>CM056575.1:63076821-63676821 GCA_029721435.1 Gymnothorax reevesii
GAAGTTGGCAAATTCTTAGATCAGTCCGGACAAATTGATATTTTAAATCTAGACTTTTCATCTGCTTTCGACTCCGTCCCCCATGACTTACTTTTACATAAACTCCAGACATGTGGATTTCATGGTAATCTTTTAAAGTGGTTTACGTCGTATTTATCCAATCGTAAACAAAGAGTTGCTGTCGACGGAGCCCTATCATCCTGGTCTCCCGTTAAATCAGTGGTTCCACAAGGATCAATTTTATGCCGTTTGACGTTTCTGCTGTATATTAATGATATGCCAGACTGTGTAACTCCTGAGACTAGGGTTGCCTTGTTTGCTGATGATTCTAAATGCATAAGAGAGATCAGAAACGTGCTAGACTGTTCACACCTGCAGTGCGACCGAAAAATTTTGGATTGGAGTCGTAAATGGGACATGAGATTTAACGCTGGTAAATGTAAACTATTGAGCGTTACAAGGAAGCAAATTCCCATTCTTCACCATTACATGATGAATGGTAATTTCAGTGAAAAAGTCGACTGCACGCATGATCTTGGTATTGTGGTGTCATCAAATTTATCATGGGAAGCACTTGCAAATGTCTTGGTCAGTAAAGCAAATCGCATGCTTGGATTAATTCAAAGAACTTGCGGTCATACATGTTCAGTTCAAACAAAACAAAAACTGTATATTTCGCTAATAAGACCACTTTTAGAAAACTCTACTCAATCTTGGGCCGTTTCGTCAAAAAAATCTCTCATTCATATTGAAGGTGTGCAACGGAGAGCCACTAAGTACATTCTTGGTTATAATGGTTGTGTTGAAAGCAGTTACAAAGCCCGACTAATGAAGCTTGATCTTTTACCACGGGGCTACAGACGTGATATATTTGATTATGTATTCTTGTGCAAATGCTCGAAGGGGGAATATGACATTAACTACAACCATTTTGTTTCATTTCAAAATGAGGATACATTTTTAATGAAAATTCCAAAATTTAGGACTGAAACTTTTCGCCATGCTTATTTTAACAAATTATTTTATTTGTGGAAAGCCAGTCACCTCTATCAAATTTCTGAGACTACAGCTGCTTTTAAATCAAAGCTATTTAATTTTTTGAAAGAAAAGTTCAACAACTGTTTTTCTTCTGATGATTCCTGTACATGGGTTGGCAAATGTCATTGTTCACGTTGCCGTTTTTCCCTCTGATGTTACTTCCACTCGCTGGTATACGGTCTTATTTAATTTTTTAATTTTTTTTCCTCTCATTGTTCAATTGTCTTCATGTTATGGGATGATTGCCTCACAATAGGTGCCTTGCCACTTGTGCGATCATTTCCTGACTTCTGTCAAAGCTTAATAAATGAAAAGATGCACCCGGCTACCCTGACGTCACCCATTGGTTTCAGCATACCATAAAGGAAGCATCGATTTTGGCAATTTGAATTTCGCCATGTTGTCATTTTGAAACCGGATGTGATTTCTATTGGACGAGAGCGTGTATTGACGTGTGTATTCGTGTCTTTGCATTGACTTTGAATGTAATTTGTCGTGTGAAAAATTATTTTCCCGTCCGGGGTGAAAGCGGCTTTTGATTCTTGCGCCATATTTTTAAAACGTTTTTGAACATATTTTACGGTTCTCACGACCGTTGATACTGTTCTTCTTTTCTGTAATTTTCTCTCCTAACTTGATGACGTGTCAAATTTCCGTTCGCTTGATTAAAACTATTGAATAAAATACTTTTTTCGGCATTATATTCCTCCAGCAAGCAAAGGTTTTCTGTTGCGCTTAAGTGCGGTGATCTTCCGCTGCCACCGAGTGTCGCTGTTGTGCCCGCCATGTTTTTCTCCTCTGTAAAGTGTCTTATTTTACCCATGATACATGGCGCTACAGGCTATCTTAGTCGGGCATGGACAGGTTTTATGCTACAGGCTTATTTAAGTGTCTATAGTAAGTCTGACTTAATATTAGATCCAGTAGACTTAAATATCATTTTATGCAAGCGGCCCTGGGTTTTATCCTTTATTCTAGTCTATATGGGACCATAATTTACAAAAATGAACATCATGATATATCGAAGTAGACTTGAAACTTTCTATAGCTACCATAAAATAATGTGAAAAATCTTTATTTAAATGAAAAATCAGGTGGGAAAGGTGGAAAATCAGGTAGGATCATTTTCTCATAGACTTCTATGCCATTGAACGTCTTTCTGCAACCACCGACCTCCCCATCTGCTGGCGATTTTGGCATTACAGGGCTTTGTTTGGTGACCTCACGTGCTTGTTTAATGCATAATATTTGTATTGAGAGAGATGGTTTACCAATTCATTTAGACAGTTTCGCCCCTGAGATGAGGACTATGCTTGAAGGGCTGTCAGTCTCTCAGTGACCACCTAAAGTTGCTAAACTTCCATCTTCACATTGCAACAGACAATCACAGAGTGCAATGCTATTTTAATTTGAATGTAATGGATTCTTTAACTGACCAAAGGAGCGCAAACTATCGTTAGCCCCATATTTGCATTTAACTGCTTGATGCACTTCCTTGTATGAAGACCTCCCTTTCAATACGCCGACTGGCATCTGTGATTGGCGTATGCCGCTCAGATCTTTTCAAATTGCTGGCCATCTAAGATGCGCACTGAAAACCGAATGCTTTGGAGGCATGCTGTGCTTTTAGAAGGGCCACATGTCCGAAAGAAATTATTTTTTTACGGGACCACAAGCTTGGTGGAGGGCGTGAGTAAGATTGTGTGTGGAAGCAGCGCATTCTAAGTGCGTCTAAGAAAGCTTACAAAATCCTCTCTTCATATTAACTAGGTTGAAATCTAATTTTTGCTAACACGTTTTAAACAGTTCATTCTGAACTGTGTTTGTGGGTATCCACCTTCCTAGTTCATAGAGTTATCATTCAGTGAGTTTGTACAAAATTTGGCATAAATATTCCAGAGCCGTATACCTTTTAGATGTTTTACTGGCGTCACTAAGATGCCGTCGCAGCTTTGGCATATCCATGGCATATCTAATTCAACAAAAATTACCCTGACTGATTCCATTGCCAACTTAAGCCGCTCCCTTGGAATCCTGAACCCCACGTATATAATTATATATCATATATATATTTATATACCATTTTTCACATTTAGAAGTACAGCATTATCTACTAGATGGGCAATGGACATGCCCATGGGGTTTTGCCCAATTTCATCTGACAGCTGCGCACCGGGGGACACCAGTCGCGGTCGCGGGCGACCGACCGACTGGACTGCGTCTAGTTAATCAGGCTTTTGATAATACTTGTGCAAAACACTCCATGGTATGGTAGGAAGCATCAAGAGTTACTTCATTGGTGCATGGAAAATTTCACTTTTCTGAAAAGCTACATAACCTCAACTCCGTTACCAATATTGGTTATGGAGGTAAGTAAAATCGTAATGGGTTTGAAATTTAGTACAAAATGTCACAAAAACCTGGACAGGTATTGTGTTTTTTTTTTTTTTTTTTTTTGTTTTATATTGTTGTTAAAATGGGAGAAAATAACACAGAAGTTGACTGCGGGTGATCTTCATGACTGCGTGATAACAGACTGCAGAGATCCATGCATTTTTTGCTTACCGGCCCAATGGGCCGATAAGCGAATGGCATGGTGTGGTGTCTGTCGTTCTTCATCCGGAACTTTTTGCCATAACATACTACTATAACTAAACTATACTATACTATAACATACTACCAGACCATATCTCCAGATGTTTTTTTTGGATTTTTGATTGAATTGTTTTTGTCCATTTTTTGGGCCCTTGAAATTTTGGCCCCAATGTTAAAGACTGAGATTTTTTTTTTTTTAATTTTCAAAAATGGTGTGATGAATTTTTTTCTAAATCATGCAATCAAATTAACTTGGTACCATTAATGTACAGTGGGAGTGCCATTTTGATTGAATCGACAGAAGTGGGTCTAGTGGGGGCGCTGTACTTTATGAACATGCAAGATGGCCTGTGGAGACCAAATGGTTGCAGAGATTCAGTTTGCATTTTCGACATATAGAAGGTTATATATGATCTATATTTTGGCAATATTAAATTTGACTACAGATAACTTTGAAAGGTCAGACTTGAGGTCAGGGAAAATATTAACAATGCTAAAAGATTTGGCTTGAAATTTCAAAAAATGATTTCTCAAAAACTTTCTACATCTGGCAATCAACTCACCTCGATACACTTCATGTACAGTGCAGCACTGTACTTCAAATGTGGGTGTTATGGAGGATGGGCAAAATCACCTGTGGAAGCTAAATGGTTGCATATAAAGTTTGTATTACTGACATATAGGAAGTTACAGCACCTTCCGTAATTATTGGCACCCCTGGTTAAGATGTGTTAAAAGCCTTAACATAAATTAAATTTTTATTGTAGAAGCATACTCTCGCACTTGAAATTGTAGAAAAATGTATCCTTCAACTCAAGTGAATTTTAAGAAAAATCCCTCACTAAGAAATAATTATTTTTCATAAAATTTCCTGTTACACAATTATTGGCACCCCTAACAATTCCTAGGAAACAAATGTAACTGAAGTATTTCTGTCATTTCTACAGTAGTTTACAAAGTTGATCAGAGTATGTAGGAACATTTAATTAGTAATTCATCACTTCCTGTTTCCCTGGAGTATAAATATGACGTGACGCAGAGGCAATTTCTCTTATCTACTCTTCAACATGGGAAAGACAAAGGAACACACCATTCAAGTAAGACAGATGTGTGTCGACCTTCACAATCAGGCAATGGCTACAAGAAAATAGCCACTCGTCTGCACCTGCCCATATCTATTGTCAGAGGAATCATTAAGAAGTTTGAAGCAACTGGAACAGTGGTAAACAAGCCTGGACAAGGACGCAAGGTTATTTTGCCACCACGCACAGTGGCAAGAGAAATAAAAAGTTCTCCAAAGCTCACTGTTAAAGAAATGCAACAAATGGTTGCATCTTGGGGTCACAAAGTCTCCAAAACAACCATCAGGCACTATCTACATGCCAATAGAAAAGCACCTTATGCCCACTGTGAAGTATGGGGAAGGATCGGTGATGCTGTGGGCCTTTTTCTCTTCCAGAGGCCCTGG
Organism: Gymnothorax reevesii; assembly: GCA_029721435.1. Classification (NCBI taxonomy): domain Eukaryota; kingdom Metazoa; phylum Chordata; class Actinopteri; order Anguilliformes; family Muraenidae; genus Gymnothorax; species Gymnothorax reevesii. The sequence continues at coordinate 63,081,923 of CM056575.1, forward strand.
GAACCTTGTTAGGGTGCATGGCATCATGAGCGCTTTGAAATACCAGGACATTTTAAATCAAAACCTGGTGGCCTCTGCCCGAAAGCTGAAGATGGGTCGTCACTGGGTCTTTCAGCAAAATAATGACCCCAAACGTGGCCAAATCTGCACTGAAATTGTTCACCAGACACAAAATCAATCTCCTCCCATGACCATCTCAGTCCCCAGACCTCAACCCCATTGAAAACCTGTGGAGTGAGCTGAAGAGGAGAGTGCAGAGGAGAGGACCCAGGTTGCTGGATGATTTGGAGAGATTGTGCTGAGAGGAATGGTCGAAGATGCCTCTTTCTGTATTCTCCCATCTTGTGAAACATTTCAGGAGAAGCTTAGATGCTGTTTTGTTGGCAGAAGGGGGTTGTACAAAGTATTCACATCAGGGGTGCCAATAATTGTGGCACACATGATTTGATGTAAAAGAATAATTTCATAATGTGGGATTTTTTTCCCCCTGAATAAATGCGCTTGAATTAAAGGTTTGATTTTCCTCATTTTTTCATAGTGGTCCTATATTATTTAGAAAAAAATTGAATTGATTAGAAGCTAAAGAAAACATCTTAACCAGGGGTGTCCATGATTATGGAGGGCGCTGTATAGATTACTTATATATTGACTGTGTTTAAGTTGACCTCAGATGACCTTGAAAGGTCAAACTTGAGGTGAAGCAAAATATTAAAAATTTCAAGGCTTCTAGGCATGAAAATATTGAAGATTTGTAACATTTGTGTATTGAACCCTTATCAGGAGTCATATATGAACTTTCGTTTCATGGCCTTGAACTTGACCTTCGGTGGCTTTTGAAGGTCAAACTTCATATAATGAAATTTCAATGACTTCTGTAATGTGAATAAAATGCCACTAGATGGCAGTATTGACCTTTTTGTTAACCCTTTAAGCCCGGAACCTCTTTTTTGAAAATGGCAAGCCCAAAATGAAATGAGTATATCTCTGCGACTGCTTGGTCCATTTGAATAATCTTGGTATCGTAATAAAGGTAAAACCATTTGGGATTTCATACCTGGTTTTCTCAGATTTCTCAGATTCCAAGCTGTAAAACCTATAAAATTTCACTTGTATATCACTACGGGCAACCAATCCATCTAAATACAACATTTATAAATTTTTAGGATAAAAAAAAATTTATCAGTATTTCTGCCAGTTTTGTTGCCTATTCAATTTCCCATTCAAAGATGATACATACAATGAAAATTAAGTTTGACTCCACTGGAGCATATTTATTAATAAACAAAACAAATAAATAAAATGATAAATACAGAGGCAATGTGAAAATATGTTCAAGAAAAGTAAGAATAACCCCAGCGATTATTTGTAGAAGGAAACTGTGATTATTTCCACCCAGAAAAAAAAAAAAAGGTACCCTGATCAGGAATCGTACCTTCGTACCTTCACAATTTGCTTTCAGCAGTGCGGCATTTTATCCAATAGGCTACGCCAATCGACAACAGTCTATTGGAAAATACGTACTGTACGGTTGTAGTCTCAGTATTTGCGCGGAATACTGCTAAGATTCTGTCAGAAAACGACTTTGAAAAGGAATGTTGAATATTTAGCGGATAATTATTTGGACAATACCTCAAACAAACTAGTAATGCGTTTATATTGTCGCGCTATTCAAGAACATGCATATGTTCCATGGACTCAGTTTGACGCAAGGCTGTAGCTCCGGCTAGGATCCTACGATTAAGGTGATTTAGAGTTCGTTAGAATCATCAGGACTCATACAATCAAATTCCTACCGACATAGTCTTCCCGACAGCATCACAAGCAGATGGCAGACAGGAAAATACATTGTAAGGAAGCTGAATGCTCCAGAACTGAATTATTTGAAGCAACGCCCTGGGAAAGAACATGCTAGGATCTAGGGATGTCACCGTCTACACGTGTTAACGGCTACACGGATAACAAATCATAACCGTTTAGAAAAATCAATTACGGAGTACACTCATTTTTTTCCTCCTTGTTCATTTCTCACCAATACATATAGTCGCCTATTTTTAGGGGTGATAATGTTGCCAGAGAGCTTCAGATAATAACATTAACTAACTATACACTTAAATGTTCCCACTTGCACATACAGATGCATGGGGCTCAATTTCGACTTGATAAAATAAAAAAAAAAGAAGAAAAAACCCCGCAGCCACAGCCAGTGTCGCGCCACTTCAAGAATAGGTTGCGGAGGACTTGAGAGGAGCGCTGCGCTCATCATTTCCATGTGCAAATGTTGTGCAGCTGAAAACAAACCGGCTTGTTATTTTAGCCTATATTGTTGCGTGTTGTTGTTCGTTATATTGTTGGTTGGTGTTCTGTCGGCTTTTCACGACCTGATCACACATCCACGCGTCTGAAGAGGAGGAAGAAAACATTTTTTTCACCAATTTCAGTGAATAATTGTGAGTGTCCCTCTCTACTTTTTTCACTTTGTGGATATAAAGGTGAAGTTTTTTCCTCTCACTTCAGCTTACTTCTTTTTGAGTTGCTTTCCCTCGCCAATTCCACATTACTTTTACTATGAGACGTGTATTAAAATTCAGACGCAGCTCCCGTTGCGAGAGAGGGATGCAGTTTAGCACTTTAAGTAAAATAAAATTTTTTAAAAAAGTACAAAAGTGAGCCATAGTTAAAACAATGACTAAAAAAGGTTAACCCTTTTTCAGCTTTCACTTTTAACTTACGTTTTCTCAGGGGCGTAGCCAGCGGGGGTCCTGAGACACGTCCTTTTTTGACTGCAATTAGTAGTTCTCAATCATTTTCATTTATTGACGCGTTTTCCAATTATCGTAATTGGCAACCGAAGACACGGTTTCTCTCCGTATGCGATCTAACAGCGATTAAATCATGGGCTAAATTCAGTCCAGTTGCGGAACAAGAACAGCGAATTGGGTTGCACAAAACTTCCGTTTCGAACAATCATTAGTCCTGACCTGTTCCTAATTGGGGAGAACAAGCCGCACCTGTTAACTGTGCTGTGCTCTCGGAGTGAACCTTCTGTTATGAAAATGACTGAGAACAGGTCAGGACTAATAATTGTTTTAAACAGAAGTTTTGTGCAACCCAATTCTCTGTTCGTGTTCCGCAACTGGACTGAATTTACCCCATGATTTAATCACGGTTAAATCGCATATGGAGAGAAACCGTGTCTTCGGTTGCCAATTACGATAATTGGAAAACGTGTCAACAAATTAAAATGATTGAGAACTACTAATTGCAGTCAAAAAGGGACGTGTCTCAGCACCCTAGCTGGCTACGCCACTGCCGTGTTCTTATCTGTCGAAATAATATGTCGATTTTGTTTTCAACTCATTTTACTTTCTGTGGTTGTATAGCGCAACTGCGATAGAAAAAGCTTATAAATCCCCTACATGTAACCGGGTACACGTCGGTTAGAAGTCCCGTGTACACGTGTAGAAAAAATTGTAAACGTTGACACCCCTACTAGGATCCCGGCAGATCTAGTTTCGTTATAACGCGAACACATTGGGCTAACAATAGCAAGCGCAGATTTACCCTCGAGCAGTTTTTTTATTGCAAAATATCAAAGGTAAGATTTTTTTTTCTGCTCATCTCTGTAGACTGTAAAGTGTATGCCTGCTGTTCTTTGAGCGTGGTGTCGGTTTAAAATGACAGGGCTCATATTGTTGCATTCTGTGGACTTTCCTCTATTATTTGAGGTATCGTTTTTATGCATAGCATGAATTCAGCAGAAATCCTGGTGATTCAGCGCTGATATGATTTTATCCTATGTTCTGCTGCATGCTTATTTACTTGCTTGGTGCTTGAATTGTGTTTGGTTGAGGTAAAAATGGTTTACATGAGCTTTTGGCCGAGTTTCTTTGCGAAATGTGGATATGCCGCTTGACATTGTCGCGATTTTTAAACATGCTGTTTTTGTAATGTGTAATAACCGACCCCGGTACCGGGCCATAGTTCTCAAGGGGTTAAGCCCAGTCTGGAGCTAGGTTTGGGCATGTCCTGGGCATGTCTGAGAGGGGAAGTCCCAGAGAATTGAAAAAAGTCTGGAAGGTGGGAGGGGGCTGGAAAAGAGTATAAATTGAGAGAGTAAAGCAATAAGAGAAATTGCAAGGAGAAGGATACATTTGACCAGACCTGTCACTCTTCAAGACCTGTGAAGTTTTTTGTGGATTTTTGCCTGTGTTGGAGCATTATCCTGTCCCAGGACATGACCAAGTAACCCCAGCTCAAGGGACTGTAAATATATTTTTCTTGTATATGTCAATCTTGGCCAGTAGTATAAATTGTAGGTTAGTTGTCAGTCTTTGTTTAACTAAATCTGTTTAAGTTTTTACATTTTGTCTGTCATCCCTTGCTGTCTTATATCATAACAAATTGGGGCCATAACACTTCTATCACTGAAACTATTACAGATAGAGATAAGGTTTGTATTGTGGCCATATAGGAAGTTATGCATGAAGTTTCATTGGGTGACCTTGAACTTGACCTTCAGTGACCTACAACGGCCAAACTACAGGTGCTGGTCAATGAATTAGAATAATTTGAAATAGCGCAATCGTTAAGTTTTCTTGATGCATTTTTTGTGCAGAAAGCAAATCAGGTGTTCACCGCGCCTGTCCTACTTGTTAGAGTAATCACAGAACTTGCTACCTGTAAAAAATTTGCTCAACTGAGCTTTCCAAAAGGCCCATTTAGGCCATTTAACTGTGACACTGTTGAATTAGAATAATTCATAAGTCATTTCATTGAATTAGAATAAGTGCTCGAATTTTTGTTTTCTGTGAAGTGTTCACTGTGCAGTATAAAGTCAGGGTTGAGTAGAATTTCTAAGTTGTAAAATCAATCATTGGTAAGCAGCGCAACCTCTCAATGGGAATAGTGACTCGAATTCAAGCCCTTCGCTAACAAGGCTTGACCCAAACTAAAATTGCTGAGCAGCTCGGCATCAGCCAGTCTTCCATCTGCAAAGCTCCTAAGGAAGACTGCAGCAAGCGCACCGACTGTTCCGGCGTCCGAAAAACTTCTGCTCGTGACAACAAGCTGCTGAGAAAGATCGCAGTCAGCGATCCATTTGCTGAGCTCAGCGGCTTGTGGGACGAGCAGACCGGCGCTAAAGTCTCAAGATCCACCACTTACCGTCGTCTGCACGAACTCGACTTCGAATCTCGCGTTCCAGCAGTAAAACCGATGCTGAACAAGAAACAAATGGAGAAACGGCTGAAGTGGGCCAAAGAACACAGCGAGTGGACTGCTGAAGACTGACAGAAAGTGGTCTTCAGTGGCGAATCACGCTTTTGCATCTCCTTCGGAGACCAAGGTCCTTGTGTCTGGCGTTGTGGTGGCGAAACCTACAACCACGAGTGCGTAAAAAGATCCATCAAGTTTCCCCAGAGCATTATGGTCTGGGGATGCATGTCCGCTCGGGGTGTAGGGAAACTCTGCTTCCTCAAGAAGACTGTCAATGCTGCCGTATACCAAGATGTTCTGGAAACGTTCCTGATTCCGACTGTTGAGGGAAGAAGTTCGGCGAAGAAGACCTCATATTTCAACAGGATCTTGCACCGGCTCATGCGGCAAAGTCGACCAAAGATTGGTTCGCCGAAAAACAGCTTGAAGGTTTGGCATGGCCGGCCAACTCGCCTGACCTCTATGTCATTGAAAACCTTTGGGCCATCCTCAAGAGGAAAATTCGCGACAGAAAGCCGATTACGCTGGACCAACTGAAGCAGAACATTGCCACTGCCTGGGAAGCTGTGAGTGCGGAAACATGCAACAAGCTGGTCAAATCGATGCCGTGGAGACTTCAGGCAGTCATTCAAGCCAAGGGGGCAGCCACAAAATACTGAGAAAGTGATGATTCTAATTATAGTAAAAATTAGTCTAATTCAGTGAAACGGTTTCTCAATTATTCTAATTCAATAAAACAACAGTGTCACAGTTAAATGGCCTAAATGGGCCTTTAGGAAAGCTCAGCTGAGCAAATTTTTTTACAGGTAGCGAGTTCTGTGATTACTCTAAGAAGTAGGACAGGCGCGGTGAACACCTTATTTGCTTTCTGCACAAAAAATTCATTAAAAAAATGTAATGATTGCACTACTTCAAATTATTCTAATTCATTGACCAGCACCTGTATACAGTGAAATTTTAATTACTTATATCAGCAAAATCGTTATAGATGGAGTGTATTGGAGACGTATAGGAAGTCACATATAAACCTTCATTTGGTGACCTTCATATTGATTTCTGAAGGTAAAACTTGACCCAGTGAAAATTCAATGACTTCTCTCACCAAAAAGGCCACAGAAGCAGCCTGGGTTTGTGTTACAGACATCTAGGAAGTCGCACATAAAATTTAATTTGCTGACGTTCAGTTTGAATGTTGGTGACCTTTGAGGGTCAAACAGGGCGAAATACAATTACAATGACTTGTATTGCCAAAACGGTCACAGATGGAGCATAGGTTTGTATTGCAGACACATAGAAAGTCATATATGTACTTTCATCAGGTGACATGCGTATTGACCTTCAAATGGTCACAGATTCGGTTAAGGTTAGTGAAATTACATTTCAAAAGTCATATGAGAAGTCCATATGCTGACCTCAACTTGACCTTCTGTGACCTTTAAAGTTCACGATTGACATAATGAATTTTCAAGTACTTTTATCACTGCTTCAGAGCTTAGCATTGTGTTTGTGTTACAGGAGGCCTTATAAATGTATGTGAACTTTTATTAAGTGACGTTGACATTGATTTTCATTGATTAGAATATCAAACCTCATGTAAAATTTATTGGATCTTCACTTTAAGACTGCTTGCCGGTAAGCTACAGGACCCTTGGTCCTATTTTTAGAGTTTGTTTTCCTTCGTGATCATTTACAGTGTTTCACAGTTCAAGAAATAGATTTGAATAAAATTGTTGGATTTTTTTCTCGCAATGTCTTCATTTTGTAGCTTGAGTTTCACTACTTTTTTCAAATCTTATTTCAACTCCATAAGGACAATTCCAGCATTATTCACGTTACATTTAAAGCACGGGGCTGTTGACTAAAGGTGTCTCCCTATTTTGTGAATAGACTAAACATAAAAAAGATTTTTTTTCGTAACATGAGTAATGCTGACAAAAGTCAGCCTATAAGAACCATTAAGCAGAATTTTTCTAATCTTGTCATATGTGGACCTTGAGAGTGGCATATGGTTATCGTGGTGAAAAAATTAGTATGTTTAGTCTATTCACAAAATAAGGAGACACCTTTATTCAGGAGTCCTGTGCTTTAAATGTAACGTGAGTAATGCTGGAATTGCCCATAAGCATTTTCTCAGCTCCGTTACTGTTTCAGCCAAAATTCCCAGGAACAAGACACATTGGCCAAATGCAAACGCGAATTTATCAGTTTCTATCAGAGGCACTGAAAAGGGTGATATTCACTTCGTTTCAGAACTCCGGTATATCACAATGGCCCTCACTTGTCAAACTTGCGTAGGATCTGGTGTAGATTCTGGTGTAAATATCAGCGTTCTCCAGGTGTCACGTCTGAATTACTAAGTGTGTACATCGCTGATTTCGGTGTAGAACTGGCGTGGAGTTGATAAATCTGGCAGCTGAAACCATTGTAATTTACATGACACGCCCCTATAGATTAATGCTCCGGGAGGCATAGTCCTGCCCACTTTACGACATGGACTCTCTAAAGACGGCAAAGAAGAAAGAACACTGAGGAGGAAATATAAATTATCACGTCCGAGGTAGAATGAAACAAAATAAATTTATTTAGAAGCCTCAACAGTGGCATAAAGGGAGCCCAGAAGGTTGCAGTTTGGAAAACTATTGCTGCTGCGGTAAACACTATTGGGATGGAAAACCAGAGTACAGCAGAGAATTGATTTAATTCATGAATAAATTCAATTTATAGATCCATGATATTTCATGTTATGTAGCCTACATAACTGACAATCCAAATGCTTTACATGTAGGTAAGAAAAAGTGGTCCGATTTAAAGATCGCCACCAAAAAATGGGTTAGCGCGCGGACCGGTCTAGGCCAACCAGACTCAAACCTCCTGCTGTCACCATCCGAAGAGCGCGTGGCAGCAGGGCTCCCCTGTACATCGTGCGAATACGAGGTAGTGGGGGCACGGACGGGTCCCCACTGCCTCGACCGGAGCTGCATAAGGGTAATTGTTAAAATACAGTCTGCAGACATCACTCTTCATTGTACTTCTATCAGTATTACTCATGACATTTTATTGTGTGCCACATCAATCGAGCAGCCACTTGTCACTTTCCCCGAGGAGATCTTCTCTGCGCCGAAAGTTCCTCTCACATTGGACAGATTTGTATTCCGCTAACAATAGAAGACCTGCCATTGTCAAAATGTGATCACGGTAGTTAACTAGTTGGTTAATGTACTCTTTTGGTTACTCAGTCAAAGTGAGAGCAAAATAAAGAAGAGTTTGATGAAACGAGTGTAAATGTGCTTGCGTTAGTAATAAATTTGATTTTCTAAAATAATTATGTGCCAACTTATTTTCCTTTCATTAAGTTGCATTTCTTCTGTTGTTCAGTTTATATCTGACTGGATGAGCATCTGACAGGCCACTGCATATAAGCCAAGCCACGCATTGCACAGAATCAGATTGATTGTAATTGTCAGCCATCTGGCCTGACAAGCATGTTGTCTCTAAATATAAGTTTAATCAATTTGTCAACACAGGTGTTTCATTTATTTATTTATTTAGCTTATTTATTCATTTTACTAATAAAAGCAACAACAGCATGATGTCCAAATCGCTGCTTATTATTATTAATTTTGACAGCTGCCCTCATTCCTGCATGTTGTTCGCTGCACATTTGATAAATGAGGGCCAATGTACCAGGAGAGAGCCTCACTTGAAAAAGTAACGGAGTTGAGTGGATCCGAGGACAAGGCAAAATTAAAATGGCCTGCCCAAAAAATTCTGCCCTGGTTTGAGCTCTGCCTTGTGGTTTTTTGAGTAAGTGCCCATATTGAGAAAAATGCCCATGTATTTTTGTTTACAGAATCATAATATTTGAACTTGCAGTTGTTTAGGAGTCTTGCTGTGGCCTATGCTCCACAGGGACGAAAGAAAGCATATAATCTTTTTCTGTTTGACAAAAACGTATAATTTCAGTGCTGTTTCTTAATTTGGGTAATATTTTCAGCAAGCCTGACTTGGAAAGTAATCTACTGAGTGTCCCCTTTCAAACGAGACCTTGATTATGCCTAAAGTCAAAGTGGTTCAAGGACATTAAATACTTTACTTTGAAAGGTGAATAACTCAAAAAAAGACTGCCTTCTTATGTTCTACCCGTGTATCATATTTTTGGCTGTAAAAAGAGGTTTATAGGGTCACATCAGGAATTGTTCATCTGAAAAAAGTGGAGTTGTTGCGAGCACATTTTTTTCCCAGGTTTTATTTAAGAGTATCTACATAGTTTGAATTGATAAGGAAGTTGGATGTCATTTTGTTCCTTAGAATGTGAGCTTTCTAATGAAACCAATTTTAACCAGTGATACCACTATCCAGTGAGTAAGGGGAAATGAACCATAGCTAGTGAGAGGTTGAGCCGGAGGCGGCGGTGGTTCTGTTGACAGAAATCTATGACATCCATTCTAAAACAATGAAGCCATGCTTTCTCTTTCAGTTCAGTTCCTTAATTAGTTGACAGGTGTCACTCTAGGTGGTTTTAAAACTAAAAGAAGCCATTTTCAGCTATGATCAAAGGATCAGGTTAGAAAACTGATATATCAATAGTCGTTTTTTGTCTGTAACAACACCTGATAAATCGGGTAAATAGTGTGGTGTCAAAAGTGATTTCTTTCTCTTCTATGTAACATCTGAAGGCCTTGAAAATTTACAACGGAGGATGTCAGATGCTCAGGACATTTATACCCAAAAGGAACAAATGTGCTGAAAGGATTTTACTATGAAATGGTAAAGTCTAACAGAAAGGGCTGTATGTACATACCAAGTAAAGGGCATGAAAGTTGTCGTGTAGTAATTCCTGTTGGCTGCGTAATATATGTTGGAATTGATCAGGATCCAGAGGGGGATGCATACCTCCCGCTAAAGCGCAACCATGAGGCATCATGTGTGCCGTCTGATTCATTGTGCGGTCTAACTCCGCATCAAGGACTTTCTGAATTTTACTGATCATTTCTGAGAACGTAAGAGCAGTATGCAAATAGAAATTTCGCTTGTGTACCCTGAATATGAATGGGCGGGGGATGGACTTTGCCAAACTTTAAGGCAAAGTTTGGTGGGGGACGATAGACTTGGCTAAAATTTAAGTTTGGTGGGGGACATCATCCATTTTAAAAAGATTTCTGTCGTTTGTTTTTTTCTTTTAATTTGAAAGTTCTTTCTTTTCTGAACATTTTGAGCAAATTTCATTGAATTTGGTTGAAAGATAAAAGATCTACGGCAATTTCTCCTCAAAAGGTGGAAATTGTGAAAGCGGCAAAAACGTGACGGACTCTTAATGCATTTTACTGTTAATTTGCAAACTTAAAGAGCTAATATCTTAATAAAGCAATGGAACTCGGTAATTTCTGTCACATTTTCTGTTCATGTATAATGAAAGCTTTCTTTGAAAGAGTTATGTTTGAAAAAAAAAAAAAAAGGTACATTTTGCCATGCAACACTTTTTCTGATCAGTTCTTGACATGCGACCATAGACTTATCAGCAAAGTTTATCCATCATTCTATGCTATTAGCTGGCTGTCTTTCTCTTCCCTCTGAAGTCAGTTTTCCTTTTGTGGCAATGTTTGTCATTCTGATTGGCCAGCCAGCATTGCTGAGAGCAAAAAAAGTGATGCTGTGTGTAAAAGGAAGTTTGGAGAGGTTGCGTGAGACTATGGGAGGGAACAGGGGAAAAGGGAAGAGCTGGTCGGCGTGAAATATGCGCAGCAGGTCTGCTTGTGGTGGGAAGAACGGCAGGAATTTAAAATAACGTGTCAAATGTTGAATTGGAGGGGGGGTGGGGGTCTAACAGAAGGACTAAGGGGGTTTGAAGTCAACCTCCTGTGGGCTGCTGGATGCGGTATAGATCACAGTATGGGTGAGCAAAAGTGAAGGAAAGTATTTTCTGTAGGATGGGTCCTTTAAAGATGTCTTTAGGGTAAAATTTGAAACCTCAGTGCCTTGAAAAGCCTGGCTGCATTAACATGTCATGTTTTTGTTAAATACATGAAATCGTGTTTTAAAAAGTGAAGTTTGGTGTACTTATTCACAAATTATGTAAGTTACTGCCTTTGACTTCATTTCTGCTTGTTTTTTTTAGCAGGCAAATTGAAATCTAATGTTAAAAGCATAGCTGTGTCTGTCCAGAGGCAGCTCCAGAAGCACTACTCCATCACAGCTGAGGACAGCAGGAACATGGAGAGGTAAACTTCCCCTTACTTTCCATTCCCCACGCCCCAATACATTCAGCCCTCAGTCTCCTATGAGAATGAACAGAATGGGCTCTAATTTCTTGGTGCAGCGCAGGGTGATGTAGCGTGGCGCTGCCCACGCAGTGGTAATTTCGTGCGGTGCGCAGCCACTTTGGCAATTTGGTGACGGATGTGCGCCGAGATGGGTGTGGCAGCATAGTAGGGGGAGGTGTCACATATTCATCAAGACGCAATGACAATTTCGTAGAAAATGTCTGGAGTTGTGCAGAAAGCTCGCCAGCTCCAACCTGGTTTACTTTCTGTGCAGTGGTAATTTGGCTGACAGGCGCGCATGTCACCGAAATCTCACAGGCATTGTTTCCAGAATGTCAGGCACATTTAAATGCAATAACTAATTTCAGGAAGCACTATTTAATGTAACTATCTGAATAATGACATAAATTACAGTATCTATATCGATTGTCCTGATGTCAGATTAAAGGCGGTTGGCACGCGTAGTGTAAAGTTAACCTGGCTTAATCAACGCAGCTGAATCTGTGATGCAAACTAACGACTTCATATCTTTCTCAGCCAACCACAAACTGCATATATATATATGGGCCTGTCCACAGAAATGGGGTACCTAAGGGGCATGGTACATTAACGGTTAAATAACACGTCACAGTGTTCGACAATTCACTGAATTGTATGTTTATTGGGTTATACATATGACAAAGATATAATAAGAACATTTTTGAAGTAATGCTTTGCCTAGTTTTATTTTTACTTGCAAAAAGAAGGAAATGTCCGCATTGGTTTTTGACATTGTTTGTGACATTGTAGATGTTGTTCATTTCAGGGCGGTTTCAGCCCATCAAAGGGCACCCTTATTTCGAGTAAAGTCTGCTTTAATAAATAACTTCGTTTCTTTTAGTTTCTCCTCGTATTCTAAAAAAATTTAATGACGGGTAATTTAATGACACCCTATTTGAAAAGCTTACGTTCGTAACCATCGTCTGTCCTTGCAGTTACGAACATAAAAACGGGACAGACTGGGATATATTTACGGAAATAACCACCCATACATGTACGAAAAGTAAGAGTCCATTTGTTGATATACGATAAAATTATTGATTTCTGTATTCTTTCCTTCTGATTTCTTTCAATGATTGTTAAAAACTTTGCGTTGCGAGTCTGTCCAAAAATATTACGTTCGTAACCCCATCTAAACAAGAAAAATTCATGCGAATTTACGACTGTGAACTCAGTCACAGCTGAATACTAAATATGCGTGTGCGCCTCGACGTCGACACCATTGCCTGAAGGTCATGCAAGCATCGTCTGCAATGCTGGAATGATTTTCTCTGAATCTGTCACGAATATTACTTAGGTAAGTACTGTTACGAACGTAATCACATCATTTATTTGACTTATTCAACACAATAGTTTGGGCGAGTAATGCATTTTGAACTCTCAGATTGGACTGCAAACTTGGAGCAAATTCGCCGGCTTTTTATATAGATTACACCTACGGAGCATAAAATATCACCAAATCTAGGCTACCTATTTCTGCCATGAGCGGTCTCACTGACTGTACAGCTTTGCAGCTGTAATTTTTTTCGAAAAATTTATCTTTTGTTTGCCTAGCAACTAACCGATGCCCCTGTCAGAGTTGGTGGAGTAGAGTAGGCTAGTGGAGAATTATTTTATTTTATTGGGCAGCACTGGCAAAAAGTTTGAGCCAGCAGCAGCAGGATACGCTGGCGCCAAAACGGAGGCAGTGCCAGGTCCGCAGGAGCTGACTCACAAAGTAAGGCGCGTCACCTGCTGCAATTGCTTCAGACCCGTCTGTGGGAATTGCACCAGGAAAACGGAGGTCACCTGCGCAGACTATTACGATTAGACTAAATGCTACGCCACCCCAATAAATAAAAAGGTAATCAGAAAAAAAGTTCAGCACCTCCCTGGCCAATTGTTTTCTAATTCATTGTTCCGATTATTTCATAATAAATAAGATATTCCATATGGTTATGTTGTTATAAATGTTGATACCGAATGTATGTTCATCAAAAAAATGTTTTTAATCGTTGTTTTTGTCGTTCTGAATTGTTTAATTATTTCTTTACCCGAAAATTTCGTTGTGAATGTTAACAATAAAGCCGTTTCACACTGGACGCGAACAAATTTTTCACACGACAGATCACATTCAAAGTCAATGCAAAGACGCGAATCCGCGTGAAACACGCGTATTTGCGTCTTTGCATTGAATTTGAATGCAATCTGTCTTGCATATTTAAACCGTTAAGTATGCCACGTGGGAGTAAATTATATTATTTTCGAGGAAATGTCTCAGCAGTTTATCTCATCTGTCCTGTTACATACTTACATACGTAATACCTTTCAGCTAGTTTTGGAAAACGAATATTGTTAGTTGTGGTGTTGATTTATGTAAGGTTTTTTTTATTGATTGATGTTACTGATGTTCAATGGAGTTCATTTAGCTCAATTTTTAACTTTGCAAGGTGTTTGCTTTGAGTGTTGAAAAACACTATGTGCCAGAATTTGCAAGCGGGAAATCCACAAATTGCAAGTCTGGAAGAAAATTAGATTTTTAATACCACTCAATGTATTTTTTATCAGTGTTATTGTTTTTATGACTTTTAGAATAAATTAATGTTTTCACCTACTTCTAATAAGCATTTTTTTTTCTTGATTTTAGGTTGAAATATCTGTCTTGTTACATACGTAAATTGGTGTTGCCATGACCATTTCAACTGTGTGTTCCAATGTCATCTTTGCTGATATTATCCTTATGACTGCAGAAAGTTATTCAAGGTCCCTTTAGTGACTTATTAGGTTGAATCGCTTTTTCTCCTTTATTGGTTTATTTTTCGTCTTGTGTGTCACACTTATGTACCCCATATCTGTGGACAGGCCCATATATATATATATATAGAATGTTTGCGTTCTATGCTTAGTAAAGCCGCTTGCACACTGGACGCGAAACTAATTTTTCGCACGAGTGATTAGTCAAACTCAATGCAAAGACGCGATAGTCGGACAGGGTTTTAATATAGTGTCCGAAAGTCATAAAATTTCTAATTTTTCATTCCAGGAATTATTAGATGTGCAAATTTGGCAATGTTTGTGTTCGACCTTCACAAAATGCAAATTGCTAGCTATCGACTTTTCTTGGACTTTTTAGCCTATTTGTCTGTTTTCTTCCGTTGAAGATAGACGACAGGCTTTATTTTGAAAATTGGTCAGATGGATCTAACAGATTCACGCTTGATTTCCAAAGCAGAGATAAAATAATGCGTGAGCAAATCAATTCCATGACCATTGACAGTGTGAATAAATTATCGCATGCACGATCAAAACTGTCCGACGCGAAATGCAAAATACTCCATGTCCAGCAGCCAGCAAAAAGTGAAAGTACTGATATGAGAACAGATATCTAATGAAATAAAGAATAAAAATATATCACCGACAAACGGAACATCCAAAAAAAGATGACCCGCAAATAAATAAATCGCAGTGTTCATTGGATGTTCTGTTGTTAAAATGTTTCGTTTTATTCTTTATTTTGTGATCAATCTGTTCTGATCGTCCTCTTTTTTTTTCTTTTTTTTTTTTTGGCTGTCAGACACGGAGGCATTGTACATTGTCCCGTGCCAATGTCGACTCACTTTATTGAGCAGAGCTCAAACAGAAACATTGATTGAGATTCTCGGTACTCATTTTGAAGAACTGAGCCCTCTTATCAAAACATTCACATTTAATATCTAAAAGTCAGTACATTTTAAGAAATTAAAAACAATAATCGACTGTCGGACACGGAGATGATGGTTTTCTTCAACATATTGAGGTTCCCTCATCCTCAAGCAACTGGAGAGAGACAGATTCTGAAAAAGAAAATTAGGCTTTATTGTGACATGTTGATAAATGTAAAGCCGAGTTCCTCCTGTGCAAGAAGACCTCCCCTTCCCGACTTTTAAACGCTGGTTTATACCCTTATTTCCAGCAAATATGGTCTTTCCGCTTCTCATTCTCGCACTGCAACAGGCAACCTGAGACCCTGTTAGCTAATCCTTCAGGAATTCAAAGCAAAGAGGCATGCGCATCACAGTGGAAACTTACAGCCACACCTAGAAAGAGATGTACAGCCAGATGAATATGATAAAAAGGAAAAAGATACCAGTGGATGAATTCGATGCATATCAAATTATTACAAATAATTCAATTGATTAAGTTTTCAGTAGCAACTTATGATTTTACTGAACAAATATTGATCAAAGCTACAGAAATCAAACACATCCTCCGATTATGTTTTTTGAATCTACTAAACAGAAGCCTGCTTACTAATCAAAGCTACAGAAGCGTACTGCTTGTGTGTGTGAGCTGCTCATGCATGTGTGAACTTAATTGCTTGTATATGTGTGTCTGTCTGTGTATGAACTGCTTGTATGTATATTTGTCTGTGTGTATGCACTGCAGTATGTGAACTACTTGTATGTATGTGTGTGTGTGTGTTATGTGTGTGCGTGTCTTTCTGCTGCCTACATAATATGGTTATTGATTATGATTATTGATGGGTAAATATAATTCTAAATCTAATTGTTAGTTTATTGATTATTAGTATGAGCAATGAATGAATAATTATAAAAAATATATATAATTAGTATTAGTGAATATAGTGAATAATGCTGAAATATAATCTTCAACAAGATATATTAAAACCCTGTCAGACTTTCGGACACGAGACAGCGTTCAGCGCAAAAAATTCATTTCGCGTCCAGTGTGCAAGCAGCTTAATACTAGGCTATTGTCACTTAGGTTTTATCGTTTTTAGTGGGAGAAAGGAATACAGCCTGATTGCTATGATGTTGTACTGAGTAAAGATCACATATTGAAAATAAATCTGTAACGTATCTTGCATTGTTGTCCATGCATGATAATCCCAAAATTTTAAGCAGCAACAGCATATTTCTTTCCAACTTCATAAGTTTGAATGATCTGACGTAGTTTCGTTTTGAAATTCCATTCAAGTTCGCTAATGGTAATAATTCGGGAAGCCCTCGCTAGCCAGCTAACTCATATTCGTAATACTTAATATAGACGTAAGTGGTGCAGAAAACATGCCTGAAGCTGCGAAGTAAAATGCAACATTAACATCATCATGCAGACATTGGACAGTGGCTTCTATATTCCAACACATTAAAGGTGAGGAGAGGAGCTCATTATACCCCCGCTATGAAGTAGTCGGGGGTATATAGCGCTCCCCGCGTCCGTCTTGTGTGTCTGTGCGTCCGGATTCGTTCAAACATAAAGCGGGGGTATGTGAGCTCTGCTCGCTTCTATACTTGTTTGACTCGGCTGTGTTATACCCAAACACACCTTCTTTGCCACTCGCGCTGGAAGGAGGGACTGAGGCGGGACAGAGGAGTACTTGTGCCAGGCTACGCCGGGCACGAAATTGCAACATACACCTGGACACACCCCATTGGCGCGGCGCACCCGCATTCGCCGCGCCTGCGCCTGGTCTACGAATTTAGAGCCCAATAGTGTATTTTAAAATGAATGTGCATGCACTCGTCTGTGCCTGTGTGCATTTAGATCACATCTGCTGGTCATCGACCAAATTATTTCTGCTTTCAAATGCTGCAGTAAGTTTTTTTTGAAAATTTGCAACTGTCCATCATCTTTGACATGCATTTACAGTCTGTGTTGCAGTACAGTTTATTCTGCAATGGTACCCAATTGCACCTGTATATGCAGTTCATGTCATGATGCAGTAAATCTTTAGGTTGATTTCTGTTGCGTACCTTCTCCATACTTTAACCGGTTTACCGGTTTTTGTTTATTACCAATGCTGCTGTTTTTTATGACTGGAGTGGTATTTAGAGTGTTGGTCATGAAATGTGTGAGTTGGCTGTTGAGGCTAGAATTTCAGCTTGCCTCTCTGGTCAGTATGAGTTCTGTAACTGCCACCAGTTTCAAATAACATGCTCCTTTCATTTCAGAGTCATTTTTGAGTCCGCTGTCAGGACTGTGAATGAGATTTTGATGCCATGATTGGAACGACTCGTGTCCCATCCCACCCAGTGCTTGAGGAGAGGAAACGGTTGTAGACCTGATATCAAGAAGTTATTTTATGTACTTGCCCAAAAATATGTTCTGTCCTGTTTTCATTTAGAATAAAAAAGGCTTGCATATGCTTTTCTGTCACTATTATGGCATTTCTTTTTGCATTGGTATTGTTTATGTGCACATGGTGTCCTCCATAATCTTTGGGGCAGACTTTAGCACTGTATTTTGCATTCAAATTGTAATGAAGCACATCCTGTGTATAAAATGCAGATTATCAACTTTTATTCAAAGATATTGTAGGTGACCTGGTGGCGCAATGGGTAACATAGCTGCCTCACAGCAAAAATTTAAAAAAAAAAAAAAAAAGTTGTGGGTTTGAATCCGGCCTGGGGCCTTTCTGGGTTGTCCTTTGCTCCTGCAGTCCAAAGACATGCATGCTAAGCTAAATGGAGACTGACTTGCACGTTGACATGGGATTGCAGAATGTATTGTTAAACAATAAAGAAACATCAGTCCATGATATTTTATGTTTTGGTTTATACATGTAAAAATTTCAGCGCTGGCTTGGCAGCTATTTCATGGCATCAGGAGGGCACTGTTTAGATGGATTGTACTTGATGTATAATTGGTTTGTTTGTGCATTCAAACCCAATTAATTTGCATTTTCTACGAAGAGACGTATTTAACCACTGGCTAATATGAAGGTTAAGATTTTCATTTTGAGAATTTACTCTCATTATGTGCTGAAGATTACTGAACTTGGATGTCTGATTAAAATTATATTTTACACTAGGGGAAGTTGCTTCTACTTTCTCCCAGCAAAACATTTTGTTTATTTTGATTAATGAGCTGAGAGCCTGATGTTTAGTTTGAAAGCAGCAGGAGTGCCTAAATACTTGGCACCATGACAAAAGAAATGTGCTGTTCTGTTAGGAATAAAAGAGTCCTTCAAATATTCATGAAACCAAGGCTTGGGCTCTGTGCTCCAACTGCATTTTGGTCACATTCCTGCTGTACCATTCATTAGTTTGAGAAATTAAGCTTTCTTCTGAATAAGTCAATGTTGTATGCAGGTAGCATTTCATTTTGATCTAGTTAAGTGCTATATTTCACCCAAATATGAATTGTAAATGCATGGACATACAGGGGGGTTCAGAATTATAGCCACCTCTGACAGGAAATGTACTCGAATATGAAGAAATACACTTCCAAACTAGAACGGGCACTCGGTAGAGCGCATACCTTCGCCGACGCCACTGAATCCCTCGCCACATAACTCTGAGGACCAATTTTTATTTTTTTAAATGATCGATGAATGACAAGAGTACGATATTTTTTTTTACATCAATACGCCTTTAAGTTCGAAAGGTAATGACCCCCCTGACCTTTGACCCCCAACCGCTAAGAAGGGTATTGACCCCATTGTACCGTGTTTCACATCACAGGATCGGGTATATAATTCTGCACATTTTGGCGTTGGTTTCATGCCGATCGGATAAAAATTGACCGAGATATGGCTGAAAGTCGGTTTTGACCTTTTCGTGGCCTTGACCTTTGACCCGATCACTCCCAAAATCTAATCGATTGATCCTCAGGTCATGCCAAATCAACCCACCAAATTGTATGAAATTCCGTTTGGTACTTTTTGAGTTATTCGATACACATACACACAGACAGACAGACACACAAACAAACTAGAACGGGCACTCGGTAGAGCGCATACCTTCGCCGACGCCACTGAATCCCTCGCCACTGGCGTTGGTTTCATGCCGATCGGATAAAAATTGACCGAGATATGGCCGAAAGTCAATTTTGACCTTTTCGTGGCCTTGACCTTGACCTTTGACCCGATCACTCCCAAAATCTAATCGATTGATCCTCAGGTCATGCCAAATCAACCCACCAAATTTTATGAAATTCCGTTTGGTACTTTTTGAGTTATTCGATATACATTCATACACACAGACAGACAGACAGACACACAAACAAATAAAAACACGGGGATCAAAACATTACCTTCGTCAGCGAAGTCGCTGGCGAAGGTAATAAATACACGGGGATTAAAACATTACCTTCGTCAGCGAAGTCGCTGGCGAAGGTAAAAATAAAGGGAACATTGAAATAACATCCTAGATCTGGATAAAATGTTCTTAAATACTTTGTTCTTTAGATAGTTGAATGTGCTGACAACAAAAATTATCAATGGAAATCAAATTTATTAACCCATGGAGGTTAACACTACAGGCTGATCCAACTTTGATGTAATGTCCTTAAAACAAGTGAAAATGAGGCTCAGTAGTGTGTGGCCTCCACGTGCCTGTATGACCTCCCAACAACACCTGGGCATGCTCCTGATGAGGTGGCGGATGGTCTCCTGAGGGATCTCCTCCCAGACCTGGACTAAAGCATCCGCCAATTCCTGGACAGTCTGTGGTGCAACGTGGCGTTGGTGGATGGAGCGAGACATGATGTCCCAGATGTGCTCAATTGGATTCAGGTCTGGGGAACGGGCGGGCCAGTCCATAGCATCAATGCCTTCGTCTTGCAGGAACTGCTGACACTCCAGCCACATGAGGTCTAGCATTGTCTTGCATTTGCAAATGCCCTTCAATGACTTCTTGAGACATTTAAAATGACCAAAAAAAGGATACATGAAGTTCAAGCAGAGAGAGATGGACTGAAAGGCAAAATGGAAGCACTTCAAGCGCGTGTTCAAGAGGAGTGAAATAAGAAAATTCAATTACAGACTGAAATTGCATTGCTAAAGCTAAATAATGACAGGCTGAGGTTGGAAGTGAACATGTTGTCAAATGAACTAGACAATGTGAGATTGACATGCAACAAGTCAGAAACCAGTGATAACAGGACAGTAGCACCGCATGTTTCTGAAAGTTCAATTACGTTCCCAGTAGCTCCTGTGCGGTCTAGTGCAACAAGAGCAAACAACAGGATCAATATCGATCAGGGGTGTCAAACTAACCCGTAAATGGGCCAAGAGGCTGCAGGTTTTCACTCCAACAATGCAGAAGCGCACCTGATACAACTAATCAGTTGTGCAGGCCTAGATCAGTTGATTAAATCAGTGCTTTCAGCTGAGCTTCTGCTTGGTAGGATTGAAGACCTGCAGCCTCTTGGCCCGTTTACGGGTCAGTTTGACACCCCTGATATAGATCCAAGATCTGAAGATTGTGTATCTACAACAGGGGTGGGCAATCACGGTCCTGGAGGGCCAGTGTGTATCCAGGTTTTTATTCCTATCAATTACCCTGACTAATTGAGTTAATTGATTGCATGCACAAATATAGATTTTCGCAATGATTCGATCAAAGGAAAATGTTTTATGAAGGGAGACAAGACTAGTCTTTGTAATTTCATGATAATTTAAAGAAATGCGCATGAAACGTCAGATTTTATAAATGGTTTGGCTAATTGAGACAATCAACTAATTAAAGACCAGACCTTGGTGTGAAAGCTTGAGGGCGAGTATTTTTATTTTACCATCCACATTAGGCGTTGATTGTCCTTGAGCTAATTAATAGTGTGGCTCCTATTATTTTAATTAAAAAAAAATAAAGTGTGGAATGGTACGGTGTTGTGATAGAATCACTGATGATCTTTAGGCATATTGGCATCGTTCCCACTGAATTTTATAGAGTTGGGTTGTCCTCCCTGTAAGAGGACACATTGGTGTCAGGTTGGACTCCCCATAACAGGACGCGTTATGTCATTGCCTCTCAGTCATTTGGAGGTCTGGAGACCTTAGCTGAATCCAAATCTCCACCCTCTGGACTTGCAGACAGCACTCACGGACTTCAGGCGTATGTAATGTGACGTCTTCAACATCATCACGTAAAGTCAGCTAGATGGAGTCTGCAGCTCAATGAAATGAGCTGGTAAACAGGCTCGTTTCCATGCAAATACATATTGATTACCTCTGTGGCCTGTATTTCATAATGATGATGTTGATTTTTATATCTGGTCTACGTAACGTCAAGTAACGTTTCAATATTATAAATTTCTAATTAGTTTATGTGGTTTTGTGCGTGTGTGAATGTGCTATTCTGACAGCAATTTGGAAAAATTAAAACGTCACGTCTGTATTGCAATGCATCATGGCTAATTATACTAGTGAAATCTGCACCCCAAGAAGACTCTCTGGAAGTCCGCAGAAAGTCCGCTTGAGGCCCTTTGTGGACTGAATCAATTGTGGATTTGGACAGCCCTCAGCACTCCCAGACTTCCCGTGAATGCGCCCGCAAAGTCCGCGAGTCTGCTAGTACAGAGAAGTGCGGATAATTGGACTGAGCCCTTGAAAGGTTGATAGGACGCAGGAGCGTCATTGCCGGGCATTTGATGATGGGACGCGGAAGTGTCACTGCCATTGGGTTTTGGAGTCGGCTTGATCTCCCCATAAGAGGACATAGGCCCAATCCCAATGTCCACGCTCACACACTCACTGACCTTGAGGCGCGCTCCCGCTAAGTTCGTGACTGCTTAGGGTTGTCCCATTGAAAAATCATGAAGTGCGTGAGGGATCTCTCGCGGACTTTTTGAGCCCTTAATGCACCCTTTCCGTAAAAGGGCATCTCTGCAGTCTTAGCGTTAATGAATTGCCATAGTTCATTGCATTGTGACGTATGACATGAATCCCCTAGGGAAACCAGCTGGCGGCTGCTATAAAAGCAAAGTGAAACGAGCGAATTTGTTAGCAAAAAACAAGGAGAGCGCAATCAAAGCAAAAAACGTAAAATTAAAAAGTCCCAAAACTGCGATTGTGAGAAGCATGATGCATCGCTGTTGACAACCAAACAAAGGGCTGTCCCATTCCCTTTTTTATAGTACTTCAGCCCCTTGCAGCCTCACGCACTCAATCACTTTCCAGGTGCAGCTTCAGAAGTCAATGAAGGCTCAGGGCTTAGGGAGGAGATTGAGATTCAGCCATTGTCGTTACCATTGGCATTTGCATAGCCTGCTGATAGCAAGGGCTGACGAGCCTGTCTGCGGTAGTTGTCGGAAAGTTGTTCGAGGAACTGTTTGGACCATCCCAGCAAACAAAATAAAGTCCCCAGGACGTCCTCTAAAGGTCCCCTCCTAACGTCCTTTTAACGGAATTTTGTGGGGTTCCCTTAACGTCCTGGGGACGTTATCAGGGGACGTTAGGAAGATGTCCTCAGGACATCTAGAAGACCTTACAGGGACGTTTATATAAAGTCCTCTGAACGTCCTAATAAAGTCCTCTAGACTTCCAGATACTAAGACTGCTATTATTATTATCCCCCGCCAACACGAAGTGGGAGGGGGATATAGGTTTGACCTCCGTCCGTCCGTGCGTCCGAGATAAAGGGGACAGCTTTACTCAGAAACTACTACAGATACAGTAACCAAATTTGGTGTGTAGCTTCAGACCATAAAGGCCTTGATTGAGTTCGAAAATGAGAAGCGCACGATTGGCGGGGGATGTTGTAGACCATGTCGACTTGTTATTATTATTATTAATATGACAAAATTATTACTACTATTATTGCTGGTACTTATAGTAATTATAATGTGATTTTTTTCCCCCCTAAAGCTAAAAGAAATAGACTCCAGAGAGTGTTTCTTTTCGCTTTGTATTTTATGTTACACGTTGTAAGAGAGAAGCCAGGAGATAACATGGACATTCGATCAAAAGTGCCTGTTCTTAACATAGTGGCGTAATAAAGGCATAAAAACCTATACTTCCACCACGGCTGGCATCGTCTCCAGTCAGGCATGGCTGGGAACAGAGGGGTTGTAAAGTCATCAGGGTCCAGACATCCTCTACAGCTGCACCCCCCCAATTCTACTACTGAGATAAGGGGGCCTGGAACTGGACACTTCAACATGGGTGATTGAGCGCATCAAAGATGGGGAAGGGAGCGCATGGCTTGGTTGCTGCAAGGAATTTCTCTCTCAGCAGCGTGTGACCTGTGCTCTCTGCCCTATTAGTGCCATAGTGACCTCTTCTGGACACCCTGTCACTGCACCCTTTCATTTCATCACTGTGACTGTTCTGATTTAAGAATTTCAATTCACACAAAACCCACTGTTACACTGTTTTAATTGCCCTCATATCATCACTAAATTACTGTATTATACCTGGGGTAATAGTGATGTAAATCTCATGGGGAATGGGTCTGTTGGGAAGAAAATTCATAATAGTTTCATCATCATAATTCTCTATGTAATCATGTTTGGTATGCATCTCTTCAGCTAAATTCAAGGAGTTGAATGAGTTGTATTTCATATCCACTATATTTCAAGAAAACATAGTTTCTGTTCCCCAGCAATGATTTGTCCTGAACCAGAGTTATCTCTTGAGGTATTTACACTCATCTCTCCCCTTTGCAGAAGTGCTTTGCGACCCCTCCCTGAAATCGGTCTCTAAGGGTCCTGGCACTGATCTAAGAACTTTTATTATCTCCTTTGAATAATAAATGTTTTCTTATTTCCTCCGGAGGGGGGAGTCTAAATTCCGATTTGGGCCACCTGTGCGGCCTGATCAAAGGCGCCACCAACCTTAAATCTAAGAGAGACGACCTCGTCTGGGAAGTTCGCATTCGACTTCCCATACTTCCGTCCGTGCGAATCTTTAGCTTCGTGAAGTTTTTGCAATTCGGACTTTGCACGACGGCCTAGTGTGTAGCCTTTTCGCCAGGTATGACCTTTCTCTCATTCCCTATGTGTGTACTTTATAATTGGTTTGCCATTGATCTGTTTGACTTAAGCTTTTGCCTACCTGGTGAATAAATTATTGTTATTCCTTTTCCAGCTTGCGTGTTCTCATTGTATATTCTTTCTAGCCTTGTTGCGATTGGGACTTAAGGGGAAATTCCTACCAAGACGTGTAGGTAGCGATACTTCTAAGTTAGATTTGAGATTGTGTTCTCCCTATTAAGGGGTTATGAAAATATCGGCTCTTAAGATTTAGCTATTGGTTAATCTTTCTAAGGAGCCCTGTGGTATACAAAAACCTAGGTTCGTGGTACGTTCATACTCAGAGCTATTTGCCTGATGTTGCTACCGTGACAGTCTCTTCTATCCGCTAGATTTATCGTCGAATTAGACCAGGCAGTGACGCTTATTTAACCCTAGGGGGTGTTTTGCTTACTGACAATGGTTTTCGCAGACAGAATTTGGGTGCGTAACTGCCCTGAGATTCACGCATGCTGTTTCAAAACTATCAATTCTAATTTTAATTTGGAGTCAGGTATTTAAACGAGGATATAACTAAATTTTGTATTCTAACTTTATTATGGAGTCAGGTTTGAAGCGAGAGTAACATTGTAATCGTTATGCTTAGTTTGCTTAAATCACTGATAAATCTGACGTTTTCAGTTGCTGCGTGTGTCCCAATGTGCACCTGGGATTATTCGCAGCACGACAATAAGTTAGATGATTCCGTGATTTCAGCATAGCCCCGTTTTCGAACGGAGAACCATTGAGAACACCTCAGGTAAGTCTCAAACTGGGTCCAAGGCGGGACACAGGCATAAAAGATTTAATTGACACGTTTCATTGCCTCATAACAGCTGGATCTACACGCGTAAACCTTCGCCCCTGGCTCCTCCGTCGTTGGTCGAGCTGTGTGGGGTTTTACAACGTCATATTGAACATCAGGCACACAGGTTAATGAAACACTTGAATGCACTGACCAATTTACACACACACACACACACACACACACAGCTAAAGGTCCTCATCCTCCCCTCCTTGTTCTTCCTCCTCTTCGTCATCCTCACCGTGCTGCACCAGATCAAGCTCACCAGCGGACGCACTTGTTGGCATCTGCGCCGATGGAATAAAAGCATCTTTGTATCAGAATACATCTAAATGGTATGAATTACTGAATTAAGGAAAGAAGTAAGGTTAACGCATTTTTTATTCTAGGGTACACCCTTTTTATGGTACATGCGCAATAGGTGATTTGTTTATTTTTAACAGGGGGAATGTGATTCAGTTCATTCACTCGCAACTAATGAACTTACTCATGAATGACTCATGCGTATAATTTAGACAACATAGATTCAAGACGATAGAACGACAGGATTGAGAGAAAAAAGTGATAATTACAAATCTGTCTGCTACTTCACCACAGACCGCGCCATGGATACACAAAACGATTCAGCTGCAGACATTTTGGAACCATGATAGAGGCCATAGATTCTAAACCGCACAACAGTCAGGTAAGGGATCAATAAGTCAAGCAGACCTAGTATTTCTGCTTAAACCCGCTATTTCTGCACAGCAGCTGGCAAAGTTTGGGTTATGCTAACATGATTGGTATTATACTTTTTAGAATTGGATGTCAGTGGTGGCTGTGGAGGATTCTTTGAGGCTCTCATGATCCAAACATTTTCCTACAAGAGCATAGTAGCCGGAAGTCCAAATTCCAAAATAAAATAAAATAAAAACACTGAAAAAAGATGGGTGCATTCATCTCAAAAATCCACAACTTGTTTTTATCTCAGGAAATATCCCACTTTAATCCATATCTAATGGCAATATCGTCTCAATGCCAAATGGTCAAGCCGCTATCAGGAGCACCATAAATTAAAATGTATACAATCTTAAAAATTTTTGCTGTTTCACCTTTTTGGTTCTAGATTATGATAACTTAAGTCTATATAAAAAAGATCAAAAAGATGATATACTGACCAGCAATGAAAACACACTACCTTAATTTCACGGCCAAGATACTAATTATGAATGTTTATGAGGTGTAAGTGTTTGAGAAGTGCCTGATCCCTCCTGACAGGAGGGCCTAATGCAAAATTAGGTCTTTGACAGGTGTTTATGCCATCACAGGCCAAAAAATCTAAAATCAAGATTGTCACCAGGGTAAAATCAAAAGACAGCATTTTGGTTCTCTTCACCCGATCTGGACTTTCAAGTGGCAAGTGAAAAACCACTTTAGGTTAGTCATTAAACATTCTCAACAGGTGGCAGACGAGGTGAGAATTTGATGGAAAGGAGTGGGAACACAACCTCAGAAAGTTGTGATTGTGCTGTACGTCCCTGCTGTCGCTGGGTGGCAGCATTGTCATAATTCCATCACTGGGAAGATTGTTCAAAAGGTTTTGGGGGTATCTGTGCCAAGTCTGATTGTCCAGTTAATAAGCTATGACGTAAATCAAATAATCAAGGTCAGTCCAAATGAGTCCATCTGGGTAGCACTAGTGTACGATCACAAGCGACCAATAATTCAAACAGCTCGCCAAGGCAATATTAAAGAGAACCAAGAATCCAAATCCACAATCGGAAGTCACCTAAAAGCAGCAGAGGTGGGATGTAACAACCCTAATTCAGCCTATTTTCATCCTACATCACTGTCAGCTTCCTCAGCAGCGAGGACAACAAATTCAGATTGATGTTTCCAATGATCAAATTGGACACAGACCATATAATTCAGGGTTAGATCTATTGCCTCCAGTATGGAGAAACCCTTGCTTTTAATTAAACAGTGCAACAGTGGAGTCTTTGGTGAAAATGGGCACAAGTCGGGGTTTAACAAGCCAATTTTGCATGGGGCCATTACTGTAGCAAAAATATTTGTAAATATGTACCGAGAGTTGTAACTGTATCTCAATCTGTGTGTGCATAATCAGTTGAGTTAAATTTACAAATACTTTTGTTACAATAATGGCCCCATATTTTCGCAGTTAGGCGACTTGTGACAGTGGATTCTGACACACGACCCCTTTGACATCAACTTGGTGAGCTGTCCGAGTCACTGATCGGCTGTAACCATGCACGTTACCCAGCCAGACAACTTGACTGAACTTGATTCCTTACTTTATACCTTGGCTGGCAAACAGTGGACAGTCATGCACTAGACAGATACCCCCAAACTTCTGGTCAGGCTTCCAAGTGATGGAACGACGACAATGCTGCCATGCAGCAAAAGCACAGATGCATATGCACGCTCACAACATTCTAAGGGTATGTACCTACTATTTTTCATCAAGTTCTCACATCATTAGCCATTGAATGGTGATGTTTATCAACTGACTTAGGGTGGCTTTTTTTCTTGCCACCTTTTGAAAGACCAGATTTTGTGAAAAGAAAGAAAGACCTTATTGCATTTTGTCCTGGTGACAAAAATCTTGATTTTTCCATCTGAAATGGCATTAAAACATGGCAAAGGCCTAATTTTGTATTTTGCTATCTTGTCAGGAGGCATAATACACAACCGGTCAAACGTATCAGGACACCTCAATTTTTCCAGTATTTTTCTAGAAAATTATGCAGTTTAATGTCTCATTGTACTTTGGAATGAAAGCATAGACAGAATCGAACAAATTAACAATCAAAGTTAAAAAAGAAATCATGGAATCAATTTATGAACTAAAATGAGTTCAAACTTTTGACTCAAAGTAGCAGATATAACGGCTGAACGCGTTCGTGGCATTCTTTGTACAATGGAAATCAAATATCCTCCAGAGAGTTCTTTCCAACTCTGTTACAGAAGTTCCCACAAATGTGTGGCACTTGTAGGTTGCTTTGCTTTCACTCTTCTGTCCAGTTCATCCCAAACCATCTCGGTGAGGTTTAAGCCTGGAGACTGGGCTGGCCACTCCATGTTTTCAAGCTTACTATCTTGTTCTTTTTTCCTAAGGTAGTTCGGGCAGTGCTTGGACTTTTGTTTTGGGTCATTATCTTGCTGCAGGACAAACCCCTCACCAACTAGGCGCATACAAAAGGCTACTGCATGGCGCTGCAGAATGCTGTGGATGCCGTTTTGGTTCAGGGTGCCTTTCACTCTAAGTCACAAACCCTGGATCCAGTAAAACAGCCCTAGACCATCACGTTTCTTCCTCCATGTTTGACAGTTGATGTCACAGACAGAGGAACCATCCTCTCACCTACTCGGTGGTGTACAAAAAACCTGGGTAACCTTATCTTTTGTTTAAAACTTCTGACAGTTTATCACTTACCTTTGAACTTTTTCAAGCCATTCACTGGTCTGGAACTGCATAATTTTCAATAAAAACTGGAAAAATTGGAGTGTCCTAAAACTTTTGACCAGTAGTGTATATGTTTTTAATGTTCCCTAGCGGTGGTCTCTTGGTTATTTCCCCAATTAATTATTTCTTATTCATTATATGGTTATGTATTAGTCATGGTAATTAAATAAATTGTTTGATTGTTAATCACGTGGTCTAAAACTGGGTTTAGTTGTGATTAATCACACATAAGGAGAGGCATTCAGCTGTAAATCCCATGCATCACACCAGCATTACCTCGAATCAGGGTTGAAGAGGTTAAAACAAATAAAGCAGCAAGCATATCCTCTGGGGATATTGTATCCAGAGGTCCTTGTCTGGTAATGCACACTTCTTGGCCACGGTGCCTGCATTACTTTGTGACCAGTAGCAATGCAGAGTCTGAAACATACAGTGAGATAACTTATACGTAGTTGATATCATAAAAAGTGTAAATCACTCAATTTTTTTAACTATCTTACCCCATCTCCCCACTCCAGCCATTTTGACGGTGCCGCCTCTACGTCATTTTCGGTAATACAGAGCAGTTCCATGTACTGCTTTGTTGCCTGAATAAAAAATTATTGAACTATGAGTCACATTTTGAACACTCACATTTATTCACAGCCCGGTTAGAAGAAAAAGTAAAGGAAATATATAGAACATTGAGAACAAAACTGAGCATGTGGATTTCAAGTTGGGTAAAATTTATAATGAATACGAAATAAAGAGCCAAATTTGCATTTTTTTGTATAAAACAGAATACACAGATAGAACCACAATAGCACAGAATAAGTCCATAATAAATCAGTCTCCTCAGGAGTACCAAAGGATCTCAGCCATTAATCTTCCGGCCCTTCTGCTCCTAGGTCTCTTGTATTACGGACCAATGTTCCGTAAACAAAGGCTCCACTTCAGATGCTGTGGCCTGGCTGCTTTTTGCCACAGCATCTTAAAACAACAATTCCAATATACAGTTAGGATCATAAATATTTGAACAGAGGCAATTTTCATTGTTATATGCACAGCGCCTGCAGTTTTAGAGGCTCAAAGGTAATTGGACAAACTGACACAATCAATAATTAAACTGCCATCTTCAAGACTCAGCGCCAATATAAAGCCTGAAGTCTGGACCTCATAGATATCACCATATACCGGTATTCTCCCTTGATGCTCTGCCAGGCCTTCCCAACAGCTGTCATCAGTTCCTGCTTTGTTGCTGGGGAGTTTTACGCTTGCACAATGCATCCCGAGGTATTTGCCTCATTTTAATAAGATTCAAAATACACACTTTCCCCAAAAAAAAAAAATCCGTAGTCCCTGGAAGCCCATATAAGTGTCCGAATCTGATGCTGTGTCGATACCTGTCACTATGGCTAGATCCATAGGGGTGCCTAGCTCTAGAACCTGCAACTCTCCTGCTTGCAAGTAAAAAGCCAGCGTTACTCATAACAATGTGTTCTTAGATGTTACATTATTTCTAACATAAAAACGTGACAGGAATAATGTATCAAATGCTCACTGCTGGTGGATAGCTCCCATCCCTGAGACCCTGCACTGTCTGCTGAGCAGTGCAAGGCTATATTTTCAGAGTTTGAAATGAGTAAATCATACCGTAACCATAAATATACTGTATAAATAAAATAAAATAAAATAATTGGCATATTTGTACAAACATGCAATCGATACTCACAAGCAGTCAACTTCTGCAAGGTCCAGCAGCAACTTCACAAATACATGTCATATAGTTGGCGCAGCAGGAATACGGGCAGCATGTGTGTGGCATCTGAGCCGATCAAAATAAACAACACAGCAAATTACCCTGTTTTGTGAAGTGGGTTTAGATTGACCAGTTGTAAAATAATAGAAATCCACTTATTCTGCATCATTTTAAACATCTTCTATTATTCAACTGAAATGTGTTATTCATTTTTCCCCATTGGCAATTAAAAATCTAGTAACAATTTCAAACTTCAGCTAAATTATAGGAATTTTATATTAAGTTTACATTTAACTTATGTCACTATTCAGGGATCAAGACAAGGACCAATATAAAAGAAGATATCTCCCTTTCACACCACAGATTTTTAAAGCTAAAATTTCTGCAGCTATATCAGCCAGAGACTGTTTATCTTACACTCCTCGACCTCGACCTCTCTGCCGCATTCGACACTGTCGACCACTCCATCCTCCTCTCTTCCCTGTCTGCACTGGGGATCCGTGGTACAGCCCTCATCTGGTTGAAATCGTACCTCTCCGGTCGCTCCTACCAGGATGCCTGGGCTGGTGAAGTATCAACACCCCGCTCACTTATCACAGGCGTCCCCCAAGGCTCAGTTCTTGGTCCACTCCTCTTTTCTCTTTATCTCCAGTCTCTCGGTCCTGTCATTTCTGCTCATGGTTTATCATATCACTTTTATGCTGATGACACTCAACTTTTTCTCTCTTTTCCCCCTGATGCCCAGGTCTCCGCCCGCATCTCCGCCTGCCTACAAGACATCCGGAGCTGGATGGACAATCATCACCTGAATCTCAACCCAACCAAAACGGAGATGATCTACATCCCTGCTCCATCCTCCCCTCTCCTGGACTTGACCATCACCCTGGGGGATACCACCATCTCCCCCTCGCGGAGTGTGAAGAACCTTGGGGTCCTGTTTGACGACAGGCTCTCCTCTGCTGTGAACATCGCTGCAGTGACCCGGACCTGCAGGTTCTTCCTCTACAACATCCGTAGAATCCGGCCCTTCCTCACCAGCTACTCAACGCAGCTCCTAGTCCAAGCACTGATCCTCTCCCGCCTGGACTACAGCAACGCCCTCCTCGCCGGCCTCCCAGCATCTGCCATCAGACCCCTGCAGCTCATCCAGAACGCTGCAGCTCGTCTGGTCCACAACCTCCCAAGACACTCCCACGTCACCCCCCTGCTCACAAAGCTCCACTGGCTCCCTGTTGCTGCTCGCATCAAATTCAAGACTCTGGTGCTAGCCTATCAGGGAGTCAACAAGACCGCTCCAGCCTACATCCAGAGACTGTTCAGACCCTACACCCCTGCCAGAGCACTCCGCTCTCCTACTTCTGGTCGCCTGGCTCCTCCCCCTCTTCGCTCCTCCCCTTCCCGCTCAAGGCTGCTGTCTGTCCTGGCACCTCGTTGGTGGAATGATCTACCTATCGAGGTCAGAACGGCAGAATCCTTGAGCATCTTCAAGCGCCGCCTGAAAACCCACCTCTTCAGGCTCCACCTTTCCCCTACTCAACTGCCCTGAGTCCTGTCCCTACATCGCTTTGATATGTTGCACTTAATTCTGTTTTCCCTACTTCCTGACTGTACTGTTTGATTTGGTTTCCCTTCATTTTGCTGCACTCTATTCTGTCAGTTTACTTGATTTTCCTGTCCCTTTGTTGCACTTGACCTGTTGCCCTTCTATTGCACTTATTTTATTGCTCTTTGTTGCACTTGCCTCTGCACTTAATCTTGTTGCCATTTTGTTCACTTGCCCATGACCTTGTCTTTTTGTTATTAGTCTAGATCTGTAACAATGGAACGTGTTCTGTCACTTACTGTTAGCACTTTTACTTGTCTCCTAGGAGGTCCGCACTTTTGTACTGTTCTTATACACTTTTGTACGTCGCTCTGGATAAGAGCGTCTGCTAAGTACCTGTAATGTAATGTAATGTACACTTTAGCCAACAAACTATGTTAGCTTCATGTAGGCAGTAGCGTCTGCTCAGCGGGAAAACTTGCTAGCTATCCATTCCATCCCAGGTACTTTCACTGTGCTAGCATTAGTTTTTGCGCTTTTGATACGGCTGAAAATATTTCAGTGGGACAGAATTCATAAAGCAACTAATACTAATTACAGCTAACCAGCAATACTAACTCTTTAACGCCAGCTTCCAAGCTAACATTACAAATTAAATGGAGGACCGACCACATGAGGGGTGTTGAGCTAGTTGGCTATCTGCCATGACGTTAGTCTAAAGTTAGTAAAGCTACAAAAGCCTCCGACACTGGCAGGGCACAACAGGATGGAATAGACTTAAGCGTCAATTACAAAAATGTTCGAGACTGAAAAGACTTTTCATAAGCAGGAAAATTGCTAAAACTTCAAATTCTCAAACATGATTTTAAGTTCAGCTCACCTGAATTAACTTACAAACTGGCCAGCTCGTCATCATTGACTGCTATTGTGGTTTGCGATGCTCGCACTCCGATTTCCCAACAGTCCTCCTCCTCATGTTGAAAATGGAGTGTGTTATTAATCTCTCCTTCTTGATGTTGAACCAAGTTTAGCGGCATAAAAAACCTGAGGAATTCTCAAGCTGATGATTTTCAAAGACGTTTGCTGGGGCTCAACCAGACAAGAAATTCTTACAAATTCTTAAATCAAGAATGTCGGATCTTCGCTGAAATGAAATCACGTCTTCCTCAGCACCGTATTTAAAATGAAGGAAGAGGTATATTCGCCTCGCAGCGTTTCGGCGCGAAAGTCACGAGAGCAGGGCGGATTATAAAATGAAATCTCTTTAGCTGCCCAGCTGCGGAGCAAATTGCAGAAGTGCTTCTCCAATCTGCTTCACTGCGGTGTGAGAAGCAGAATTGCTTCCCTTGTCTGCTCTGCTGCAGGGCAGATAGCGGATCGCTTTGCCCAGTTCACCCAGTAGAGTAGTACGAGTAGAATAACCTCTTTCTTTAATAAAGTAGGGTATTCCATTGACATCAGTTACTTTTTGAGATATGCCTTTAACTGACGAACGAACGCCAGTGAAAACATCCTGGCAGAGGTTAAAAGAAGTCCTAGAAAAGTCCCTTACATGTCCCCCGTATAACGTTATACAGTGACCAAAACAGGACGTTCCGAAGACGTTTGTGAAAGACCCAACGAGGACGTTATGCAGGAGACCAAATGGGGACTTTTACCGAACGTTCGATTTACGTCTCATTCAGAACGTCGCTCCATGACCAAAATAGGACATTCTACGGACGTCAATAAGGTCCCCGCACCGTCACCCAGCGAACGTTGCGCTGGGGACCAATTGGGAACGTCATGAAAGTCCCGTGAACGTCCGGGGGACGTCTCCTGTTTGCTGGGATAGTGCCATTTTTGTAAATGGGGAGTTTGCTCTGAGTATATAGCCAACATATATTGAGAATATAGGGGGCTCAAGACCAACGTAGGGGCCCCAATACAAAATGGGGGGGGAGTTAGTGAACAAACCACACAAAGCTGTACAGAGACCAAAACAGGTAGCAGTATTGAAAGTAAAAGCCCACAGCAATGGGACTGATCCTTGCAATGAGGGTAACAGGAAGGCAGATGAGTGGGCAGAGATTGCAGCCAGTGAAGGGAAAGTTGCCTCAGTAGCGGCTCTGCAAACAGAGTAAGTGAAAAAAAGGAAATGTTCTTTTAGAACTACTGCAGCTGCAACATGAAGCCCCCAGAGCTGAGTAATGGCTTTAGATGGAAAATGTTGGGAAACTGGGGCAAGACAACATTTGGAGGGGCCCTGAAAGTGCTTTTGTTCTGCCTAGTAGTATGATGGGAACAATGATCAATTTATACCGCTCACTAGGGCATGATGGAGTGAAGTGAATGCGGCATTGGATGGCACAAACATAGTGGCATCCTAAATTGAGCGTTAACACTCACAATTATGTTTGCAGGTGTATGACGTGTGCGCGATGCAATCCAGGACCCACCATTAAGACTAGGATGAGACAACAGCCTGGACCCATCCAACCTTTTCACGGAAAGACTGGGTGACGCAGCTACCATCGGTTCTCCTCTATGAGAGCAGGACCAACTGACCCTAACTCACTTTCTCCCATTGAAATGCTTACAGGCCAACCCATGAGGACTCCTGGAGATCTGTGCATTGGTGGTGGTGGTGTTTTGCATGTGATGGGTGACCGTCTTGTTGAATATTGTAGACTTTTGTCCCAGTGGGTCTCACAGGATCACACGACAGAACCGGACGCGGACGAGAGGACAATGTGACAAACGTGCCAGGTAGAACATGGAGGCCATGTGGTGGGGAAATCAGAAGACATTTCATCCTACCTGGTCCGGACCACACACCAGAGTTCCCGCGGTCATGAAATTCCTGGAAAAGTTATGGAATTTGAAAAACTCAATTCAATTTCAATTCAATTTATTTTGTATAGCGCTTTTCACAGAGACTGTCACAAAGCCGCTTTACAGTGAGAGTTTAAAGAAATAAAAAAAAGGCAGTGCCCAGCCTATTCCCCACTACAGCAAATGAGGCAAAAAACTCCCAGTAGGGAGAAAAATCCTCCAACAGTGGTGAGAAAAAACTCCCCAGTGGGAAGAAATCTCAGGAGGAACCCGGCCATAGTGGGGGAGCCCATCCTCCGCGGGCTTGCTAATTAAGAACAAAAAAGTAAAAAGGGAGTGAAACAACAGAAGAGTTCCATTTAAGTCCATCTAAACAGTGGCAACGGTAGCTTCAGAAAGTGGCAAGTCGAGGATGGTGCAGGACTGGACCAGGGCCGGACCGGCTCGGACCAGGACAGCAGCAGCCAGCGCTCATGGTGAGGGACAGGGCTCATACGGTCCAGGACTCAGGGAAGTGGAGGGAAAGATCCTCGGAAAGAGACACAGAAGAGAGGGATGTGAGGCACTGGATAACTACTGCATGATAATAAAAGTACCGTCCTCTGTCATGTGCCAAGTGAGAAGTTATAAGCAGACTGGTCAGGAAACAGTCAACACCCCTCCATCCACTTCCTGCAGCACAGAGGCCCAACACTTTTTCCAGGCTGTTAGATCACTTTTCATTTTCTAAACAATAGTACCATATGGACCTCCCCGGTGACTAAGGCTGTAGCAAGCCCCACCGGTGCCGTGTAAGTGCAATCTCAGTGCCACCGGTTCCACATGGATTTAAGCAATTTTAACGACCAAAAGCTTGTATCCTTCATCCACTTATTGCAGCACAGAGGCCCTGAAATTCCATCCGACCAAGGCTGCGTAATTTTTCAATCAGATACCACCAACACCATGTGGACCTACCCGGAGACTAAGGCCGTAGCAAGCCCCACTGGTGCCGTGTAAGTGCTATCTCAGTGCCACCGGTTCCACATGGATTTGCGTAACACTACACCAGTGCCATATGGACCTCCCCGGTGACTAAGGCTGTAACAAGCCCCACTGGCACCGTTAATGCATGCTCAGTGCCACCGGTTCCACATGGATTTGCTTAACAGTACACCAGTACCATATGGACCTCCCCAGTGACTAAGGCTGTAGCAAGCCCCACTGGCACCGTGAATGCATGCTCAGTACCACTGGTTCCACATGGATTTACATAACACTGGTTTCCAATATCGTGAACATATCATAAATCAAGGTTGTAGTTAGTCCCACCAGAGCCAACACATAACTAATCATAAACTAATCATAGGCTTGACTAAAAAGATAAGTTTTCAGCCTACTCTTGAAGATAGAGAGTGTGTCTGAAGCCCGAATTTGTCTTGGGAGATGGTTCCATAAAATTGGTGCCTTGTAAGAGAATGCCTCCAAGTGTAATTCTAGATATATTTGGAATTTTCAAGTAGTCAGCACCTTGTGAACGAAGTAATCTTGGTGGGGAGTAAGGAATAAGAAGACTGCAAAAATATTCCAGGGCCAAGTCATTTAAAGCTTTGTAAGTTAGTAATAATATTTTGTACTCAATTCTAAATTTTACAGACAGCCAATGAAGATTTTTGAGCACCGGGCTAATGTGATCATATTTCTTAGTCCTAGTCAGAACCCTAGCTGCAGCATTCTGCACTAATTGAAGACGTTTCAGGGTTGAGCTAGTGCAACCAGACAGTAAGACATTGCAATAGTCCAGCCGAGAAGACACAAATGCGTGAACCAATTTTTCAGCGTCTTGAAGAGACAACATCTTTCTAAGTTTAGATATGTTTCGAAGATGGAAAAAAGCCACTCGGATGATTTTGTTGTGAGCCTGGAAAGAGAGTTCTGAATCAAGAGTCACACCAAGGTTAACGACAGCTCTGGCAGAAACAGAGAGACCATCTAAGTTGAGAAAACTTAGAGTCCCTAAGAGATTTGGGACCCAGTACCAATATTTCAGTCTTATCTGGGTTTAGTGAAAGAAAATTTTGCGTCATCCAAGCTTTCACAGCTTTAAGACACATCTCTAATCTAGTAACCGGATCAACCTGAAAAACCTGTTTTTCAGCCTGGAAAAGTTATGGAATTAACAGTTTTGGAAAGGTTTGTAAAAATACACTGGTTTTGCCCTAATGCTTATATGTTCACGAAATCTCCAAAAGAGGTCAAGTTTACCGCAAAACTACAAGCCATTATTAAAAATCGAATGCAACACCGTTGAAACTACCATCAAGTTTCTTGATACACGTAGGTTATTTTATGCAGCCAGTTGATGGGCTGCAACATTTCTTTCCTACTGGACTTCTTAGTTTTATCCAATTGCTAAAACACAATTTTGCAAACTAGGCTGGTTTTAATCAAAATACTTAACACAATTCACAAAACCATACACCCAAACTGCAAAATACCTCATATCCTGCAAAATGAAGCACTGCAACCAAAACTACATATAGCATAATCAAAATCAAACTTTTGTACCAAATGGCACACACACACAATCATTCATATTACCAGATATGTCTAACCAACTACACACTGTTGGGCATAATGAAAAGCACTCTCATCTTTAGTATGCTTTGCCATAATACGAAAATGGTTCAAATTGTAGAACATTCTTCAGATTGTTGACATGCACAGAAATATTTGAAGATCAACAGCATGTGTGCGTGTGTATAAACATTTACTTTTATTTTTCACCAAACAAGTCAGTGCAGCATATGCACAGCAGACATATTTACACTGGAGTGAACAAAAAAAAAAAAAAAAAAAAGCTCACAAGAAACAGTAAACGGAAAGAAAAAAAATAAAATGCAGAAAAAAAAAAAATAGGAGGCACGAAAAATAATTAGGCAGCATCTTGCCGCACAGCTGGGTCTGGCCACAACGCCTCGTCCACATCACAGGCAATATCTTCCCTTGCCAGACATCGAGGGAAGCGCCTTGAGTGCCTTATCCATCCCTGAATCACACCCACATCAATTTCATCACATGCCTCTTCCATAGCCTGCACAAGAGGCATGCGCACAAAGGGCTGCTGGTCTTATACCTTCCACCGCCATGCCGAAAAGAACTCTTCTATGGGGTTCAGAAATGGTGAGTATGGCGGGAGGTATTGCACGAGAAACGGTGGGTCAGCAAACCAATTTTGGACTGGGCCTGCACGATGAAAGCTCACGTTGTCCCATACTACAACGTACCGGTGTCTTTGATAGTCTGCATCATTCATACGCTCTGGTGGTATGAGGATGTTGTGGAATCTGTCCAGAAATGTGAGAATATGGACTGTGTTGTATGGTCCAAGGATGGCATGACGGTGGAGGACACCATGCGTATTAGAGATGGCAGCGCACATTGTGATGTTCCCACCACGTTGGCCAGGAACATCTATAATGGCTCTGTGGTCAATGACATTTCTTCCCCTTCTGGTCCTTGCTAGGTTGAACCCAGCCTCATCTATGAAGATGAACTCATGTGGGATTGCATGAGCATCCATTTCCAGTACTCCCTGAAAACAAAGAACAAAATTCAGTCAATGTGGTGTTATCCAGTACACTGGGAAACAGTGTAGCGTGTAGTGTACTGCAGTCAATATTGTACTTACATCCACATATGCTCGTCTGAGCTCTTTGTTTCTTTGAGAGTTTCTCTCAGAAGGCACCTTATAAAGTTGTTTCATTCTGATTTGGTTTCGCTTGAGAATGCGAGCCAATGTGGACAGACTGACTCGTTGAATATGGTGTTGTCTTGGATGATGTGGCTTTGAATCTCGTAATCTGATTTAATTATTTTCCAAAACCAAGTTTACAATGGCAGCTTCCTGTACCCCAGTGAACATTTGGCCCCTTCCACCACCAAGGTTGCGTCTCAGTCCTTTAGAAAAACAAAAATACAAAAATATAGGGCTTGGACAATGCAGCCTAAAGATATTTCCCCCACAGTAAAATTGTAGAGGAAACTTGTACAGTTAGTGTATGACATCAGCCATTCATGAAGTAAACAGGGGTCACCCAACTGATACACTATGACAGTGGTTCCCAAAGTGGGGGGCGCGCCCCCTAGGGGGGGCGCAGAGCAATTGCAGGGGGGGGCGCGGGGTGCGGGAGTTCCGGACACCAACAGAAAATCATTTGCATACAGTCCATTCGCTGCCCAGAATTCTGCGATTACATCGTAAATGCCTGCCTTACTCTCAACATAACTGTTCGCCAAATCATTCATCTTGCCTGCCATTTTCATAAATAATTTGTTATGAATGTTGTTGTTCAAATATTTGAAGCCGGTAATGTAGTCTCTCCATACCCAACTCGCCGCTTTTTATCCTGCACTGATCTGGCATATTGATAATAAAATGGTAAGTGACACCGAACAAAATCCGATGAATACAAAGCAGAAATAACCGAGATTGCGTCATCTTATTCTCGATAATATGAATGCTCTGTATGCCGACAGATTATTTTTATCTAGCCTCGCTACTGAACGTTACAAACATATCGGCAGGTTCGGCAAGTGGTGTTCGTGAATTTTTTTTCGTACTTCGCTGTCGGCTGTTAATATAGGTTGATTGTGGTGCTTTCTTTCTGCATCATAGAAACATAATTTTAAGTAGACGGCTATACTCAGGCAGACGAGTGTGATACAGCCTAATGATTTTATACTTTAAAAGAGATTTTGCATTATTCAATTTTCGTGTCCTTAATTGGAAAATAACGGTGGCCGTTTCCAAACTTGCCAATCATTTTTAATGTTTCCAGCTAGGCTGGACAAAAATCATTTGTGCAGAGCATTACTATATTCTAGAATAAGCTGACGCGATCTCGGTTAACGTATTTTAACTTAAAAGTGCGAGGCCAGTGAAGAGAGGAAAATGTAACTGTCTCGAGACACTCCTTCAGCGGTCCGCACAAGGTCGCTGATTGGCTGTATGCAAGTAAGTTTCTGTTGGTGTCCGGAAAATGCATAAATAGCAATGTTGTTGAATATTAAAAAAAATAAACCTGTTACACTGAACATAATTACACAGAAAAGGTGCTTGAAAACATTTACACTTAAAATAATTACACCGTGGTTGTTTGTTATTTTGCTATTTCCAATTCTAAAAGTAGCCTAGTTTTAGTTTATGACAATCTACAGTTTATGACCGTTTACTTACATTTTTTCCAAAAAGGTTGAGGTTTATATAAATTACAATGAGTGAAATAAACTGCAATGGTCTCTGAAAACAAAATGTGCGTATGTATTACCTATTTTTTTTGGGGGGGGGGGGGGCGCAAAAATTTTTTCATGTACCAAAGGGGGGCCCAGCAGAAAAAGTTTGGGAACCACTGCACTATGACATGGGGTGTACTACATATTGTGACAGAAATTTTGGCTACATACTTGTGCTCCAGTCTAAATGTCCAGATGACAGAGCTGACAGTAAAACGGCACAAGTTAGGCTGCACTCTCGGTCCAGCCTCTCGCATTGTCAGCCCATGGTTGATGACATGATCAACTAAGGTTGCTCTGATTTCATTTGAAAGTTGTCTTCTTTGGCCATGAACTCCTCTACCAGCTCCACCCCTACCTCTCACTCTCACTCTTCCTCCACCTCTCATTCTCATTCTCATTCTCACCCTCGCTCTTCCTCTTTCTCTCTCTGCCACGTCTTCCATTGTTGTTGTAAAAAAAAGGTGCTCACCTGTGGTCTTTTTATAGTGCTTACTTCCTGATTGAAGTGGTAACAATTAACCATTGAGGTGTTTGGCCAGGTGGCACATATATTGGCCAATTAGCTCATTTAGTGTCATTTTGAATGGCAGTGTTTTGAAAGGGCAAACATGTGACCTTATGTCAGATTGTTGTGGCTTATGCAGAGAACCGTGTTCAGTGCATTTAAAAAGTGCCATTTTGAATTGCAAAATGTGTGTAAAGCAGAAAATGTGTTTAGAGTTTTGGAGACTTGAGAAGAGGTTTTGCTCTCTGTGTGTCAGCATAAATAATTGTGCTATGCATGTCATTTTAGTGTTTTAGCAATTGGAAAAAACTGTAATACCAACTTTATCGCATTAGCTTACCGCCAGTGAGAATCGAGCACATGCCTTTGTTTTCCTTTTGACACACATGGGCTTGTACCCTCTATGCACCTGGTAACTTGGTTGGCTGTTCGCCGGAATTTAAAGGGCACCGTTTTTCTAATAACGCCAGTTGAGTTTTCCCGCTGCCTCGCTTCAAATTAGTGTAATAATAGCATCAATGTCAATCAGAATAATGAATGAAATAACATGAATGTAATAAGATTTCAATATAAACACACAACTTTATTTCAATTTATGGTCGACGTCCACCTCTGGCCCAATAGGTTCCTCACCAAATCATTTTCCTGCATTATACAGTGTTCAGAAATATTTCATTTCCATCCTGGCATTTTTTTTTGTTTGATTACCCAGGTTTGCTTGTGAAACTCAAATGATTTTCTCTGGTTGATGAACACGTCATGTAAGTAAATTGATTAGACCGCAAAGAAACCTGATGTGAACGCCGATTTTTGATTTTCTGAGAAAATGGTACCAAAAGTGAAGGAAAGGACCCCAATTCGGGCTTAAAACACATCATTAATTTTTTCACTAATCAGGCTAAATTTCAAAATGGTAATTCTATACGAACATGCGCTACATCTTAAACAATTTACACTTTGGTTCATGACTCTGGCATTTGTTACGTTTGAGAAAACTTGCACAAAGTGATTTTGATGATCTCGGGGGGGCCTCATTAACTCCACCAATTTGTGTTTTTTCAAATTTCCTTTTCATATAATGTAGCAATACAACATATGTCATTGACGAATAGCTTAATTTGATAGGACTCGACCCACACAACTGAATAATAGGCCGATGTTATTCGCACTTCTACGTGTGGCCAATGCTGAATTTTTTCTTGCCCACGCTTATAAGTGCGCCAGTTGATGACCAGTCCAATCTTTAGAAAAAGTACTGCTTAAAATAAAAAATGTAGCTGTCGACACACTTAAAACTAGGCTTATGCCGTCGGAGGCGATGGCTGGGGGTATATCCCTGAATGCCCCCAATCTTCCAATTCCCCAATCCTTGAATAGACCTTGAAAAGACTTTCATTTGAACTTAATTTCAGGTCAATCCGTCAAATGATTCTGAAGATATGGCCAAAATGGTAATTTTCCATCACAAAGCTTCACCTGGTGGCAAAATATTGAACCATACAGGTATGTTATCATGTGACACGTTGTGAGGTCATGACCTTGCAGTTGCACATAGTTTCATGTCAATTGGAGAAATAATTCCAAAGATATGGCAAATATGGTGAATTTTATGTGACAATGCTCCACCTTGTGTCAAAATTTTGAACCAAACAGGTATAATGTCATCGTGGGACACATCCACAGGTCATGACCTTTCATTTGCACTTGATTTGAGGTCAATCGGACAAATATTTCCAGAGATATAATAAAAACTGTCATTTTTTTCAGTTTTTGGCCCCTGGTGGCCAATCTAGAAATTGTAAATTGTCCAAAATCGAAACAGTTCTTTCTCTTTATGATACTTACTTATATGCAAAACTTGGAATTTCTAATTGAAATATTATTGCAGTTATCGCGTTAACATGTAAATCAGTTTTTGGCCCCTGGTGGCCAATCTAGAGATCATAAATTGTCCAAAATCGAATCAGTTCTTCCTCTTTATGATACTTACTTATATGCAAAAGTTGAAATTTCTAATTGAAATATTACTGAAGTTATCGCGGAACAGTAATTTTTTCAGTTTTTGGCCCCTGGTGGCCAATCTAGAAATCGTAAATTGTCCAAAATCGAATCAGTTTTTCCTCTTTATGATACTTACTTATATGCAAAACTAGGAATTTCTAATTGAAATATTACTGCAGTTGTCGCGTTAACACTGAAATCAGTTTTTGGCCCCTGGTGGCCAATCTAGACATCGTAAATTGTCCAAAGTCGAATCAGTTATTCCTTTTTATGATACTTACTTCTGTGCAAAATTTGGAATTTATAATTGAAATATTACTGAAGTTACCGCGTTAACACCTAGTGCAGCGACGGCGGCGGCCGGACCAAAAAAATAATATCCCCCGGAACGCCATTTGGCGTTCGGGGATACAATAAGTGTGGACAATGGAGCAATATGCATCTATTTATAAGTCCGTCGAACACAAATTTTGATCAATTTTTGTGCTTGGACGCACAGAAATAAGCGGCTACTGTGGTGTCAAAAGGTGGACGTTGACCTTAACTTTCTCTTTACTTGCACACTGAAAGCTTCCATATCACCATGCTCACCAGAAAAGTAGTACGTTATGCCGTAGACCAAAACCTGCATCCTTCATTATCACTTCTTAGAAACTTTCTGAGGGCAGTTCAAGTATTTTTCCA
Source organism: Gymnothorax reevesii (assembly GCA_029721435.1). NCBI lineage: Eukaryota > Metazoa > Chordata > Actinopteri > Anguilliformes > Muraenidae > Gymnothorax > Gymnothorax reevesii. The sequence goes on from CM056575.1 coordinate 63,124,980, forward strand.
TCAGAACAAGTATGATGCGCAGATATTATAAAATGAAAATATTCTCAAAAAAGTATGTGCATGCTAATGAACGACGGCGTATTAGAGCCACGTATAAATATTATTTTTTTAGAAAGGGGGGGTAATATTCTGAGAAAAAAGTCTTACATTTACGAGAAATAAACACGTTTATTCGCGACATTACTAAGTGGAAAATTTGCAAGAAAAAAACTCACAAATTTGCGAGAAATGAACTCGAATATCTGTGACATTAGAGAGTGGCAAATTTGTGAAAATAAAAAGTAACAAATTTTCGAGAAATAAACTCAGATTTTTGTTGTATAAAGTCGCAGATTTGCGAGAAAAAAAACTCAGACACTTGCGAGAAATACACGTAGCCTACTCGGATGTTTGTGCCAAGTAACAATTGAAGCACTGATTACTAAGACCCCACAAGTCAAGTGTGACTTATGGGGTTTTAGTAATAGGTGCTTCAATTCCCAAGCGTGCAAAATGCCTACGGTGGAAGAACTCGTCAAATTATACTTTTCGGGTGGGTTTTCAGATAAGGAGATACTAATTGCCTTAGCAGAGATTCACCATATCATAATAAGCAATCGCACATTGAAGAGGCACTGCAAGAAACTTGGCCTTTTTCGGAGGAAAAATCACAGTAGTCTGGACGAGGTGCTGGCTTTTGTCCACCTGGAGCAACAACAAACTGGACAGATGCAAGGCTACAGGTGCTTGCATTTGAGGGCAGTTCAGATGGGCTTTGTAGTTCAGCAAGACACCAAACGCCAAATTCTGAAACTGCTTGATCCTCAGGGTGTGGACGGTCGCAGAGCGAGGCGTCTTCGGCGCCGGCAGTACAATACCAAAGGACCCCACGCTTTGTGGCAGTTGGACTCTTACGATAAGTTAAAGCCATATGGTATAGGAATAAATGGTTGTATTGACGGATTCAGCCACTTTGTCTTATGGATGGAAGCCTACACCACAAACAGTGACCCGAAGGTTGTGGCTGGCTACTTTATACTATGCGTTACATATTTGGATGGGTGTCCGGAGAGGATGCGCGCGGACAACGGGACAGAAAATGGACATGGAGCCAACATGCAGACCTTTCGAAGGAGGAACCATACCGACACCTTTGCCAAAGAGAACAGCTTTATTTTTGGGCGCAGCACTGAGAATTAACGAATTGAATCCTGGTGGGGCATCCTGAGAAAGGAAAGCGTTCAGTTCTGGATGAACATGTTCAAATCCCTTCAAGACGATGGACGCTTCACTGGTGACTTCTTGGATAAAAACTTGATCCAGTTCTACTTCCTCAACCTTGGCTGTCACAGTGTTATGTTAAGGATTGCACCTTTATTTGAACTGTTAACTGAAATGTCAATGTACGTGACACGCACAGTCCGGGCTCTGGAACCCAACTCCTTGAGTTTACACTATCATTAAGATGAAAAGATCAAATAATGAATGAAAATTCTAAATATCAACCATATAATGTTTTGAGCACATTTTCAATAAAACTGTATACTGAACATTAAAGTCAGGTCTGGAAAAACACATCCTGTATGTTTATACACAATCTGAGAAAGTTTGATTTGTATGTCACAAAAGCACATCTGCAATGAAACATTTAAAGTGCAGGACTGCATCTTGAACATTAAAGTCTGGAAAAATACATCCTGTTTGTTTAAACACAATCTGAAAAAGTTTATCATATAGGATGTCACTCTCACTCACTCTCTCTCTCTCTCTCTCTCTCTCTCTCTCTCTCTCTCTCACACACACACACGTGTTATTCTCAGTATGGAACAATACAATACATGAAACATTGGCTACAACAGTAGCACTTAAGGGAATAATCTTTGCATGTGAGAGACATGAGAGAAAGAGAAACACTATGTTCATTATCCAGATGTTACTGTCAATAACATCATTGAAGTCGGTGCGGAAGTCAGGAAAGCTGTCATAACAGTCAGCTAGCTCTAGCACACATCCACATGTGTGGCCAATAAGCCTCCTTGAGAATTTAGATATGCTTGAAAACATTATTTCAAGTGTGTCACATGTGATTACATCACTTCCTGTGGTGAAACGCAGAAACTTTCCAAGTTTCTCTTCATCCAACTCCCTCAGGTACCTTTTAAGGTGATTCTCCACCTCTCTTTGCTTGGGAGTCATCATCTCAGGGAAGTGGAGGAGCCCTTGCACTTCGCGTGGAGTTGGTTTGAGGTTGCCAATGATGTTCACAAGCTCATCATGGTCAAGGGAGATGTTTTGCTGTATCACCTCCCGCCAGCAGTCTATCACGTACATTGGCTTTTGTACAAGCTCCTTGTGTGAAATTTCCAATGGGATGTCTTTCAGTGTGTCTGCGGCAACTGATCTTCTGCATTAATAGGTTTCTAGAACCTCTAGTAACTCATCGAAATCAACAGAGGAGAAATCATTCAGGGCTCTCTGGAGGATGACACAATCCTGTCCACTCACAAAACGCATGAAAGTTTGAAGTAGATCACTGCACACTTTTCTGTAAGATTTCCTCCAAAAGAGGAACTGCCAGCTTGATTGGTAGGTACTGACTGGTTTTATAACCTAAAACAAAAACTCTTCCAATGGCCTTCCACGTTTCACTGTTCATGGCGGATGAAAGGAATCTTTACATCGGTTCCTACTGTGGAGCAGTCGTAAAACTCCTGCTAGAAAGATGAAAAAACATCCCGAATGACACCTGAGCCAACAACATTTTTCTCTGTGTTATCAGGAAGCAATCTGTTGATAGTCAAGGGTTGTGTAAGCACTGCTGGATCCATGAATTTGTTGATCATTTCATTAAGGCAGTTGCCATGATGGATGACAATCATTTTAGGAATAGAGACTGTTAATGTAGAGGGTAGATCACTGGGCACAGGTGGCATGGAGGGCAATAGTGGATCACTGGGTGCAGGTGGCATGGAGGGCAATTGTGGATCACTGGGTGCAGGTGGCATGGAGGGCAGGAGTTGGCGGGGTAGATCAGTGGATGCCTCTGAAGTGCTGGGCTGCTGTAAAATGGCAAAATCAAATGGTTCAGTATTATCATTTGCATCTGAATATTCTCTGTTGGCTGGACCAAACACAATTTCAGGGTCAACATCCAAAACATTGTCTGAAACGGTGTACACAAGTTCATTTTCCATCCTGTAAGGGTCTATCAGCTGAGCACCCAAAATGCCAACCTCCAAGCTATTTTGTAGAGGTTCTTCATGCCCATGATCTTCTATTACTTGCACGCCAGCATCCATCTGTAGATCTCCATGAGAGTCGTCATCTTTTATCTCAATTACATCTTCACTGCTCTCTTGGTTTTGCAGCATTATTATTTTCAAACTCCTCTTTAGGGAAGGTGGTGATATAAAATCGTAACCTGGCCATGCAGGGAGTATCATAAATGAGTCCAATGGTAACATTGTCATGGATTGGATTGTGTTTGTAATCCCAAACTTCGAAATCAAACTGTTTTTTGCGGCCTTTGGTTGAAAGTCCCTTTGGAAAAAATAATTTTTTCCTTTTTCAAGGATAGTATCCATCCCACATTCAACATCAACATCTACTGTTCTTGTGCTGCCTCCTTGTTTTGTTCTCATCTGCTTTAATTGTCCCTTCTCATGATGCAACCATCCAATTTCAACCTTGCGGCGACTTGCTCTCCCTCTCTTCCTAGAGGAGTGTGACTGTGTGGATGTACTGTTTGGGACTTTCTCTACCCTTTCATTTGCATCCCCATCTTTCTTCTGCTGGAGCTTTGCTTTGAGTTTCTCGAAGAGACCCATCTTTTGGGTCTGAAGTGAAGTTTGATTTTTACAGAAATTGGTCAATGCTAGCCGATCTCCATAGGAAGAGATGTATTTGGCAAGCTCCCCATCTTCCATAAGAGGGATGGCATCTTTATCAATCTGTTAAAGCACACAGTAATTATGTTTAACTTCACTTAATTAATTAACATAAATAACCACTAAAACAGTGATTGATAAATTAGTAATTAGGCTATCTGAATTCAATGTATAATGTAGGTCCTGGAATAATAAGGTTATCCAGGGTAAAATATTCAATATGCGAATTAAAAGAACAACAATGTGAATACCACTAATGGCCATTTATACAGTGGTGTGCAAAACAATAGCAGTGTGTTTAATAATGTACGTAAAGCTCAAATTTATTTAATCATTTTTATGTCCTTGCATTGGGGGCACTGCACATGATTCTACAAATTAAAACATGGGAAAAACATGTATACTGTTTATTTACTTTACAGAAAATGAGATATATATATATATATTAGGGCTGTCGCGTTAATTCATTGCGATTAATTTAAGCGCAATAAAAGTAACTGCCACTATGAGGCAGACAGACGTGATTGCTTATTAACTTTTCATTTACACTTACCTAATGCGGTCACTTGAAATGCTTCTGGTCCACTAATTAGTAGCGAGGTTGGACAGCCTCCATCGCCTTGGCGTAATTAGCTTTCCTTAAATCAATTCCCGTGTACTTTGCCTGACTTGCAATTAAGCCATTTATTCAGCCAACTGACAAATCAAAACCAAAATGTGGCCTATAATGATTAAGAAGAGATAATGAGAAGCAGACAGACCTAACCTGGCTGCTGCGTTATATTGAAAGATTTTCAAATTCGTTAACAATTTACATGTCACGTTCTATACGCTTAAACAAAATGTTTTCCACCTTCACTGTTGGTTATTTAGATGCTCAAAAGTAAATAAAATGAAGTGCTATCAGTGACATTATTTTAAATTACTCTCGTTCAATTATCCAATAAAAAATGCCTCAAATTTGCGGCAAAGATTCGCCTGAACGTTAATTGCCAAATCTTCAGTGCATTTGACTATTGCCTGCAATGCAAATGTATTCTCTCTCATATTCATGTTCGGCATGCTTCACAAAATGTTTTCCACTTCACTTAGCCTATATTTTTAAGCTTTTAAAACCAGGGCCATCTTTGAATAACTTTTTTTTTTTTTTTTTTTTAGAAATCTTTAATAATGCATACAAAATTCCTTGATGAAAGGTGGAATTCAGAGGTCTGCTATTTATTCAGATTATTGAAATGTTTTCAATCTAACACGGCAACCTGGTTAGGTCTGTCTGCTTCTCATTATCACTTCTTAATCATTATAGGCTACATTTTGATTTTGATTAGTTAGTTGGCTGAATAAATGGCTTGTTTGCAAGTCAGGCAAAGTACACGGGAAATGATTTAAGGTGAGCTGATTATGCCAAGGCGATGGAGGCTGTCCAACCTCGCTGTTAATAAGTGGACTTCAACTCACAGTTTTCTTCCTGGAAGGATTTCAAATGACCGCATTAGGTATGTGTCATAGAAAAAGTAATAAGCAAGAAAGTCTGTCTGCCTCATAGTGGCAGTTACTTTTATTGCACTCCTGTGAATTACTAATGTATAGTTGCATTCCCAGTTTCTGAGAACTGATATCTTTGTTGCCTGGAATCCAACTTCATTTTTTTGCATTGGGAGCAGCCTTATTTATGTCACTCCACGAGTTTTCTATCGAATTAAGATCAATTGTTTGGGCTGGTCATTCCATGAATTTAAATTTGTTGGTCTGGTACTTAAATGTTGATCACTTCCTGGTGTGTCTGGGGTCACTAGGCTCGGTTGTCTGACATAGATGTATTCAAGATGGATACAGGTGCCTGTAGACAGTGATGTATTCTGGGTGAAAAACAGTGCATGCTGGTTAGACGTGGTGTCCGACTTATTTTGAGGCGAACAAATGTTGTGAGAACGTCAACAAAACGCAAGCATGTCGCGTCACCCAAAACTCGTGGGATCACCACGCTTACTGCCGAATCTTGCAGTTGCCCCAGCTCGGCTGGATGAACGCCTGAATCCCACCCAATGACGTCTATGATGATGCTGTCACGGTTGGAGCAGGTTGTGGGCATCAAAGGCACAGCTCTGGAGTTTTTTTCGGTCCTACCTGGCTGACCGGACCTTCTATGTCCAGCTTGGCGACTTCTTTTCCTCGGTGGCCCCTCTCACCTGCGGGGTTCCCCAAGGCTCCATTCTAGGCCCCCTCCTCTTTTTGCTGTACCTCTTACCCCTCGGTCAAATCCTGTCCAAACATCACATCTCCTTCCATTGTTTTGCCGATGACATCCAGCCGTACATCCCCTTCAAGCTTGATGATCAGTCTACACTCCAGCCACTTCTTGACTGTCTGGCTGACATAAAGTTGTGGATGGGTGCAAACTCTCAAGCTGAACGAGGCCAAGACGGAGATTTCGGTGTTCAGAAAATCCTCTCAGGCATTTTTGACTGATGCCCTCGGCTCCCTGGCTTCCTACATCATGCCCTCTGTTAAAAACCTTGGTGTAATTTTTGACAGTGCCTTTAAGTTCCAGGAGCAGATTAGTGCAGTGGTAAGGAGGGCCTATTTCCATCTGAGAGCCCTAGCCAAGACCAAAGCCTACTTGCCCCAGACGGACCTAGAGAGAGCAATCCATGCCTTCGTCACATCACAACTGGACTACTGTAACAGCTTATACATCGGTCCTGATCAGACACAGCTTCACCGCTTACAGATGGTCCAAAACTCAGCTGCCCGGCTCCTCATCTCTACTAAAAAGCATGAACACATCACCCCGGTCCTCGCTGCACTCCACTGGCTACCCATCCGCTTCCGCCTAGACTTCAAGATCCTTCTCATCATCTACAAATCCCTCCATAACCTGGCCCCTACTTACCTGTCTGAGGTCTTACGCCCCCACACCCCCTCTAGAGCACTACGGTCTGCTGACCAGCTGCTGCTGGGGGTGCCAAAGACCAGACTGAAAACCAGGGGGGACAGAACTCTTTCAGTAGCCGGCCCCAAGGTCTGGAACGCCCTCCCCTTCAACAAAACCCAAAACCAGTGAAGTTGGCACGTTGTGTAAATCGTAAATAAAAACTGAATACAATGATTTGCAAATCCTTTTCAACCTATATTCAATTGAATACACTGCAAAGACAAGTTACTTAATGTTCGAACAGGTAAACTCAGCAATTTTTTGCAAATATTAGCTCATTTGGAATTTGATGCCTGCAACATGTTTAAAAAAAACTGGCACAAGTGGCAAAAAAGACTGAGAGAGTTGTGGAATGCTCATCAAACACTTATTTGGAACATCCCACAGGTGAACAGGCTAATTGGGAACAGGTGGGTGCCATGATTGGGTATAAAAGCAGCTTCCCTGAAATGCTCAGTCATTCACAAACAAGGATGGGGCGAGGGGTCACCACTTAGTGAACAAATGCGTGAGCTGATTGTCGAACAGTTTAAAAACAACATTCCTCAACGAGCTATTGCAAGAAATTTAGGGATTTCATCATCTACGGTCCGTAATATCGTCAAAAGGTTCAGAGAATCTGGAGAAATCACTGCACGTAAGCGACAAGGCCGTGAACTTCGATCCCTCAGGCGGTACTGCACCAAAAACCGACATCAGTGTGTAAAGGACATCACCACATGGGCTCAGGAACACTTCAGAAAACCACTGCCAGTAACTACAGTTCGTCGCTACATCTGCAAGTGCAAGTTAAAACTCTACAATGCAAAGCGAAAGCCATTTATCAACAGCTCCCAGAAACGCCACCGGCTTTGCTGGGCCCAAGCTCATCTAAGATGGACTGATGCAAACTGAAAAAGTGTTCTGTGGTCTGACGAGTCCACATTTCAAATTGTTTTTGGAAACTGTGGACGTCGTGTCCTCCGGACTAAAGAGGAAAAGAACCATCCGGACTGTTATAGGCGCAAAGTTCAAAAGCCAGCATCTGTGATGGTATGGGAGTGTATTAGTGCCCAAGGCATGGGCAACTTACACATATGTGAAGGCACCATTAATGCTGAAAGTTACATACAGGTTTTAGAGCAACATATGTTGCCATCCAAGCAACGTCTTTTTCATGGACGCCCCTACTTATTTCAGCAAGAAAATGCCAAGCCACATTCTGCACGTGTTACAACAGCATGGCTCCGTAGTAAAACAGTGCGGGTACTAGACTGGCCTGCCTGTAGTCCAGACTTGTCTCCCATTGAAAGTGTGTGGCGCATTATGAAGCGCAAAATACGACAACGGAGACCCCGGACTGTTGAACAACTTAAGCTGTACATCAAGCATGAATGGGGAAGAGTTCCACCTGAAAAGCTTCAAAAATTGGTCTCCTCAGTTCCCAAACATTTACTGAGTGTCGTTAAAAGGAAAGGCGATGTAACAGTGGTAAAAAGGCCCCTTGCCAACTTTTTTGCAATGTGTTGCTGCCTTTAAATTCTAGGTTAATGATTATTTGCATAAAAAAAAAAAAAGTTTCTCAGTTTGAACATTAAACATCTTGTCTTTGCAGTGTATTCAATTGAATATAAGTTGAAAAGGATTTGCAAATCATTGTATTCTGTTTTTATCTACGATTTACATAACGTGCCAACTTCACTGGTTTTGGGTTTTGTACATCCGTGCAGCTCAGAGTTTGGGTGCATTCAAATCTCTTTTAAAGACTCACTTCTTCTCGATGGCTTTTGAGTAGCTCTCCCCAGTGGCCTCTTAAGCTATCACTCTTTTATGGTCATTGTCTCTACTTCCTAAATTTTATTGTTATTCTTGTGTTTTTATTTTACTTCTTATAGTTTTTACATAGGTAACTTGTTGATGCACTCTGCACTTTTGTTGTGAGGCACTTGGTGCGGCCTTACCTTTTGTAAATGTGCTATACAAATTAAAATGACTTGACTTGACTATTCCCACTGGTTGGAATCTGTATGACAAAAATTACACCTTTTGGTCACCTTCCCATATGAAAAAGATTTATATAAAACTTGTAATGTTTATATGTGTTTTATGAAAAACATATATGCATCTTATAGGAGATACAATATTCATATAAAATGCCTACAAAATCAAACTTACACAATTTTACACCATAGAAGAATCATAGATGGCACTAAACCCTCATGTAATATCATTATAAGACTTTTGTACTACATGACATATAACGCCAAACCTTGTATGAGAGATATAGGCAGACAAAGAATACATATAAAATCCTTAGCAAAGACATGATGAAAGTTCGTCAACAAGTTAAGGGTTGTTTTATTCATGATGATACGCCAGGCCAAGGTAATTTCCAAGCTGTGGTCAGTGATGGCATAGCGCTTTTTCCTGTGAAAAAATAATTATATATATATATACATATATATATATATATATATATATACATTTTTATTTATTTAACCTTCATTTTACCAGAAAAGTTCCATAATTTCTATCCACTGAAATGGCATGCTAAAATTGTACAGTGACACCTCTGATTATTATGCATGTATGAACTCATGTATTATCACCACCTGGCCTATGACAGTTTTTGTTTTTTTTTTCACTCACACAGAGGGCTTTTAAAACCCCTGAGCTAAGTAATTCTGTTTCCTAGATAAGAAGATATTCATGACCAGAATTTGTAGGTTTCTATATTTCAGAGGTAAACACTGATTGGGAGAATTATACATGTTTGCATACTTTATGCTTTCCACTTTAAAGGAACACGCTACCGTTTCTCAGTACTGACATATGTCAGTCCCTGCTCTTAGACAAGTTAATGGCGACCTGTCTCGTCTTCCCCCATCTAATCTATCTCGCTAATGAAGGGTGCAAGCATGTTACCATGTAGCTTAACACAATGCTTTCATTAGGATCCAAGCATGTCTGAAGTTGGAGGCAACCAAGCTCTTCCAACACTATTTAAATATGGTTACCCGAGTTGTTACAAGACCCAGGAGCTCTACTTGTGAGTACTTCGATATTAGAGCAGTGGGGAGACATTAAGAGAGAGGGAGACCAATCACTGAGGAAATCCTCCCATAGAAACACATTGCGGCCATTCTGAACGCAAGTTCTGACTTGTTTTGAAAGTAGTCAATCGCATTGTTGGACGTGGAATTTATTACTGGCGGTTAGCCTTTTGTTTACTATCTCCATCACCAGTGGTAGCCATGCCACGAATGTCCAATGAGCTCATTCACATTTGAATTAAGTATGTACAACCCACCAGTCTGGACTTTTGGATATCTCCCCATTCATTTTGATAGGGCCTGGACTTGTTGTAGCTACCTGCAGGCGTCACCAATATGGCGGCTGAGTGGAGGAGCTTGCCCAAAAGGACTTTGGTAATATCACCAAAGGGTTGTTTGGGAGTTGTGGTATCAATGCTGTTGAAGTACTCCCAAGCAGCCTATAGTTACGCCATACATTATAGTTGTCCTTTGTATCTGCTTCTTAAAATACCCACGGATGCTCACATAACTGTATTTAAATTGGGGAAACATGGAAGTTGTTGGTTGCCTCTCACTTCACCAATGTTTGGATCCTAACTAAATGCTAACACGTCCACGCCAGTGTGATAGAGCATGCATGAAGGCAAGACATACGCCTCAACTTGTGTAATATCAAGGAAGAACATTTCAATATTGAAAAACTGTGGCGTATTCCTTTAAAGTGGTGTCAGTCAAGAAATAAATTGAAATCAGGCATTTCTTAGGGATTTAATTTTCATAAATGACCAGTAACACATACAAAATTTAGGTTGCAACATCATGATCAGACAAAAAAACATTCAATTCAATGCATGCATTCAACTGAACATGCAAAAAACATATTCATATAAGAATAGACATTGAAATATGTAAGAAATCTATAAATGTTTGTACACATGACATACAGAAAACATGTATGGGCAACCACATATGCATATATGAATATTAATAGAAATATGTAAGTAATCTATAAATGTTTTACACATGTCATACAAAAAGCATGTATGGGCTTTCATATATTCATATATGAAAACTGATGTAAACATACAAAAAAACTACATTGTTGTCCATACCTCATATAAAACATTACACTTAACATTACATGTTTCATAAGCTGACCATATATGTTGGCTTATATGTAATTTATACAAATCCTTTATGATCTGTATTCCATTCATATATATGAAGTGGGCCACTTTTGTAGCATGCGGCATATATGCCATTTCATTACAGTTTTATACTTATCTTTGTAAGTTTTTTATGAATCTTTTTCATATGGGTTGCTTCTGTTTCTGTAGTTACTGATTGTAGGCCTACTTGATTTGATCCCAGTGAATAAGTCATGTGCACCTACCTAATATGTAAATAGGCTAAATAAATAAACACATTCATAAATACTTGCATAAATAGGCCTAAAAAAAACGAGCTCTGTGGCTGGCTGGCTGGCTGGCAGCCAACAGGTTGATCAACCCCCTCTAGTGATATAATTTGACGTGACATACGCTTGAACTCAAGTGCAGCTAAGCAATGAACACTGCCGATATGCTCTGATAATGTAGATCAACAATTGTCACTTGTTGACAATTGTTTTCATGACGCATTCTTTAGATATGTAGGACCTAAGGCACTTGTGCAATGAGAAAGATTTCCCTGGTAACAATGTATTGATTGGCTCGTTTCTTATCCAATTCCCGAGTGTTTAAACATTTTAGTGTAAGTGAAACACATTGATTGGACAAACACAGAGCTTACAAACCAATGCGTATCAGCAGGCTCCGTTGTATCCTGTCTACGTTATGCACATTACGCGGCTATAATAGACGCGATTTATATAAAACAGGTTCGCAAAACTGGCCTTGAAGTGTTCAGTTACATTTACAGGATTTAAATGAGACAAGGATATGGTCAGTTGGAATTATTTCGAATGAAACAGGACCGGAGGGTTCTTGCTCCTGGATCGGTCTCTGGAGGAGGGATTCATGAAAAAGGTCAGGCTGCTACTTTTTTTTTTTTTTTTTTTTTTGGAATGTATACCTACTCAACAAAGTCAAATGTCGAGGTTTTTTTCCTGGTTAAAACGCGAACTGCCCGTGCATTTGGATGGACCCCCTGGTACGTTCATTGCACGTTTCTTTTGAATCGGGAGAGGCAATGGATTGTTTGATATTCCCTGAAAGTGGAGTGTCTGTTCTGTTAAAATAAGGTATATTTCAGAATTCAGATATTACTGAGTTAGTGAGGTGTACTTGTTCCTTATAAGTGTTGAAATGGGTTCGTGAGCTTAGAAGAGGGGACTGGTAGCTTCCATTACAGGGTGAATGTTCTGACCGTTTAATAAGCAGTTTATTTAATGCGTGTTTGCGCTGGCTTTGAAGAAAAATGGCCAAAACTCTAAACTTTATTATGGAGAAAAGGCATGTTTTGTGTTTGGAGAGGTTATTGGTGACCACTGATATTCAACTGCACTGATATTGATAAATTTATATTAAACTCAACCAGAAAATCATTTGTTCATATTAAATTTCATGCCTTAAAACTTTATTTGTGTTATATACATGATTTTACTATGATTTGACAGGAAATAATTTTGAGACTTTGGGGAGACACTTGGGTAGCTGTATAATTTGGCTAATAGCATGTAGATAATCTAGAATGTAATGTTGAAGATGAATTCTACTTGTGTTCAAGGAGTTTATGATACCAGAAATGTAAAGTTTTAAGCCCCAGCAGTTTTTCAATCCTCAGAATTATTTTTTTTGCAATTTCAATGGTGAATTCTCATGAAGATTTTTTATGTTTGCAGCTCATTTTCTCTACCAAAATCATGAAAATAAACTGAAATACAATGTAATTCTAAATGCTGTAAGTGTCTCTTCTGAATTGAGCCACATTTTTCCTCTTTATGAAGCTTAAATCTTGAATTATACAGCATTAAAGTGGGTAACCCATAAATAGCCAAATTTGGCTTCTGCACAAAGGGGTTAATGGTTACATGTCATGTCAGTGTCTGTCATCTGTCTCAGAATTTAATAAATGCCATCTGTTTGTTACCTCTTCAATGTTTTTGCCTTCTTGAGCATTTAAATGTAGCACTTGGTTATTTATTGAAAGTTCAGAGAAGAGCCACTAAGCTAATTCCAGGTATAAAAGATGAAAGCTATGAGAAGAGGCTGAAGATCCTTAATCTCTTTAGTCTCAGGAAAAGGAGACAAAGGGGTGATTTGATTGAGGTCTTTAAATATATTAAAGGGATTAACAAAGTGAATTATTTAGGATTCCTTCAACCCAGTGTTGAGTAGAACTCGGGGTCACAAATGGAAGTTGACCAAAGGTAAATTTTACCACTGATATTCAGGTGCTAGCACGCAGAAGGTATTACTACGCCTGTCATTATCGTACGTACTTCCCACAGCATAGAAAAAGCCACGTTTGGATTTGCGTACCCAAACCCGAACTCATGTCACTGGTCATATAAACCTATGTAAACAGGAAAAACGTAGAAGACTTTGGTCGCATCTAACTACAGCCCCGAAAAATACTGATGACCACAATGAGTCTAGCTACAAATGCTAACATGAGTGGCAGTGCGTCTGGCTGACTGGGTGGTCGCTCAAAGCTCGGAGAGGTACGTATCATCTCGTCTCATTTCATAGAAAAACATATTTCATTATGAAAGTACGGTGGACTGTTCCTTTAAACTAATTCATGGAAATTAGGTAAAATATTATGGAAAAGTTTTGAAAAATCACTGGTAAAATACTGTGGGAACCCTGACACACTGTCCTGCTCACAACCCCATTGGCAGCCCAGGTGACTGGGAGTCCAGTGTGGATCCATATCACACGTTTGAAAAATATTGGGCGGAGACACAACATGGGGCACAATAATCCCCATCTCTCACTCTGGCTCCTGCGAGCCAGTTCTTTTGTTTTGTGTCTGAAGGCAGACAGACGTTTCCACAGTACACAAATGTGCACCAACTCGGCAGGCTGCAGCTGGACCTGGGACAACCTGACTGGATGGGGCTCCATCCAGTGCAATAAGGACATTTGGAGAATGACATTTTTGGGGTATAAGGAACCCTGGTAAATTAGTAGGAGATCTGTGTTGTAGTGTTGTTGAAGGTAATGGATCTGGTGTATTAATCTGGAAGAATCCGAGAGCGTGGGTTGACACAGGATTAAGTTGGGAAGAGGCTGTTAGAGTAAATGAAATGTTTTATAATATTTTATAACGATGGTATAAACGGCAGCGGGACCAGAGGAAGATGGTTGCCCCACTCTGATGGCCATACATGAGTATGCCCTTAAATTGAGAGGTGAGGCCCTACATGTAGCCCTTCAGGGAAGCCCGACACATGCCCTGTATTGTATCCTGGACCCAAAATTGGATTAGCTTCTGAAGGAGAGCTTCTATTAAATTGAAACATATTTTCTGGCCTAGGAATTTTTCAAATTTTATAGAATTAGGACAATCTATTCCAACCCTGTTCAATTTTATGTTACAATGGTTGCCAGAATGTTATAAATATTATGTACATAGGAAACGTAGAGATCTGCTATCAGATATTGCAGGATGGGTGGGAGCCACTGCCTTAACAGTGAATGCCATTTCAATGGCTATAGAATATAATGCCCCCATTCCACACAACCGTTCAAGCTACCGTTCTTGGCCGTTCTAAGCCTAATTTTCTAATTATCATAGAAAATCAAATTTACTAACTGCGAGCAGATCTGGGCTGATCAGAATCGCGAGGTCCTCGAGGCTAAACCCATGCTTGCGATTATGCTGCCCAGATTAACAAGGCAGATGTTGATGCGATTGCTTATAAGATGTTTCTGGGTCCGTAGCGAGTTAAATACTTCTAAATAAGGGTTGCTGGCCCTGTGCAGTGGGCAAGCAGGCTGCCCACTTCTGTACTTGCATTCCTCAGTGGGTAGCTTCTGGAGTGGAATCATATAGAAAGACAAATCACCAGTGCTAACACCAGAGAGGCTATCTTGAAAGGACCAGTGGGCTAACCCGAGCTGCAGATCAGTCATGTAGTCTAATGAACATTCAATCTTTACAGTGCATATTGATGACAAAAACCTGATAATGTAACAGTAACATTCACCCACAATAATAAGGACCATCATATTCATTTTATTACTTATTATTGGCAATAATTTATCCTTCTTTTCTTTGTCAGACTATCAATCAAATCCTTTATTTTACCAGATAAAACCAGTTGAGACCAAAGTCTCTTTTTCAATGGCGGACAATTTTCACAATGGCAGACTAAATGACTGGAATTCAGTTGGCTACTGTTTTATTTGTATTGTAAAGCTTTCAGGGGGTGGGGGCATGCCGGCATCTGCTTTCCAGATTTTTGCTCATTTTCACACGCACATTTATTCTGTTTTCAGAAGAAGCAAAGCAAAAGGAAACGGCTGGCCATGACCTCCTCTTCCTCGGACATTATTCAGAAATACAAAGACCTTCAAAAGGGTAGTATTAAGGATCTAAATGATTAATGATTGATCACTTAATTGCCATTAAGAATTTAACTGATTAAAATGTATTAATATACAGTGTATTGTTTGAGCACCATTTCTCGTAGTCCAGCATGGGAGCATTACCTAGTGGCAGCATTTTTTATTATTCTGTTTATTACTTACTATTACACATTTCTGAATAATATAATGAATAATATACAGTATTAGTCAAGGATCTAGACACACTTTTTCATTTAGGTGAATGGGAAAGTGAGTCAAAAATTAGTGCTGTACATCATATAATTGGATAATTATTAATAAAATTATGTGTAATAATCAATTTTACTTATGCTCCGGGTAAAGGTGGGTTAATTTTAATTATTCCTAAGTAGGTTAATCTGTAACACTACATCATTATTTAGTTGTAGAATGTGTGAGTGTGTGTGTGTCATTAGTGAATTTTATGATGTTGTTATTATACTTGGCAACATAGTCATGTGTATGTGTAATGCACGGCAGTTCCAAGAACTAATTCAGATGAATATGTTTTACCTGTTCTCAGTTTGGGGCCTGCCTGTCCGGAAATCAAATAGCCAATACCAGATAGAGTTGCCTAGACCAAGACCCACTGTTTTTGATCATGCAGTTATATCAAAAGCAGAGCTATAGTCAATAAACAACTTTCTAACTTAAGTAATTTTATTTTCATGGTGCACTAAAGCACTATGCAGTGCAAGAGTTAGATTGTGATCTACCAGTCTATAGAGAGTTCCAGGGATAATTTATTTTTCTAGGCCAACCCTGATTTGAAGTTGTGCTTTGTGGTAGGCACAAGAGAAAAATGAGAGGAGATACAAAAATGAAGAGGATTACCTGAGGGCAAGAGTTGCTGAACTTGAAATGGAGAATTCCTCACTTAGAAATGCTTTGAGCATCATCAAAGGTATGTTGATTATAATAATGATTATATGGGTTTTTTTTTCACACTAGCTGTATTAAGCTCTGTGAATGGCAATATCAGTCTGTCTGTTGTGTTCCGTGGTCTGAGTGTCTGGTTAGTCAATTTTAGGTTTCTATTAATTTGGGTATGTCTGTTTTTAGTCCATGTCTTAGTGTTCACATTCCTCTCCCGTGTTAGTCCAGTCCACGTTTTACTCATGTACTGTCTTTGCTTTCTCCCCGGTCGCGTCATTGTTTGCAGCAGTTTCTGTGTTAATTGATTGTGACACTATTTTGGGTGATTATATGGATTCTGGGTTTCATCCTTCCTTCTGTTCTCGTTTGCTAGTCTCCCCTTGCTTTTCTATACATACTAACATTACTAACAGTTTGTTGTTTTCTAAATCACTAACCTAACTAACCCTGTATATAATACTAATCTACTAATGAGCACCGGGATTGTATAGCTGCACTTACTAATTGACTAATTATCTCTCAGCGGTCGCCCTGTTCTTGTCTCCGCCCCTTGCTTTTCTATTCACTGGCTTTGCTAAAATTTCTGCAGACCCTCTGCATTCTTATTATCTATTCTGGCTCTTATTCTGTACACTTAGGAGTCTTTTCATCCAGTTTATTTAACCCGTCTTTGGGATTGTCTTGTGATCCTTGTCTGTGTGTTAATGTTTATCTGTTTCCATGTAATTGGTTTCCCTCATGTTCCACCCTGTGTTAATTATATTAAATTTCAGCACCTGTGTCTGTGTGTGCCCCTGCCCTATATCAGTTCCCCTCTCCAACAAGTCCTTCAGATCTGACTTCGCTTCGCACCTCTCCCTGCCCTGTGCACCTTCCCTCTGGTCCCCTCATCTTCTCTGTGTTTCTCGTCAGCCGCATTACCCAGCCCAGCCTACCCTTCCTGCCGCCTTCAAGCCCCTGGTGCCCCCTGTCGTCTTCTGAGCCCTGTGTGCCGCCTGTCTTCTGAGCCCTAGTGTACCTGCCGCCTTCATGCCCCTGGTGCCCCCTGTCGTCTTCTGAGCCCTAGTGTGCCTGCCGCCTTCAAGCCCCTGGCGCCCTGCCTGTCCTGAGCACCGGCGCCCTGCCTGCCCTGAGCCCCAGCGTTCCTGCCTGCCCTGAGCCCCAGCGTTCCTGCCTGCCCTGAGCCCTGTGTCCTGTCTGTCCCCCTCCTGATGTTCTCCCTGACCCTTCTCCTGGCCAGCTGTGCTACCCGAGTTAGCCATCTGCCAGCTGTGCCAACTGTCTTGTCTTGTGAGTATTCCCGAGTCCCATTCCCGAGTCTGCCCCCCCCCGGTGTTCTGTTCTCGAGTCTGCCCCCCTAATGTGCTGTTCCGAGTCTGCCCCCTGGTATTCGTTAGAGTTTTTGGATTCCTGAGTTCTCCCGTTTCAGTGCGAGGCACGATGTTTTCGTTGGCCGGAGTGCCCCCTTTTTCCCCCTGGTTTATTCTGTGTTTATTTTAATAAATATTATTTTGGATCCCTGCATCTGGCGTCTCTCTCTCCCCTTTTGTGTCTCCCTCCTGTTTCGAGGTTTTCCGAGTTTCCCAGTGTGTCTCCCTCTCGTATCCATAGCACTGTCTATCTGTCAGTCAAGTGTTACATTATTGTATTACTTTAATAGCTAAGCAGACTCCAATGAGAAAAAAAATGAATTGAAGGATGTGATAAGTGGGCTACTTTGCAGCTGTGCAGAGTTTGACTTTTAATCTCAATCTACTCCCTGACATTACCTTAATCATCCAGTTGTTAAATATTAACGCCAACCTACAAAGCTTCTTATTCAGATTTGGTGATTCCCTGATTTTTCATCTGTCAACATAATGAGGAGAAGTTTTAACCTGTCTCGTGCTTTGATTTACGACCAAAACCCTGCAGAACCAATTACATTCCCATCAGCCATAGACACATTTTGTAGTGCATGCAGAGAACCAAACAAAGATGGTCAACATCACATCACTGCTGGCATAGCTGTACAGTCTTCATCCTATACAAGAATTTGCAAAAAATTTACTCTGAAATCCAGGTCTCCCTGAGATGATATCATCAATGCAAATGCTCAATTCTCAGCGAAATGACTCTGAAATGAGAGTTAGGGGCAGAGAGGGGGAGAGAAGAAGAGAAAGCAGGACTGATGGAGTTGCAGAGAGAGGAAGAACCAGGGGAGAAAGTAGACAGGAAGTCAAGACCATGATTTCAAGGTAGCTGCTGTTTTGCCAGTGGCGGATCTAGAAATTTTTACATGGGGTGGCAAAGGGGTGGCAAGAGGTCTGGGAGGGGTGGGATGGGACGTCCTCAGTGCGGTATTAGGGAATCCCCAATTCCAATGAAGTTGGGACATTGTGCAAAACGTGCATAAAAAAAGAATACAATGATTTGCAAATCTCAATGACCCATATTTTATTCACAATGGAGCATAGACAACATATCAGACGTTGTAAGTAAAGACGGGCAGACGTTCACCAATCTGCCAAAAAACTGCATCTAAAAATTGGGGAACAATTTAAGAAAAATATTCTTCGGTGTATGTATTTTACAGCGTGTCCCAAAAAAAGGAAACCAAGAATAAATGGTTAATTCTATAACAATTACTTAACATTCTTTGATTAAATATGGCATTTGGTGTTATATAACTATGCCTTCTGTCTAATGATGTCAAGTAAGTTGAGCTTGTGCCGCACTCAACAGAATAACGATAACACTTTTGGAGTAAGTCAGTGACCACTTTACCCCAGATTAGCTACATAAAATGTCAGGCCTAAACACAGATGAACCAGGACAATCAGTTTCAGCTTTTCATTGTCAGAGCCATTACTGCTTTAGGTTGTGAAGTGTGCACTGCTTTAAATGTAAACCCTATGTGCACAAATCATGTAGCTGACAACAGAACAATGCGTTCTGACAATGATGCCAAACTAATTTTGTTTTCTTTGAATGATGTGAAAAAGTACACAGTTGTGTAATTAATAGTCCTGATTAGTTTTATAGATACTAAGTTTCAACAGAATACTTCTCATTTTATTCCCAGAGTTTCCTTTTTTTCTGGACGCACTGTATTAGTATGCCTTCCAAGATGTAGTCGAGTGAATATTTAGGCCTAATGAAATAAAAGTCGAAATAAATACAGCAAAAGTACTTAAGTCACAGTCAAGGACTGACACTGGCCATCTCTTTTAAGAGAGCTTCAGACGACGATTGTTGTGTTTTGCTGCAAAGCGTCTCGCGAACATACCAAATCTAGCTGTTCTGCACGCTATTTTAATACTGAGAACAGCTAGATTTCGAAGACGATCGTCTGATGATTGTCAGGCTGCACAGACCTCTAGTCGTGTGGTGGAAGTCGGATATTGCTCCTGCTGTGAGTACTTATGAGCTACGTCAAAAAACGTAATTGCCAGATCTACACAAACATATATACGGTAAAATAATAACAAATATATTTTAAGTTTCAATGGAATTTAAGGAATTTTCCCTGGTTCGGCTGACACATGCAAAATTCATTAGGACATAGCTACCATCCATATGTTTGCAAAAAAGGCTAATGGTAGTCGGGGGGGGACCCGCCCGTACCTTTACCTGTGATAGAATGACACGAGAGGCTAATAATACCACTGCCTTACCTTTAGCATACAGGCTAGAGATACGGGTCCGCGCCCGTAGCCACTGCCTTGACAGTGAGGACCTGGTTTATTTTATTATGGAGCCTCATTGCTGTGATATCGTTCACACCGAAACTTAACAGCGACCCTCCGGATTCAAACATTCCTGTTTTTGATATCTAGCTAAATGCATCATAAACTGTTCTCGTTTTTACTATAATCAAAACTAACCGAAAGGAAAAATGCTCCAACAATTCATACTTTTGACCGGCCATTAATGAGCGCATTGAACCATCGCCTTGGTTTACATTCCATCTTTCACAAATTTAACTTAACTTTAACCTCGTGTGTTAAAACCTCGCCGGGGAAACTGAATTTACCTGGAGAAAGTTGGGAGGTAAGTGGCTCCACTCTGCTGCGCTGCACGCAGACTCCAACATGTGTCCATGACAACTGACACACACCCCAGCGCGGAGCAGGAGGCTTGTCACGCAGATTCCGCGCTCCAGGACCGCAGCTATTTGAGGAGCCGATTATTAAATTGAAATGTATTATTTTAGTGAATTCATCTTTTATTTCGATGCATTTTTGAGGGGCTTTTAGACATAATGTTGCCCCCCTCTGCCCCCTCCGTAGATCCGCCCCTGTGTTTTGCCCTCATTCATTCCTCCACAATGATTTCACTTTACTATGCAGTGTATTGATATACTGTTATAAAATGTGGATTCTCCCCAACCTCCTCTTACATTTGTGTCAGAAATACGCCATTTATTTCTTATCATATTATATATCATTTTCTAGTTAAATAGTTTTTTTTTTTTTGTCATTGTCAGTCAAAAAAGGGACAGAGGAGGGTGGACAGAGAGAGTACAGAGAGAGAGAGAACATGAAGAACCACGTGAGAAAATGGGCAAGATAGTAAAATCATTATTATCATAATGCAGCATTCCCAAGTTTTCCCTGGGGTCAAAAAATGTTCAGAGGGCAAATATGCACACTCTTGTGCAGAGTGCGTGTATTTGCAGTTTAGATCATCTGATTTTGCCGGGTAGTTGGCATTTAAATAAGTCAGCATACCTATGGGCAAATTCACATAAGGATTGTAAGTCTCTTGTCGTATTCATTGTGATTAGAAAGAGAAGAGGAAACCTGGAATTTATCAGCTAAATTACGATTTTTAAACGAGTGAAGAAAACGTTTGTCAATGTATGGCAAATTTAGCTAACGTTCTGGCAAATGCCAACTGTTACTATGCAAATACAACTTGGTTTGGCCCATTTGTGTTCCTTGGTTTGGCCCCAGGAGCGTTGTCAGTCTTAACAACAGTAACTGTTGAGCTGAGGGGGAAAAAATTCCACAATATTCACAAGAGATAGGTGTGAGCACCCTCAAGATTTAATCGTAGAATCACTCCTGTTCATGGTTATGAATCAATAGATAACTATTAATTTATTAATTCTCAACATTTAATCTCGTACACAGTAAAAATCATAGTGTCAATTTTACTCTTTAAGAGTTGAATTTAACTCTCTGTCAGATAACATTTGGTCCCACTCAAAATCAGTGTAAATTTTAGTCTACAGCCAGTGTAAGATTTTTATAGTTAATTTTACTCCATTTTGTGTCAAAATTAACAATGAGGTGTGTAAAAATATTTGACACTATAGGGAATCATCACCCTGCAGAGTAGATTTCGTCCTTGTGTGGAAGTGGGAATTGACTCTCACTTTTGACACTTCCATTTAGACGGTTTCACTCTGCATAGTGCTATAACTACTCTATCCAGAGGAAAATGAGTTTACTCTGGAATATTGACACTCCATTTTTTACTGTGTATCCATGATAGCGCAATCATTACAGGAATATTTACATTATACTCTAGACATAATTTAAAAACTTAGTTTATTAAATGTCTTAAAACATGGGTTATATGGATAATTTTTTCCTACATACAATATTTTTTATTTTTTTCCTTTGGTATTTTTTCTTTTTAATCATTAACCGTACTCAGACATCAGACCAATTGGACATCAGACCAATCTGTGAGCTCATGTTTTATTTGCTCTCACAGATGGGTCTGGCCACCTGTCTGTCTTCTCCATAGTGTCTTGTTAGTAACACACACTGTTCTGTGCTTTTTACATATTCAGTCTTCCACAACACAGCTGTCTGTGGATGACCAGGATGCCTTGCCTGCCCCTGATGTCTGTCTGGTAAGCTTCATATTCTCATAAGTAGACCATAAAGTAGTGGGGACATGAGGAGCTCATTGAAATATACCTTTGTGATTAAGAATACAAGATATATTTGAGGGTATACAATCTAATGATTTTTATCATCCCTCTAGAACCACAATACTGATTTTTGCAAACATGCCTTGGTAATATGACTAAGTGTGTCACTTATTTATTTTTTATAGATTCCACAAGCTATTCGGGACAGATGCTGCAAAAGTACGGCCTCAAAATATACAAACGACCTGATGCATGGCCTGTACTCAACAGAGTGCATGGCAGGGCATAGTGTCACTGGACTTGGGTCTTCAAGCAAAGGGGAGACAAGGCCACCTCTCCCTCCTGAAGACCTGCAGAAAATAATTCGTAAGCAGCATTTAGTTATGTGCAGTCTTTAAAAGGCGGCAAATGCCATATTGTGTAGTGTTGTATTATTTCATAGGTGTTGGAAACCCTAATTAGCTCTACAACAGTCTTTCACTGGTTTGATCCTGCAAGCGTGCAACAGCTTGCACCCTTCACGCTGAGTACTGAAACTGGCCATTAAACCACAATTATATCCATTTCAAATCTGGATCTGCCTTAAATGAAAGACCACCAACCCTGTGGCAGACAGATGTAGCCACTTATAGGAGCACTTCACTAAAAAACACATGGAACATACTCAGCGCTTAAAAACTGCTGAACAAAAGTATTCTGTGTTCTGATGATATCGTTGGTCGGCAAAACTCAAATCATTAGCCCTCAATAACTATCAAACTAAATAAATCAGGGCTCTACGCTAACCTTTGTCCCACGGAGTAGATGTGCTCCTGAATTAAAAAAAGGAGCGCACAAAGAAATTTAAGAGCACAGTAAAAATGTTCTAGTAACAGAGTATGAAAACAAATTATACATATATTCATACCGTGTGTGTGCGTGTGTGTGTTAATGCCCCCCCCCCCCCCCCCCCCCCCCTAGGGACAGAGGGGACAAAGACAATATCTGAAGGCACTTAATGCTGTATACCTAATTAGAATAGATAAAGACAAGGTTGGAATTGGCAAAGTTACCCTTTTCAATTTCCTTTTCTTGTATTCTCTCTTGAGGTGAAGTGAAAGGTGTTTTTCCTGAAAAATGAGAGGCAGAGGTGAGAGGATTCATACGGCAGAAGCTGTCAAACTCTGCCAAGATTTTAAAAAGAAAATCTTGCAGCAATTAATGTTAAAACTCATGTTAAACCCATAATTTACTCTGAAAAAAATGTTACGTTGGTGTTCCAATTGTATTTTTTTTTTTTGTGTGTGTGTGAACTAAACATTGCAAAACAATTCACATTTTTACCCCATTTTCTGCCCAACCCCCACCCACTCACCCCTCTCCTTTCCTCCCCTCCACCCCTTGGCTTCGTTTTACTGTGCTGTGGATATGGTGTTACGATTGTTAACTTGTGCAAATAAATTGTGATTCATTGTATTCTTATTTGTCTCAGTCAATTATTCGATGTATCATTGTACATTTCCACTGTATTTACTGTGATTGATTACAGTGCAAGGTGCATTTACTTGTGCATGTAATTATGGTACTTGTGCTGAGGTCGATGCATACAACTACCATATTACTTGTACCATAGTACATATACCAATCATATATACCCTGGTACAAGTAGTTCACACCATGGTATTTTTCATTGTACTATGGTATATGTACCATAGTACCATGATGTGTACCATAGTATTTGACAGTACTCTGGTACATGTACCACAGTAATACCATGTTACTGTACCATGGTACTATGGTACCATGGTATATGTACCATAGTACCATGATGTGTACCATGGTATTTTTGACAGTACTATGGTACATATACTATGGTACATGTAACACAGTAATACCATGGTACTGTACCATGGTACTATGGTACCATGGTACATGTACCATAGTACCATGAAGCGGACTATGGTATTTTTATAGTACTATGGTACATATACCGTGGTACATGTACCACAGTAATACCATAGTACTGTATGTACCATAGTACCATGATGCGTACCATGGTATTTTTGACAGTACTATGGTACATATACCATGGTACATGTAACACAGTAATACCATGGTACTATGGTACCATGGTATATGTACCATAGTACCATGATGTGTACCATGGTATTTTTGACAGTACTATGGTACATATACCATGGTACATGTAACACAGTCATACCATGGTACCACACAGTAATACCATGGTACAATCGCGAATTGTATCTAAAAATAACGCTGGCTGCCGTCGCAGCAACTTGGTCAATATTTCATTTAGACCCCGGAGACATAAAAAATCAGCTAGCGTTGTCAATATGGCATCTTTTAACGTGAGATCTCTTAACAATAAGAGCTTTTTTTTTTATTAATGATAATATTATTGAGAGGAAATTGCATTTTATGTTTCTTGTTGAGATCTGGCTGCAGAATGATAGTGCTGCAACTTTAATTGAGGCTTGCCCACCTGACTACAAATTTGTTCAAGCAGCAAGACAAGGAAAGAGGGGAGGTGGCATAGCTGCTATTTATTCCAAAAAGTTTAGCTGCTCCGAGATTGATCTCGGTAAATTTTCCTCTTTTGAATACCTTGCGATCCTCTTGAAAGCTGCCTCAGGTGTGCTCACAGCTCATTTTCATAACCCTATTGTGTGTGTTGTTGTGTATCGCCCTCCTAAATCGATTGACGGTTTTATGTCAGAATTTTCAGAGTTATTGTCCTCAGTGGTTTTAAAATATGACGGAATCATAATTGAGGGTGATTTTAATTTTCACATGGACGTTCCCTCAGACAGCTTGGCCACTGAATTTTTAAACCTTTCGGAGTGCTTCAACCTCGTCCAGTGGGTGTCTGGCCCCACGCACAAACATGGCCATACTTTGGACTTAGTTTTTACTCTGGGCGTGAATTTGAACGACCTCAAGATCGAGGATCTTTTCATCTCCGATCATTTTGGTGTGTTTTTCGAAATCGAGGCCCCTGTTGCTCAAACCAAAGTGCAGCAATCCTTTTGTTCTCGTGTGGTAACCTCCCACACAGCCTCAAAATTTTCGTCCATTTTTTAAATACTTGCTTCAATATAGCGCATGTTTCAGAGAGTAATGAAATGCTATATTTGTTTAATAATACGTGCTTGTCTGCTCTGAATGCTGTTGCGCCTCTCAAAATTAGAACAACACCTGTGCAACAGAATTCACCTTGGATCAATGATAAGATTCGCAGCCTTAAGAGGGAATGCAGAAAAGCGGAACGGAAGTGGAAGGCCACTAAACAAAATGTTCTTTATGTACGTATGAAAAGCCTGTTAAACTCATATAATCAGGAAGTAAAAAATGTTCGAGATAAATTCTTCTCTGAATTAATAGCCGCTAATCAGCATAATGTTAGATTTTTATTCAACACAATTGACCGTCTGGTGAACCCTCCAGTTGCTGTTGCATCAGCTTCATCCCCCGCTGATTGTGAGAAGTTCTTGAAATTTTTCATTGACAAGATAGCTGTTATACGGTCTAGTATTCATGTTCCATCTGTTACTGTTTCGTGCCCTCGCTTAAACTTGCTGAGTTGCTTCGCACCGATTTCTCTGTTGGATCTTTCTGAAACTGTGTCACGTATGAAGCCCTCATCTAGTCCCTTGGATATTATACCCACTAGGCTCTTTAAAGAAGTAATGATAGCTGTTGGCCCTGCCCTGCTTTCCGTGGTAAACAGTTCTCTCTCTACTGGCTGTGTTCCAGACTATTTTAAGATTGCCTGCATTCAACCCCTTCTAAAAAAACCAAATCTTGATCCAGCCATTCTTAGTCATTTTAGACCAATATCAAAACTGCCTTTTATTTCGAAAGTCTTGGAAAAAGTGGTCGCAAAGCAACTTTTAGAGCTGGTGGAAACTAACAATATTTTTGAGAAATTTCAATCAGGCTTTAGACGTCAGCACAGTACAGAAACGGCCCTTCTCAGGGTCACCAATGATCTTTTTATGAATGCTGACTCTGGCAACTGCTCAATACTCGTGCTTTTGGACATCAGTGCTGCCTTTGATACAGTTGATCATGTCATCATGATTGATAGGCTGAAAAATTGGGTTGGGCTCTCTGGGACAGTTCTGAAATGGTTCTCTTCCTATCTGTTGAACAGAAAATTTTTGGTTTCCATCGGTGAACATGTATCCTCGTCTGTACTGCTTACTTCAGGTTTACCTCAAGGCTCCATACTTGGGCCTATATTGTTTTGTATTTATATGTTACCTCTGGGTTTTATTATTCCACAGCATAAAATAGGCTTTCACTGTTATGCTGATGACACGCAGTTGTATATTTCAGTAAAATCCTCTGATTTCAGCAATGTGTTGGTGTTGCATGACTGTTTAGCGGATGTTCAAAATTGGTTGTCCAATAATTTTTTGCAGTTAAACTCAAATAAAACCGAAGTCATTATACTTGGTCCAAAGTTGGTGTCGGATAAAATCCAATCATCACTTGGACCTCTTGCTTCTAACATTAGGCCCTCTTCCCGAAATCTCGGGGTGATATTCGATACTGAACTCAAATTTGAGCTCCACGTAAAGAAGCTTGTACAGTCATGCTATTGGCAACTCCGTAACATAGCTAAAATTAGGTCTGTTCTGTCATTTGAAGATACGGAAAAAATTATTCATGCTTTTATCTCCTCTAGATTAGACTACTGCAACTCATTATTTACTTGTCTGAATAAGACATTTTTGAACAAACTGCAAGTGG
This sequence comes from Gymnothorax reevesii, assembly GCA_029721435.1. Taxonomy (NCBI): domain Eukaryota; kingdom Metazoa; phylum Chordata; class Actinopteri; order Anguilliformes; family Muraenidae; genus Gymnothorax; species Gymnothorax reevesii. The sequence goes on from CM056575.1 coordinate 63,151,850, forward strand.
TTCAAAATTCAGCGGCAAGATTGCTCACTAGAACAAATAAAAGAGCCCACATTACTCCGATTTTGGCATCTTTGCACTGGCTGCCTGTCCAATTCCGAATAGATTTTAAAATTCTGTTGATTACCTTCAAAGCACTCCATGGCATGGCACCAGAGTATATAAGTGAGCTTTTAAATCCTGACAGACCTAAAAGATTGCTAAGATCCTCCAAGCAAGCATTATTGGCTGTTCCAGAGTCCAAGTTAAAAACAAAGGGTGATCGAGCCTTTTCAGTTAAGGCTCCCATACTCCGGAACAGCCTCCCAAACAACATAAGAAATGCTGAGTCTCTATTGTCTTTTAAATCTCTTTTAAAGACTAATTTTTTTAGGCTTGCTTTTGCTGATTTTACGGTTTAAATCTCTTTTATGGTTGTGTTTTCATGTATGTCTCCTTTTATTATCTTGATTTTCCTTTGATGTTTAATTACTTGTTTCCCCATTTTGTTTTATTGCTTTTATGTACATGTATTTTACCTGCTTGTGAAGCACTTTGTGCTGTATTGCTTGAAAGGTGCTATATAAATAAAATTTATTATTATTATGGTATATGTACCATAGTACCATGATGTGTACCATGGTGTTTTTGACAGTACTATGGTACATATACCATGGTACATGTAACACAGTACTACCATGGTACTGTACCATGGTATATGTACCATAATACCATGATGTGTACCATGGTATTTTTGACAGTACTATGGTACATATACCATGGTACATGTAACACAGTCATACCATGGTACTGTACCATGGTACTATGGTGCCATTATATATGTACCATAGTACCATGATGTGTACCATGGTATTTTTGACAGTACTATGGTACATATACTATGGTACATGTAACACAGTACTACCATGGTACTGTACCATGGTATATGTACCATAATACCATGATGTGTACCATGGTATTTTTGACAGTACTATGGTACATATACCATGGTACATGTAACACAGTCATACCATGGTACTGTACCATGGTACTATGGTGCCATTATATATGTACCATAGTACCATGATGTGTACCATGGTATTTTTGACAGTACTATGGTACATATACTATGGTACATGTAACACAGTAATACCATGGTACTGTACCATGGTACTATGGTGCCATTATATATGTACCATAGTACCATGATGTGTGCCATGGTATTTTTGACAGTACTATGGTACATATACTATGGTACATGTAACACAGTAATACCATGGTACTGTACCATGGTACTATGGTACCATGGTACATGTACCATAGTTCCATGAAGCGTACTATGGCATTTTTACAGTACTATGGTACATATACCGTAGTACATGTACCACAGTAATACCATGGTACTGTATGTACCATAGTACCATGATGTGTACCATGGTATTTTTGACAGTACTATGGTACATATACCATGGTACATGTAACACAGTAATACCATGGTACTGTATGTACCATAGTACCATGATGCGTACCATGGTATTTTTGACAGTACCATGGTACATGTACCACAGTAAGACCATGGTACTGTACCATGGTGCTATGGTACTGGTACCAGGGTACTATGGTACTGGTACCAAAGATCTGTCAAAAATACCATGGTACATGTACCTTAGTAGTACCATGGAACAAGTACTATGGTACTACTATGGTACATGTACCATGGTAAAATTTCTTATGGGCCGCCGCTTCGCACAATCGCGTGGCGGGGGACAATAATGGAATTCGCTCGCAGACGAGCAAGAATCGTCTGACTCCATTAATGTGTTTATTCATCGTTGAACTGAAGAGGACACGAGCCTGTGGTGTTTCCCAAGGGCGCAGTTGCCTCAACTTAAGTAATTCGTCCGTTCACAGTTAATAGTTCCAAATAGGTAAGTTAGCATCAGTGATTTCTGGAAGTGCACCCCTGAGCAATGTCTACACAACAGCAAGTCAACTAATTTTGCTGACATTGTTAGTTGAAATCAATCCTTTATTTCCCTGTTAAATAACAATTGTTTTAAACATCTGACACTGCCTGTGTGTTTTAAAATTCTATCTCAAACTATAATTAAACCTTAACCGACGGCCATGTTTTGGTTTTTTTTTCTCTCTCTCTTTCGTTCCGCTCATACTTACGCTAGGGTGCAGTCTGCAGTGGCCAGAATTCCATTTCCGGTGAAAAGTGATCGGGAACAGGTACCCTGGGTCGGAGTTCCAAGAGCGCGAGCCGTTGTCATGGACACCTCGGATACCAGCACAGCCAAAAAGGCTACAATTTGCTTCCAGTCTTACTCGCTACCGAGCTTGTTGGCTACCTTGCCAGCAATAGTATAGCTAGCGCGCCAATGTATGCAGCTACGTAGCCAATTGGCTAGCGAGCTGAAAAGGCTGCAGTTCGCTTTCAATGACCGAAGTATTCACAGAAATCATTATGCCGACAAAATAAGGCCACAGTTTGCGTACACAGTCATACTCGTTAGCGAGCTAGTTGGCTTCCTAGCAAGTGATATCGAACTGTGTCATAACTAGCCCGCCAATGTATTTAGCTACATGGCCAACTGGCTAGCAAGCTAAAAAGGCTACAGTTCACTCACAATGGAATACTCGCGAGCTACATGGCTAGCTAGCTAGCTAGCTAGATAAAGAGACATCTATATCTATGTTATAGCTAGCGTGCCAATTATTCAGCATCCTAAAGTCGCTTTCACACCGGACGCAAAACGATTTATTATCGTGAAACTTGGTCCTATTTTGTATAACTACAGTGTCATGAAAAAGTATTTGGCCCCTTCCTGATTTCTTTGCATATTTGTCTCACTTAAATGTTTCAGATCAGCAAATACATTTTAATATTAGACAAAGACAACCTGAGTAAATACAAAATGCAGTCTTTAAAATGATTATTACATTTATTAAGGAGAAAAAGCCATCCAACCTAATCCAAATTAACGTTACGGTGCTTTCACACCGGACGCGATACGATTTTTTTCGTAGGACAGATTACATTCAAAGTCAATGCAAAAACGCAAATATTCGCGTTTTAGCGAGTATTCGCGTCTTTGCATTGACTTTGAATATAATGTCGTGCGAAAAATATGTTTCGTATCCGGTGGGAAAGCGAGTTTAAGATGTGAAAAACATTGGCATGCTAGCTATAACATAGATATCGATGTCTTTTTATGTTGCTAGCTAGCAAGCCAAACAGCTCGCTTGCAAATCTTCCATTGTGAGTGAACTGCAGCCTTTTCAGCTCGCTAGCCAATTGGCTATGTAGCTAAGTACATTGGCGCGCTAGCTATACTATTGCTGACTGGGTGGCCAACTAGCTAGCTAGGGAGTAAAACTGGAAGCAAACTGTAGCCTAATATTGTCGGTGTAATCATGACGCGAATTAAGGGACGAAAGTCAGGTGGGGGGACCACAATTCCAGAATAGCGACGCATTAACGGTACGGAAAAAAATATCGCCGGCGGGACTTGCTGTTTACGAACTGCAACATAAGCTCAATGAAGCTGAAAGGTACGGACGGAGATGGAACCTCAGACTCCATGGTGTCCCTGAGGGAACCCCAGAAGATATCAAAGCCAAGGTTGTCAACATCTGCTGTGCTGTGGTACCTGGCTCTCAGCAGAAAATCAAAGATGACATTGACATTGTCCATCGCCAAGGAAAATACCAGGGGACCTAAACAGGCCCAGGACAACCATGATCTGCTTTACAAACAGATCCACAAGAGACTTACTATGGAAAAAGGCAAAAGAGGCAAAAATACCTTAAAAATAACAAAATGAGGTTCGCTGAAGATTTGACCTCTGATGACAAAGCAACGCGAAACAAGCTGTAGCCCATGATTGACGCAGAAAAGAAAGAAGGCAAGAAGGCACATTTTGCAGGTATCCGTGTCATCATTGATGGAAAAGAGGTGCGTCCAGAGCATCTAAATTTGACCCAGACAGACACATCATCTGCTGGTACTCCTTCCCACTCTTGAAACGCTCAGGGTCCTCATTCAAAATGACAAGCTGATGGCTTCCTGAAAATATTACTTTTGAGCCCAACCTGACTGGATGCAATCTCTAACTGTAAATTGTAGCTGGGATGAAGATGGAGTCTTTTGGTGGAACTCTTTTTGCCATTTTTTTCTTTTTCCCTGTGGATACATTCCGTTACTTTTGCGCTCCATACTTAAAACTTCATGTCTTCCTCTGCGAGGACAACTAAGGTTGTTAAAGACATTGAGTTCAGGACATTAGGATATAGACTGGCTTATGATTGCGTGATGGGGAAAGGAAAAAGAAAAGTGAATTTTGCATCTTTTATATGTAATTTTAAGATACTTTGATCTGTTTACTTTATTACCCATTGTCTTAAAAAAAAAATAAAAAATTTGTCTTATTTTTCAGCTTAGTTGCCAAGTCTGTGAAGCTACGTCGTGCTGGTAATATCTACCTCATAAGGAGATTGCTTAACTGTGATTGATACACTACAATATTATTATTGTTTTCTTTTGGTAAGGGATAGAGATGGTGCCTTATATTCTTTACGCTCTTTACACTTTCTACTGTTTGTAATACCTGTTTTATTACAGAGAGAAGGGAAGAAGACACATTTTGCAGGTACCCGTGTCATTATTGATGGAAAGGAGGTGCATCCAGAGCATTTTTATTTGACCCGGATGGACACATCATCTGTTGATGCTGCTTCCCACTCTAGAAACTCCGAGGGTCCTCCTTCAAGATGACAAGCTGATAGCTTACTGAAAATATTACCTTCGAGCCCAAGGTAACATGATAGAATCTTTGACTGTAAACTGTAGCTGGGATGAAGATGGCGATTCTTGGAGTCTTATTTTTCAATTAAGTCGCCAAGTCTGTGTAGCCACATTGTGCTGGTGATATCCACCTCATAAGGAGATTGTTTAACACTGAATGATACACTACAATATTATTATTGCTTTCTATCAGTAAGGGATAGAGATGGTGCCTTATATTCTTAAAATTTTCTACTGTTTATAGTACCTGTTCTTAGTCCTTCTTTTTTATATTGTCTTTCTCTGTTTTTTCTCTTAAAGCCAGGGGGTTGAGACAGAATATCAAACGAAAAGCTTTATTTTTATTTGCGAAGCAACAAAAAACAGACTTTTCTTTTTTTCAGGAGACGCAGTCAGTTAAAAACGATACACAGTTATGGAAAGCACAATGGGGCAATGACATTTGGTTATCACATGGCTCAGAAAAAGCAGCAGGTACTGCTACCTTGAGGAACTCTTTCAATGGGGACATTTTGCAGTCTGAAGGTGATCCTAAAGGACATTACTTTATTTTGATCATCAACACAAACGATACAGTTGTTTTGTTAGTTAATTTGTATGGGTACAACTCAAAGTGTGAAAATGATGTGCTATTTGATGTTTTAGAATCTTGTCTCTTACATTGGCTTTCTAGATACCCAAACTCAAAGATTGTAATGGGAGGGGACTTTAACATCGCCTTAGATGGTCTTCGTGATAAATGGCCTCCACAAGCCAATAATTATATGGTCTCCAATCTAATAAAGTTCATGCATAAATTTAATCTAGCAGATATATGGAGGGAAAAAAATCCAGATACAAGTTCACATACTTGGAGCAATAAAGCACAAACTATTTTGTCACGGTTAGATTTTTGGTTGGTTTCCAATTGTTTTGATAGCAATGCTATTAATGTCAATATCCTCACGACTCCATTAACAGATCACAAAGAAATTTCAATACAAGTACTATTAAATCCTAATACTCACCATAGAGGTTCATACTAGAAACTAAACAGCGCTCTGCTAAAACACAATGTTGTGATTAAAATTGTTAATTCTTTATTGGATCGTTTTTGGCATAAATCCTTATTAGAAAAGAAATTTTGCTGTAACTGGGAACTTTTTAAAGTCGAATCATCTAATTTTTTGAGAGCATATGGAAGTTCGATAACTAAGGCTAAAAAGGCTGAAGAAGAAAACTTAATCACAGAAATAACACAAAAAACACCTGAAAATTTATCAGAATATGAATTACAACATTTAATGAATCCACATAATAGATTGGATGATATTTACAATCTGAAGGCTGATGGGGCTTTTGTTAGAAGTAGAAGAAGATGGTTCGAGGAAGGGGAGCAGAACACTGCTTATTTTTTTCGGCTTGAAAAATTTTATGCTAAACATAATACAATACAAAAATTAAATATTGATGGTGACATTACAGATGACCCGCAGAAAATAGCTAAATATTGTTCAGATTTTTATACCAAATTATATGAATCAAAATATGATGAGGAATCTGCATGTCAATTTTTGAGATCTTTAACAGAAGCTACATCAATTGACCTTGATTTAAAAGACTTATGTGACAAACCGATATCTCTTCAAGAAGTTACATCTGCTATAGAACACCTTAAGATTAATAAGTCTCCGGGTACAGATGGTATCACCTCAGAATTTTATAAGGGATTTTCTAAACTGCTTGTACCCTTCCTTCTTGAGGTCTTCTTAGAATGTATAAATAATGAATCTCTTCCTCCCACTCTAACCCAAGGCCTCATAACTTTAATTCCAAAACCTAAGAAAGATTTACTTTTCATTGACAATTGGCGTCCAATCTGCTTACTAAATAATGATTACAAGATATTTGCATTGATATTCGCTAAAAGATTAAAAAAAACGCTCTAAATTTCATGACGAGACTTAATCCGGCTTTATGAGAAATAGACATGTTTCTCACAATATCAGATTAATACTTGACTGAATTGATTATTCAGATTTATGCCCTGACAAAAGTTTCATTCTGTTTTTAGATTTTTACAAGGCTTTCGACACAATAGAACATAAATTCATTTACCATGCCTTGGAAAAATTTGGTTTTGGTTCATATTTTAGCAGTGCTATCAAAACAATGTATACAATTGGAAACTGTTCAATCAAGCTGCATGCTGGTACTTCTCCTTGATTCTTCCTTAACCCATTTATGCCTGAATTTTTTTTTTTAAACTTTTTTATGTTATTATTCTGCAAAATACCACTCTAATAGTCATTCAAACAGGACTCTTTTTCTTAACAGTCCTCATGTGAGGACGCTAGGCATAAATGGGTTAAACGTGGAGTTCGGCAAGGCTGTCCAATATCGCCTTATCTTTTTTTGCTTTGTACTCAGTTACTCACTGACTTTATTAAGCTTAGTCCACTACAAGGTATCTCCATTGCAGACAACGAAGTTATCATCAGCCAACTAGCTGATGACACGACATTGTTTTTAAAAAATCTTTCTCAGATACCTTTATCTATTGATTTGATTAATACTTTCTCTGCTGCCTCAGGACTTTGCTTAAACATAAATTAATGTGAACTGCTTGCTCTCAAATATTGTGACACCCCTTTTATTTGTAATATACCTGTAAAAGACCAAATTACTTATCTCGGTATCATTATGACCAAAGATGGAAGGGCCAGAGGCAACTTGAATTTTGATCTAAGTATTGACAAAACACAGAAAAAGTTGAACCAATGGTTGCAGCGAGACATATCACTAAGAGGAAGAATTTTACTTACTAAAGCTGAGGGAATTTCCCGTCTTACAAATGCTGCTTTATGCCTTGAGGTAAACAAAAAGATTTCAAACGATATTGACAAGATGCTACTCAACTTTATTTGGAAGAAAAAAAATCATTTTGTTAAAAAATCAGTAATAATGAACTCGTATGATAAGGGTGGCCTTAACTTTTTAGACTTTGATACTTTGAATAATACATTCAAAATAAATTGGCTTAAACAATTCATCAAGAATCCATTTTCAATTTGGAACTTCATACCAAATTTTATTTTTTCCAAATTAGGAGGCCTAAATTTCCTTTTATTTTGTAATTATAATACAGAAAAATGCCCCGCAAAATTATCCAACTTTCATAAACAGATGCTTCTCTCATGGTCACTGATTTATAAACATAATTTTTCCCCGCATAGACAGTACTTATGGAACAACAAAGACATTATATGCAGAAACCAATCTTTATTTTACCCTCTTTGGTTTACAAATAACATTTTTTTGGTTGGTCAGCTGTTTAATTCAAATGGATCATTTTTGACATATCAAGACTTTATGTTGAAATACAATATCAATATTCCTGTCAGAGAATTTAATACTGTTATAAATGCAATTCCTGCTGGAGTTGTTATTGCTTTTCAAAAATACAGCCGGACAGGTCCCAACTTTATTATCTATTGATCCAACCGAACTTGAAATTGGGCAAATTTGTTTGTCCTCAAAACGTAATAATCGTCATATACGTGCTTTATTTCAGAAAGATGTTGTATCAATTCCATATTTGGTAGCTTATTGGAACAATTTTGTTGATGATCTTGACTGGAAAAAAATGTGGAATTTACCTGCAAAATATTGATTACTAATAAAATGAAAGAAATATCTTTTAAAATAATTCACAGATTCTATCCTTGTTAAGTTTTTTACAACGGTTCAAGAAAGATATAAATGTTAACAGTGGTTTTTGTGAAGGATCCCCTGAAGATGTTTTTCATTTATTTTGGAATTGCCCATTCTCTGTCAAACTATGGAAAGATATTTGTAATTTGATTTCTAATTGTATTGTACCACAATTTTCTTTTTGTTTTGAACATATATTTTTTGGCCTCTTTAATTATCCATCTGTAAAAAAAAAAGCAATTTGATATTATTAATCTTATCTTACTATTTACTAAATGGCATATTCTCAAATGTCGTTACACTAACCAAAACCCACTCTTCTGGAAGAAGTCAAATGAAGTCAAGCAATATATTAGGACCATTAGACATTCGACAAATGCAAAAGCTTGTAAAACTTTGAATTTATTTGCTCTTTTTAATATATTTATGTAATACTAGCCGTCAAGCCTGTCACTTGTAACTTGTACTTGGATGAATTCAACGCCGTAGCGCCAAGCCCAGCAAGTTGATTGATCAAGCCGTTTGGCCGGCATGACACCTTCTCCCATCGGGAGGGGGGGGGGGGCACGTCATTGAAACCTGGCTTAGGTGTTAGTTTGGAAGCATAGGTATCAATGTGTGAAATTAGAAAAAAATCCATGCACAAATATGGCCGTGCACGGCGAACACACAGACACACACCCATAGATATATATAAACACTAGATGGCTCAAGGCAGAGTCGGCAGCGTCGTCACTGGTCGGCCATCTTAGGACAGGGGACTGCTCTGGTGCGCTGTGCTGCAGTGGGTAAGGTGGATGATTTACTCGCTTAAATACTCGTAACTCGCTGAATTCTTGACGGATTTACAAACGGATTGGGTTATTTCAAACCTTAATGTACTTTTTATATCAAATTGAATGGTTTTAATTATTCTTAATTATGCAGTTAAATGACTACATCTCTGATGTTTACCCGACAAACCAAGCCGTTTGTTTGAAAATCAGTCTAGAATTTGGGAGAGTTGAGCAATTTACAGTTATTTCAAAGTCCGTGCTCCATTGGCTGTAATGTTATAAGTGATCGAGCAGCCCTGTCCCAAGATGGCCGCCCTGTGACGACATTACTTCACATTGGCTCGCAGCGTGCTTGAGCCATCTAGTGTTTATGTATATCTATGCACACACTGTCTTCCTTATATAAGAGATGATATTCTGAAAACTTGTCCTTGAAAGTATGTCATCCCCTGGCGATTGTCTCAGTTTAAAAAAAAAAAAACTTGCTGTTTACGACTAACATCTGGTGCCAGAAACCGGCTGACTTGTAATTTTACGGCAATGATTCCACCTCGCGCAAGATTTCATTAACCTGGGTACATTTCGATAGAGCCTGGGTACAATTTGATAGACTTCTCCAAGACAGGGTACATTTCGATACCTAACATGGCAACAATGACCCCATCAGCTACAGTTATTACATAGGCCTACTTAAGTTTTGAGACTTCTACATTGATCCCAGTTGGGGCAACACGCAATATCATCCTGTTATCCACAGGATGATAGATTTAGCCTATGACGAAATAAAGAATAAAAATATATCACCAACAAACAGAACATCCAAAAAAAAGATGGCCTGCGAATAAATAAATCGCACTGTTCATTGTTAAAATGTGTTATTATTATTATTGTTATTATTATTATTTTGTTATCACTCTGTTCTAATCGTCCTCTTTTTTTGGCTGTCGGACACGAAGTATTTTGCAGGCATTGTACGGACTTCGTTGTATTTATAAAAATGGTCCAAATAAATTGATTGCAGTGCACATTGGATGTTCTGATTATTGGTGATATATTTTTATTCTTTATTTCGTAATTAATCTGCTGTCATATTAATACTTTTACTTTCTGCTGGCTTCCAAACATGGAGTATTTTGCATTTTGCGTCCGACAGTCTTGATCGTACATGCAATATTTAATTCACAATGTCACTGGTCATGGAATTTATTTGCTCACTGACTACAAGCACTATTTTATCTCTGGTGTGCCGTTTGTAGCCATTTAGGGCTACCGGCGGCGAAGATAGCCAGTGCAGGGGGAGATGTTCTGGCACTAGGGGGAATGATAGAGAGGGATTCGAGACGGATAGGAGTGCTTTAATCTACTGCTTCCCAGCTTGGTACGAGTGGCGGGCACGTTGTCCTCCACTCTGGTGTTCGGCGCTGGACCAACGATTCCCCCACGGGCGTAATTGTTGAAAGCCGTGTCGGATCAGCGCTTAAGCCTAGACCCCGGGGGAGGGCCTTATTCGCCTGGAAAGTTACATCTATTTTAAATCAATGTTGTTTGTGTTTGTCTGTCTATGTCTTTGTCCTAATGGTGTTTTTAAAATATTTGGGCAGTAGCGTACTCGGGAGTAGTGGGAGGCTGGGGGAGGATTGTGAGCTGTAAGTACTGTGTGCCTAGGGTACCCAGTTTGGTTGGAGTGCTGTTTATGAGGGGATCTTCTGTGTGCCTTTTGCCGTATTTCAGTGTGGGCTTTATATGCTCTTTGGAGTGTGGGAATTTGTAGGTAGATTGTGATTTGGTAAGGGTGGGGGGAGTTTGCTGTGCAGTGGGATGGGGCTGGGTAGTTGATGGATTGGCTTGTTCGAAGTGGCCAGTGTTCTGCTGTTTCCCGAAAGAAGGTGCTGTCTGAACTGATTTGTAAACAATAAATCTCTTGTTACCTGAGGTTGTGGTGTGTGTGTGTGCGTGTGCGCGTGCGTGCGTGCGTGCGTGCGTGCGTGCGTGTGCGTGTGCGTGTGTGTACACATTCTTAGGCCTTCGACGCCAGATTTATCTAGCATAAAGGGTAGTGGCCGCGACATTTTGGTTTGGCCCAGGTTTGTTATTAAATAAAAAAAGAACCCTACATTACACTTATATGACTTTCGGACACGGAGTAGGCCTAGCCTATTGTAGGATTTCTGTCCAGCAGTCGCTAACTTTGTCATAAATGCACGAAGTCCCGCGCTAATGTCGACTCACTTTATTAAACTAAAACAGCTTAAACTTAAACAGAAACATTGATCGAAATTCTCGGTACTTATCTTGAAGAACTGAGCCCTCTGATCAAAACATTCATGTTTAATATCTAAAAGATTCAGTAAATTTTAAGAAATTAAAAACAATATCGACTGTCGGACACGGAGTTATATTAAAACTGTCCGACTTTCGGACACGGAGGCACTGCGTTTTACGCAAGGTAAGGCAATCGTAGAACTTATTCTTTAGCTTTGCCAAATAATGAGCATAAATATTGTTGTTCAAATTACAATTCCTTCTTCATGTCCTTTTTTAAGAACGAAAACATAAAAGAGAGTACGGGAAACAAGTCTGTCACCCAAAAAAATGATGGGCTAATTGTCAACACCCATGTTTACTGTTCTGTGACGTTGTGCGCTCTAGCTCGTGTAAATATAAACTGATTGGTATTGGAACGTGACACCTATATACACATGGGCTGGCACGGTGCGGCAATGCTAATGCATCGGTATTGGAATGTTTGGGACGGTTTTGGAATGCTAACGGAACCTTAATACAACGCTAGGTGAACGTAAAACAATCTGGTTGAAATGGTGAGGTAGAGATTGGGCCGGATCTGAACGTTACCAGATCGGTATGAGAATGGTAGGGAACGGTAGCAATTATATGAGAACGTTAATGGTGCGGGGTGAATATTGGCGACCGTTCACTCCCGATGCATTAGCGTTGCGTTACCGTTGCTTACATTCCATTAACGACTCATCAGTTCTCATAACGATGTGCTAAGGATCCATTACCGTTCATTCAGAATGGGAGGGTAATGGACAAAATTTTGAACATGCAGCCCAACCTCAGCCGTCCCAACCGTTCCTACCATTCAAAGGAGTTCCGTTAACGTCCAGTGCCGTTCCAATAAAGCTTCATTAAGGTTCCCTCCCGACCTCTCCCGTTCCGGTACTGTAGGAGCACATTGTTACTGTTTGTTTGAGGTGATGACACCTGCTGGCAAAACTGTGTAGACCTGTGTACCTCTGTGGCACATCAAGGGTTAAAATGGCCCAAGTGGCTCACCTGTGCCAATTAAGCCACCGTTGCATTAGAGCAGGGGTGTCAAACTGACCCGTAAACGGGCCAAGAGGCTGCAGGTCTTCAATCCTACCAAGCAGAAGCTCACCTGAAAGCACTGATTTAATCAACTGATCTAGGCCTGCACAACTGATAAGTTGTATCCGGTGCGCTTCTGCATTGTTGGAGTGAAAACCTGCAGCCTCTTGGCCCTTTTACAGGTCAGTTTGACACCCCTGCATTAGAGAAAGAACTGTGGTCAGAGTGGAATGTTTGGAGACGCCAGCAGGCAAAAGGTTTTTCAATTGATTTAAGTCGGTTACTTTGTTTGATTTGATTTTATTTTTAAAGCAATAAAGACGGAGTTTAATTTACTGTTTTGTTTGAAGAGTTTAAAGAACGTTTAGTTACCGTTTCGCATGAAAGAATAAAGCCCTTTTTTGTGGAATTGTGGAATCTATTGAAACCCCTGAGGCATCATGATGAAGTGACTAAATGGAAGGCACTACATAGTTTGAAAAACCTGCCGAAGTTTGAAACCCTCTGCTTTGAAATTCCGAATTTTGCGTTTTGGAATTATTGGAATGACTTGTATTGGATTACTGGCGTTGGCGGAACTGGGCGGTAACTTCTACGCTGTGGTTGTGGATATTTCCTAATTACGAGATTTATGGACTTATTGAAAGATCTGCATCTTCACTGGTGGTGTGAGTAGAATGCTGAGTTGTTTGTGGGCCGCCGTGCTCGCACATTGACTTTGCGCCGCCGCTGCGCTTAATGAGACAGACTTTACATTTTTATATTCTCCGAATTAAGAGACGTTAACTGATTATGCAAATGACTTTGGGGTGGAAAGATTTCAGTTATAATCGAAAATGTCTGATTTAGAGCCTGAAGTGCATAATGAGTACGAAGAAAAGAAACTGGGCAAGAGTACCATTCACAACCTTCACTTTTTTTGGGTTTTTTTTGGCCAGAATAATTTTAAAAGGGGGCACAAATATTTTTGGGGGGTTTTTATGAGTGAGAAGGGGGTTGGCAAGAGTACCATTCACAACCTCCACTTTTTTTGGTTTTTTTTTTTGGCCAGAATAATTTTAAAAGGGGGCACAAATATTTTTGGGGGGTTTTTATGAGTGAGAAGGGGGTTTAGAATGATGGGGGAACAATTTTAAAAGGAAGGGGTAGACGCGACGCGTGTAAAAAAAAAAATCGCGCTAATGCCGCTGCACGTTGTTACCATATACCTTCCACGCTGTCATGTCTCTCCTGAACTATGTAAGGTTTTTTTTTCTTGGACTTTAGTTTTTTTTTCTGCTTTCCGTCGACGGTGCTGTGAACAAAGCTTTGCATGTTTACTCATGCATTACATTAATTTCTGCGGTGGGATTCGAACCAGGAACCTTATGGAGAATACAATGTTAATCACATCATTCACTGTGGCCTTAACCACTACACCAACTGAGATTGTTCCATTAGCTCACTGCCATTAGTTTATATATATATAAAAAAATACACACACTGGTTATATATACTCTTTTTTTTCCTCATATATTAATTTTCTCTTTTATTTATTGTTGTCAATGAGGAGACGAGTGAATATCCATTTTGATGTCTTTCATGCTGGTGGCCGATCCGGAGACACTAGGTAGAATAATTTGAGCAGAACAAACTATTTGTGGCTGAGTTGGGTTAAGCCAGGTGAGGGTTAGGGAGAGGGATAGCATTCCCTGTGGGTTAGGGATAGCATTCCCTACGAGTTGGATAGGGATAGAGATGGTTTAGTTCGTTTGGTGATGAGTGTGCCGTGCGGCACGCGGCGAGTACGCTTGGAAGAGGGGGAGGGGGATACGGCACGATATATATATATATATATATATATATAGGCCTATACATACACACACAAACAGACACTAAAATTTGTACGCATTCGCCTGCTTATGACAGAACAACAGATCAGTGTCATGACAAATTAAAAACAATGTGCGCGGTGCCAAAGTCTTGCAGCTCAAGTTATGAGGCAGACAGATTGATTTCTCGCGGTGTGAGGCACGGATAACATAATCAGCGAAATTATAGATAAGGTCCTTTTCCTTCTTAATGATCTATTATTGTCGTTAACGTCATATAAATGGGCAGCCTTAAATGCACTCGCACGTTTCCTATTTCGAATGGAAATACTGTAAAGGGCGCGATGAAATTGGACATTCGCGCACAAAGTTCATTTCGAGACTATAAAGGGTCCTCACCGACAAACGAGAACCAAAATGAGTGATTGCGCGGTGCAAGATGAGTGGAACTTGCGGCGGCTGTCTCGGCAGCTGCGGACTCCAGAGGCCGCGGTTGAATTGTGCAAAGAGCGGGGTCTGATTGCTCGCTCTCCGCTTTGTCGTCGGTGTCGCAGAGCCCTCTCGGGGTTTGCGAAGGCAGACTCTCGAGTGGGCTTCGCCCGGCGCTGCCGCAATCTGAGACACAGCAGCTGCCACCGCTCGGACTTCCGACCGCAGCATTTGTCGTGGCACCTGGTTCGCTGGCGGCAGGATGTCATTGGATGCCGTCCCGGCGCTCACCTACTGCAGGGCGGCGCAGATGTCAAACAAAGCGGCGGCGGCGGCAATAAAGCAATCCAGCCTCGACGGCGAGCTCACGAGCAAGGAGACCGTCGTCGACCGGTTCGCTTATTGCCGCGAAGTTTGCCTCCACGTCGTCCAGCAGTGTAGTACCACCGCTATAGGGGGCCCGGGACGTATCGTGGAAATCGACGAGTCCAAATTTGACAGCTGCCCGAAAATACAACCGCGGAGGGTTTTTTTTTTGGTTTTTGTTCTTCGAGGTTGAAAACCGGAATTCGGCGACGTTAATACCCCTTATTAAGGAGTATGTTGCCGCCGGTTCGCAAAGCGTAACCGACTGCTGGCGGGCATACAATTGCCTCAGCGAGGAAAACTTCCAGCATCTCGCGGTGAACCACTCCTTGAACTTCGTCGATCCTGCCTCCCCTGGCGCGCACACTCAAAATATTGAGTGCCAGCGGTGGCAGATCGAGAGGTCCTCGCCATCTGCGCGCACGAGCAGCAGCTGCGGCGGCGACGGCTTAGGGTTCTACTTGGCAGAGTACACGCGGGCGACGTAAACACAGCGGCGTCGACTGCTTTGCTCAAATTTTAGCCGACATCCCGTTGCTGTACGCGCCACCAAAGAGCACGTAACATCTCGTCGCCACCACTCTCCAGACTTCTGCTTCGGCAGAGGTCTCCTATAAGGTCCAAAGAAAGAACAATTACACTTTGAACCGCATTATTTACGGTTCCGGGCACCAGCACACTGCATCATTTGCACACCGAGACGACTACGACGTCCATTGAATAATATCATAAAGCCAACTTCGCGTAACTTCCAAAATTACTGTCGTCAAGTGCAAAGCAAACTTAAGAACGCGAATCATTACTCAAACAGAGGTCCAGGCGCGAATGAATGAAGCCCCACAATGACACAAGCGGCTGGGTGTGGAACACAGCAGCGCGCGGAAACTGAGCGCTCGCCCTTGCGGCACGCGCGTGCTTACGCTGCGCAAAGTGCGCATGCCCTAGTATTGTCAACAGTGTCATGGCTGCCACCTTTATAAGCTAGTAGCACGTATAGCCGCTGTGGAAATTAAAGTGTAAATTATCTTTACTGGATGTACGGTCCACGTTTTTCCACACCCGAATACTTTACTTGGTATCTAAACATTAAGGTAAGCTGAAAAAGTTTTTGCTGGAGGTTGTGTATGGTACTCTTACCGCTTAATAGAAGCGGGGCAAGACAATGACACTGTTTTTAAACAAATTAAGTTGTTTGAAGGATTCTTTGCTGAATTTAAAGATTTACAGCAATCAGTTCAGAGTTTATTAAAAGATGAGTTTGAGGAGGCCGACAACTTCGATTGGTACGAGCCCAAAAAATTTCATTTTCAAGGCTTTCTTGATGGAGTATATAAATGGGCCGAAGGTAAAGATGAGGAACAGGAGGAAGATGGTGCAATTAAACCTATCGAGCTCATAGATGTTACATCTCAAGCTGAGCAAAGCATGCCGCAGACCTCTAAAGTCGCAAGCGCACGCAGTTCAAGTGGCAGTAAAAGCGCACGCAGTTCAAGTGGCAGTAGTAGCGCACGGGTATCGGCGCATCTAAAGGCTGAAGCGGAGTGCGCAGCTCTAAAAGCAAAATCTAAAGTACTGACTGAAAAATTGGAGCTGGACCTAGAAGAGGCGAAACTAAAAGCACGGAGAGAGAGAGTTGTCTTAGAGTCTGAGTTGGCTGCTGCAGAAGCGAAAGTTCGCGTTTACCGGGAGTCAGAAGAAAGGAGCTTACCGAGTGGTTATCGATATGACACGCCCACTGAATATAGAATCCCGACAACATTGCCAAGGCCTGAAAGAACACAGAGAGAGGCCGTAGCTCCCCAGATAGACAGAAGACAGCCTGCTCAAGAGCCCATATCTCCCCAAAGAGACCATAGACAGCCTACTCAATCTGTTGCTTTACATGGTGAAGCTGATGAACACATTACTAACGTGTTGAAAAAACAAACTGAGATAACTGAATTGTTGGTCAAACAGCAAACACTTTCCCTTCTTCCTGATCGAGAAATCCCTGTTTTTGATGGTGACGTTCTACACTTCAGAACCTTCATTAAGGCATTTGAGCAGTGTGTAGAAAGAAACACCACTACTATGGATGACCGTCTGTATTACTTACAGCAGTATACAAAGGGCCAACCTAGAAGCCTGGTCACTAGTTTCTTGCACATGGACCCAGCTGTAGGGTATACAGAAGCTAAAAACAGCTTGAGATTCAGTTTGGAAACCGCTTTAAAATAGCGTCTGCCTACATGACTAAAGCTCTAAACTTGCCAGTCATAAAGCCTGAGGATGGCAACGGGCTAAGATCATATGCTCTTTTCCTACGCAGCTGTTATCACACCATGCAGGACATTGATGGTCTCAGAGAGCTGGAGAACTCCACCAATCTAAGACAAATTGCATCTAAACTTCCCTATGGGCTGCGTGACAAATGGCGTGTGAATGTGTGTAACATGCAAGACCAAGACAAAAGAGTGACCTACAAAGATTTGGTTGAATTTATTGAGAAACAGTCTAGAGCAATGCTTGATCCAGTGTTCGGAGACCTAAGTAACAGTAGCACAGCTGAAGCTAAAAGGGTCTTAAAACCCAAAGCTCAAACAGTGGGCAGCAAACCCAGTGACAGAACCAGCTTTGCCACTCCAGTCGCTCATGTACCCAACACAAGAAACAATGAATCGAAACTTGAACGTAAACGAAAAACAAACAGCAATGCCTTTGAAAAGCCATGTTTATTTTGTGAAAAGAATCACTCATTTGTACACTGTGAGCTATTTCAGAGTAAGCCAAATGCTGAGAGAATTGAGTACCTGAAAACAAATGGCATATGCTTTGGATGTCTGAATAAGGGACATGTGAGCAGAACCTGCAAGAACAGAATGACCTGTGAAAAATTTTCTCTTTCTCATCCGACTATTCTACATATCCACAGAGACAAGCAAAAGAATGACAGGAAAGATGACCATGTCTTACCTGCAAGTAGCACCATGGTGTCCGTGAAAGACGACATGCACACTGGTGAATCGGGAGAGTGTACCCTTGCTATTGTGCCAGTTAAAGTGAAGATGTTCAACTCTGACAAAATCGTTCACACTTATGCGTTCTTGGACCCTGGCAGTTCTGCAACATTTTGCACGGACTCACTTAAAAGAAAACTGAACACTCCAGGGAAAAACTGCAAAATCCTGCTGCGCACGATGGGGCAAGAGAGGCCAGTTAGCAGCAATGTAGTGTCTGGTCTTGAAATCCGTAACATGACAGGCCAGAAATTTCACAAGCTCCCAGAGGTTTACATGCAAACAAAGCTGCCAGTCACAAAACAACATATACCAAAACAAGACTCAATAAGTAAATGGAAATACCTTCACGAGGTGAAAATACCCCAACTGGATGCTGACATTGAATTGTTAGTTGGAACAAATGCTGCCAAACTTATGGAACCATGGAAAATCATTAACAGTAGAGGTAGTGGGCCATATGCTGTTAAGACACCCTTAGGATGGGTCCTCAATGGGCTCATGCAAGAAACCACATGTGAAGTAAAGGGCACCCATGCATGCACTGTGGTTAATCGCATTTCGGTGGCAAATTTGAATGATTTGTTGATAAAACAATATCAGCACGATTTCCCAGAGTTGAAAGCTGAGGAAAAAACAGAGATGTCAGTAGCAGACTAACAATTCATGTCAATCATGGAAAGTTCAATGGAACTGAGAAATGGACATTATTACTTGCCATTACCTTTTAAAGAGAGTGATATAATACTGCCCAACAATTATCAACAGGCACAGCAACGGGTTCTCTCCCTAAAAAGAAAACTGGAAAAAAATGCACAGTATCATGAAGAATACACAGCCTTCTTGGAAAGTGTCATTGAAAAAGGCTATGCAGAGATGGTGTCGTCTGATGAACTGGAAGCAGAATGTGGAAAGTTGTGGTATATTCCACATCATGGAGTGCATCATCCAAAAAAGGGCACTCTGAGAGTAGTCTTTGACTGCTCAGCATCCTTTCAGGGCATATCTTTGAACAGCACACTCATTCAAGGCCCAAACCTCACTACCAATCTGGTGGGTGTTCTTCTTTGCTTTCGCCAAGAGCCAATAGCTTTAATGGCGGATATAGAAAGCATGTTCCATCAGGTGACGGTTGTTGAGAAGCATGTTAATTTCTTGAGATTTTTGTGGTGGCCGAATGGTGACACCAGTCAACCACTCAGGGAATACAGAATGACAGTGCACATATTTGGGGCAACATCCTCACCAAGCTGTGCGAGTTTTGCCCTGAGACACACTGCAGAGGACTTCAAAGATCTCTTCTCCAGAGAGATAATCGAAACAATTAAGTGCAATTTCTATGTCGATGATTGTTTAAAAAGTGTCATGATTGAAGCTGATGCTATAGCGATGTGCAAGGAGCTTGAATCTGCATGTTCAATGGGAGGCTTTCGTTTGCACAAATGGATCAGCAACAGTAGAAATGTTCTCATGTCCATCCCACAGGCAGACCGAGCAAAGGAGGTCAAAGACCTCGACTTAGAATCCAGTGATCTACCCGTGGAGAGAAGTCTTGGCATCCAGTGGCTTGTGGAAAAAGACCAACTTACCTTTGCTGTGAGCCTCAAGGACCAGCCATGTACCAGAAGAGGTATCCTGTCAATTATAGCCTCTGTCTGCGATCCTCTTGGCTTTATCTGCCCATTCGTTCTTACAGCTAAAAACATCCTGCAGAACTTGTGCAGACAGAATTATGCCTGGGACAAAGAGCTACCAACACACTATGTCCAGATGTGGCAAGAATGGCTGACGGGGCTAAGTCACATTAAAGAGCTCACAGTCAATAGGTGCATAAAGCCCATGAATTTTGGTCAGGTAACATCTGCCCAATTACATAATTTCAGTGATGCTTCAGAAAGTGGATACGATTCTGTCTCATACCTTCGTCTTGAGAATGCAAAAGGTGATGTGCATATCTCCTTCGTAATGGGGAAGTCACGTGTTGCACCCCTGAAGCAAATGACCATGCCAAGATTGGAACTCACCGCAGCAGTGCTTTCAGTGCGAATGGATAAGCTCATCAAAACAGAATTGCAGCTTACACTTGAAATGTCAGTATTCTGGTCTGACAGTACATCAGTGCTGAAATACATTAAAAATGAAAACAAAAGATACAAGACCTTTGTAGCCAATAGGGTGAGCACAATCAGAGAAATCACACAGGTGCAACAGTGGAGACTCATTGATACGAAACTCAATCCAGCAGACTGTGCATCGCGTGGTTTAAAGGCCAGTGCACTTCTTCACTCTACCACTTGGCTTGATGGTCCCGACTTTCTTAGACTGCAAGAATGTCTATGGCCCAATTTTGACTTCGTCCCACAACAATGTGGTGACGACGATGTGGAAGTGAAAAGAGATGTTGTCGTCATGGCAACAATAGCAAACGAACAGAATCCTACTCTTGACTTCATACAGTATCATTCAAAGTGGAGTTAGCTTCTTAGAGCAGTAGCATGGATGCGGAAGCTGAAAAATGTGCCCTCACACTTAAGTCAGAGAAGGAAAGCAATGATGCTGAATGTGAATGTTAAAGATTCTGATGAAAGTAAACCATGTCAAATGCATATGAATACAAAATGCATTAATGTACAGCCCATTTCCTTGGATGATCTGAAATCAGCAGAAAATGCCATCATAGGATTTCCTCAACTTGAAAGTTACTCTGAGGAAATGGAAACCATGCAAAAGGGTGACGCACACATCAGTTCTCAGAGCACAATTCGTAAGCTGGATCCTTTGCTTAAAGATGGACTTCTTCACACTGGAGGGAGATTAAGCAAAATGGCTATGCCCGAGGACCAAAAACATCCTGTGATTCTTCCTAAACACCACCATGTGTCCAAGCTTGTCTTGAGGGACATTCATGAACAGTGAGGCCACTCTGGAAGAAATCACATGTTGTCCAAACTGCGGCAGCGCTATTGGATTCCAGCAGCAAATGCACTTGCCAGAAAGAGATGTTCTGAGTGTGTCCCATGCAAACGCCAACATTCTAGCTTAGGAGAGCAAAAGATGGCAGACCCCCCCATAGAGAGACTAACCACAGACTTGCCACCTTTCACCTTCGTTGGTGCCGACTACTTTGGCCCAATGACAATAAAGAGGGGTCGTAGTGATGTCAAAAGATACGGTGTCATTTTTACATGTCTGACCACAAGAGCAGTACATTTGGAAATTGCCTATTCACTGAATACAGATTCATGCATAAATGCAATTCGCAGATTCATTGGCAGACGGGGTCAAGTGAAAGAAATTAGATCTGACAATGGCACAAATTTAACATCAGCTGATAAGGAGCTAAAGAATGCCGTCAATGAATGGAATCAAAGCAACAAACTGCACACTGCCATGCAACAGAAAGGAATAAAGTGGACTTACAACCCACCAGCCGCTTCTCACTTTGGAGGAATATGGGAGAGGATCGTAAAACAGATCAAACACATACTCCTGTCCATAACCAGAGAACAGACACTGGATGACGAATCCTTGCACACCTTTATGTGTGAGGTTGAATCCATTCTGAATAGTCGCCCATTAACCACAGTATCAGATAACCCTACAGACCTTGAACCTCTCACCCCGAACCACCTTTTGTTGCTTAAAGGCCAGCCTTTATTGCCCCCAGGGTTATTTCAGAAATCAGATCTTTACAATAGGAAAAGATGGAAGCAGGTACAATACTTAGCTGATTTATTTTGGAAAAGATGGGTTAGAGAGTATGTTCCCACTTTACAAGAACGTCAGAAATGATTTAAGAAAAAGAGAAACTATGGGTGTGGTGACATTGTTTTGATTGCAGATCCTAATGCACCCAGGGGATCTTGGATGTTAGGAAAGGTGATTGATACACATGAAGACAAAAAGGGCACTGTTCGTAGTGTAACTTTAAAAACAAAGACAAGTGTTGTTGACCGTCCAATAACAAAGCTTTGTTTATTGCTGGAAAATGACATGTAAATATGAATATTTATGTGATTTTAATTAACCTGCACATGTACACTATCTCGTTGCATTCACATGGACAATGGACTCTTGTATGAGCAGCACCTCTTATGGTGCAACGGACCGTCAAAACTTTATGAGCTGAAATTAATGTAAAAAAAAAAAAAAAAAACAGGGAAAAGTCACTTGTACTGAAACACTAAATGCTGAATGCGATATCTTGATGTTTGTCTTTCTGAATTATGATTATGAATACTGAGAGAAATGATATGGCTCCATATTAGTTTGGTTTTGGGTTATTGTACCTTACCTGGTAGCAATAAAGGGGGTGATGTGTAGGAGCCATTGTTACTGTTTGTTTGAGGTGATGACACCTGCTGGCAAAACTGTGTAGACCTGTGTACCTCTGTGGCACATCAAGGGTTAAAATGGCCCAAGTGGCTTACCTGTGCCAATTAAGCCACCGTGGCATTAGAGAAAGAACTGTGGTCA
This sequence comes from Gymnothorax reevesii, assembly GCA_029721435.1. Lineage (NCBI taxonomy): Eukaryota > Metazoa > Chordata > Actinopteri > Anguilliformes > Muraenidae > Gymnothorax > Gymnothorax reevesii. The sequence continues at coordinate 63,174,513 of CM056575.1, forward strand.
GAGTGGAATGTTTGGAGACGCCAGCAGGCAAAAGGTTTTTCAATTGATTTAAGTCGGTTACTTTGTTTGATTTGATTTTATTTTTGAAAGCAATAAAGACAGAGTTTAATTTACTGTTTTGTTTGAAGAGTTTAATGAACGTTTAGTTACCGTTTCGCATGAAAGAGTAAAGCCCTTTTTTTGTGGAATTGTGGAATCTATTGAAACCCCTGAGGCGTCATGATGAAGTGACTTAATGGAAGGCACTACAGGTCCCATTCCTTGATCGGTATGGGAACGGTAGCTTGAATGGTTGTGTGGAATGGGGGTATAATAATTGTGATTGGGCTGACAATCCACAAGCAACAGGCACAATATCGATGGCAAAGGGAGGACTACTTTCTAACCAAGCTACTCGACATCTTGCTTCTGCGACGCATGAGACTGGGGAGGTGATCGCTGTTTTGCTCCAGCATTTACTTGAAAATACTCAAATTTACAAAAAGATTCTATTGGTAGAGCATGTGCATGGGAGGATGGAGGAGGTGTGTTACAGATCTGGCATGGCATTCAGCATGGAGGTGGCAGCTCTGATAGGTGACCTGCTCGCGTCATGTGTACCAGGGTGGGTACGGTCTGCAGTCCTTCTGGAGGCTGAGTCAGCTCCCTGGCTGGCATGTCCCTATCGATAGTCAGGGCATGTCACATTTGGCGAGGACATCCGTGGTGGTGTTCTAACTCCAGTCGGGCAGAAGCCCTTACTGAAAGCACAACTTATACACCCGCTTCCATTCCCATGTAACGGACACGTGTGCCGAGTGCACAAAGTCAAAAACATCATCACTGTTAACAACAGAAACATTGCCTTTTCGGAACACCACTACTCTACTGTCGGAGGCTGGGTACTATGCCTGGCCTCAGTTGAGTCAGGACAAGCCTTATCACATTCAGTGGGACCTGAACTACAAATACAAGTATTACCTGAATCTCATGGTGCAATAGCAGTGAGAACCAACACTACCATTCGGTGCGGGTTTGGGCCACTAGTCCAAAGCTTTGTGCAATGACTAACATGTCCTACTGCATTAACCCTACTGGCACTTCTATTACTATCGGCTCCATTCTAGTCACTCCTGTTGTCACCACTAACACTTCTGTTCCAGCCTTGGAGAGCTGGGTGTTGGACCACAATAATTATTTTGAGAGAGCTCTCATGGTGGTCTCTGACAGAATTGACATACTATCATACTGCAGCAAAAAAGGCAACAACTGTGATCCACTGACTAAAAGGGTAAAAATATTTCTGGGCGTTGTGACCCCTGGGGACGACTTTGGGTGGTACTATCCCAGGGTGTCTAGGGACTTAGTATTGTAAGCTTTGTTTTAGTTATTTATATGTATTATAAATTAAATAGGCTAATCAGGAATGTCCAGCACGGTCTAAGATTTAATAATCTGACCCATTCCCTTGCAAATGGTGGCCTAACCGGTGTCTAAATCATGGTGAATGGGACCTTAGCTCACCACCAACACAAAATGAGGGAATGATAGGATTGAGCTACTGGATTAAGGTTTTTCTCTCAGCACACACAGATCCACAGACGGACCCATTCCCAGCCCCCTCCCCTCACTCATACACACTCACACCAATATCCTCTCACTGTGAGGGGTGCCTGGCACTTGGTCACACTTGGTAATTGCTGTATTGTGCTCAGAAGGAAGGTACATGATCTAAGGTAATATCAACATCCTGTAAGTTTGGCTGGATGTCTATGGGAAGGTGTTAGATCCATCACTTGCTCTACCACTTATCTTGTGCTTAAACCCCGAGATGTGAACGCTAGAATCCTCCCTTGTGCATTGTAATAAAAGCCTTTTCAATTGGAAAGTGGTCATTGGTGTGTCACTTCATCGGTGCCGACTTGACTCCACGACAGAAAACAGTCTTTACATACAGTATATAATAATTAAACATTCTCCACAATGAAGGTTTCATTATTGGCAGAGCAGCATGATGGAAAAGTAAGTTGTGCTGTTGCCTCACATCAAGAATGTTTTTGGCTTGAATCTAGCCTGGGATCTGTCTGCATGGAGTTTGCATGTTCTCCTCGCACTAGCGTGGGTGTCCTCCGAGTTCTCCGGTTTCCTTTCAGAGTCCAAAAAATGTGCATGTGTGGCTAATTGGAACCTGAATTGCCCATCAGTGGGGCTGTGTGAGTGGATGGTGTGCGAGGCCTGTGATGTTTGGTCTCCCATCTGACCACAGGACCTTTGTCGCCTCATAAATTACTGACCTTAGGTAAAATGCAAGTTCTTGTGGCAGTGTTTTCTGTGGGTCAGAAAAGGCTTTCTTATCTGAACCCCCCAAAGAGCCTGTGGCTATGGAGGTGGCGTCTGGTTGTGCTTTGTGTAACCATAGACTATAAAAAGATGGACGCAGCACCTGGGTCTGAAAACTGAGGCCAATGCGGAAATCTCTAAAATTTGCATTCTATTTAATGGCCAGCAGATGGCGACGTCGGTGGTTGCAGAAAAAAGTTAAATCCTATAGAAGTCAGAGAAAATGACTACTTTCCCACCTGATTTATTATTTCAAAAATGGTTTAGTTCTGCCAGCGCTGCTGCTGAGATTTTCTGTTCCAGGCTCTGGAGGCTTCAAAGTTTACAGGATTTTTTTCTAAATTTGCATAGTCAACAATGTTTACTTGACAATGCTCAAGATCAATTCTCGACAATTTACGACATCCATTATGGCCGCCAGTGGCCATTTTGTCGACATTTTTTATTTTTTTGCAGATGCTGTGTTCTCTGCTCATTTTGAGCCACATTTACATATATGTTCATGTACAGGGATGCATATTAATGTTAAAGCAAGAGTAAAAACAGTAACTTTGCGGCTGTAAAAAATTTGTAAGTGATCTCTCATGGGGATCGGGGAGAAACACGACTGTCTGTGGTGACCGAGTTATCTTGTTTCAATAATGATTTTCTACTTTATGGTATCTATCGCAAGTTGTAAGTCTCCTTCGATATATTATGATGATCATTTTTGTAAATTATGGTCCCAAATAGACTAGAATAAAGGATAAAGCCAGAATTTGCTATAGGGGCGTGGCTGCCCTCTGGTCCCCGTCAGATACGGTCTGATCCACCCCTCGCTCCTCCCTGGATCTTCAATTCACGCTCAAGTCCAATCGGTTTCACATCCGGTTTCAAAATGACAAAATGGCACTATTCAAATGGCCAAAATGAGGCTTCCTGATTGGTATGCTGAAACCAATGGGTGACGTCACAGTTGCTTCGTCCATCTTTTATACAGTCTATGTGTGTAACTTGTTGACCTCGAGATGCATCTGCGATTCTTTAATTTATTCTTGGAGATTTTTTTTGTTATACCATCCTTCTATTTATCCTGGAGGGCAAAATGTGTTTGTGCCTTCCGCTTGTTAGATTTTCAACTGATCCATCCTTTAAAAATTTTTGAGTGCTTTCCCGGATTGTGCTCTATGGTAGGCTATTTCTTTTGAGGATGTTTTTGTAGCCCTCTCCATATTTATGAAGGTGTACAACCACCTGCTCTCTCTGTTCAGCTGCCAGTTATGAATGTTACTCTGTTCATAATGCTGAATGTCAACAAAATTTTGCCTGCGTTTTACCTCCTTTTGATCCATTTTTGATTGAATGAATTCATAATTTTGGTAGCATCCATTGAAATTAAATCCATTAATGAAGTACAGTCATTTTCGCATTGGCATTTTGAGTTTTCCTACAATGTGCATATTTTTTAATATAGCACTTTAGTGCACTTCCAATGGGGGGTGCTAATACTTCTGAACTTTACTGTACCCTTGATGGCAGTTGGCAATGATCTGTTTTGCATGGAAACATGGATTTAACAATAGATTTGATGTTTCATTATATCAGTGGGGTGGGGGGATATTTCAGGCAGCTTCAGGATTTGATGAGGACACTTGGTTATGCAACAAGTCTAATGTAGCGGTAATTATGGAAGTTCAGACGAAATCTGAATTTTTAATGACAAGTGATAACTTTTAGTTCCATCAGTGCAAGGTAATTTTATGATTTGCATTGTTTTATCTGTATGCGCATCATTTTAGAGGCACTCTTCTTGCGAATGGCCTATTATTCGAATGGATTTGCTAATGTTACAGCCCTGCTGGTCTGTTAAAGCTTAGATAAGAGTATATGTAAAAATTCCACTTTGCTAATTGGTATCAGTATTCGATTAACACATTCAGTTCAATTTGTGAAGAGATAATTGAAGCTCATTGGCTCCACCTGTGTGAGATACTGTTTAAATGAGCTGCCTTCTCCCAACTGGGGGAGGAGATTGAATTTGTTTGTGGCAATGGTGTGGAGTTTAGGGGTTGACTTTGACAAATATGCCTTGGCCAAATAAATTATATTGTTTTAACCTTTGTTTCCCTGTGTGGTCTCCCTTCTTGTTATGACCCCAGTCTTGGTCGTAACAGCTGTGGGGTCTGGTGCACTAATTCACTGTATTGAAGAGGATTCTGTTCACGCCAGTAAGAGGTGTGTTGTTTAGGGAGGGAGTTTGAATCGAAAGATATTGTGATTAACCTAACTAACTATAGTCGCGTGCCCACATTAGCTGGGCCAAGTCAACAGCTCAAGTAGGCTCATATAGACGGACTGCAAAGAGAGAGGGGATAACCATGTGCCAGCCTGCACCCATTTTGACTGCTGTGGGAAAATATTAATCCATGTAACCCTATAATCAAGTTTCTTTAAATGCATGCTCCATTAAAATGTACTATCAATGTATTACTATAAGCATGATCATATTTAGCCACTACACAATTGTTGTATTCATTATATCTGAATACATTATTAATCAAATATCATGTGTCTAAGAATCAAACCTCAACTGATATTAATTGAAGCATTGTATTAGTCTAGGGCAAAATGATCCTGAGTATATGGTGCTGAATTTCTGAAAGGACTCTCTGTGGGTCCTTGTTTTACTTTAGACTATCTGTGCCTTTTGAAGACCCCAGCTGCGCCATTAATTTATTGGCCTTGTCTAAAAAAGATTACAGTGAATCCTCCTTCCGGGTATTAATTCATACAGAAGGACAGATGTCATGGGAAGATGAGATATAAGAAGATATAAGAAGATACAAGAAGGAGAACATAGAAGGACATGTGATAATAGATGGAAAAAATCTGCTGGAAACTTCATATTAGTCATGTATGTTCCAAGCTGGCAAAGAGTGTGGGTGTCATGAGGAGAACTCAGCATTTATTGAATCAACAATGTTTGCTAATTTTATATTATTCTTTTGTTTTACCATATTTGAGTTACTGTGTGGAAGTCTGGGGCAATACTTATAGGACCAATTTACTCCCTCTGTACATTCTACAAAAAAGAGCCATAATACTATTTTATAATGTCAGGTTTAATGCCCCTACTAATCTACTGTTTCTTAGGTCATTTGTGCTGAAATTCCCAGACCTGGTAAAATTAAAAACTGCACAAGTCATGTATAATGCACAAAATAATATTTTACCAGGTAACATCCAAAAGCTGTTTCAAGAGAGGGAAGTTATTTCAAATTATAACCTATATAAACTCAAATTAAAACAACAAAGTGTTAGAACCACCCTCAAAAGTATGTATATTTCTGTTTGTGGGGTTATTTTATGGAACGGATTAGACAATGATGTTAAACTCAGTAATAATGTTAATCAGTTCAAAAGGAAGTTTCGAAAAAGCATGTTTGAAATGTATAACAAGGAGGAGGAGAAAAATTGCTGAGATGATTGTGGGTACGGGGGGATTCCGAGAGTGTCTAGTGTTGGTTTTAGATGTTTGAATCCGTATTGTGGTGTCTGGGGGTTGGAAATGGATAAGCTCTGCTTCTTCCATCCCCCTTTTTAAACTCTGTTGTTGATTGTTGTTTGATTGTTGTGTGATTGAGGTTGTTATATTGTCTGTTATCAGTGGTTTTCTGTAGTCTTCTGTAGTTTTGTTTTGTTGTGCATAATTGGTGTTTTGGTTTGAAATAAATCTTTGAATTGATTGCCCTCTGATGAGTCAGAGTACCGGCGGACGCTGCGCAAGCCCCCCTGCTCTACTTTGACTTTTCGTAGAGGAACATTCGACTGTATCATCTGATGTTTGATTACTATTGCTTTTCATGCTTGTTGCCTTCATTTAATTACATGCATATGATTTCTCTTGATTATGTACTCACTTACTTTCTGATTAAATGATGAAAACATAATTGCAAATATAAAAGGTGTTTTGGGTTCTTCATTTAAGGTCAAGCCAGTCACAAATTCCTCGACAATCTGGCGACGCACGAAGGGGACTGGTCTTTTACCGCACGAAGGACAGAATTTGATCCCGTCCAGGAGCAAAATCAGAGGCCCGGACAACAGACACGGTACACAGTCGATTGCCGAACACCTATTGGCCTCAGAACAATTGGGAAGGTAAGCAGAGCTTATTCTTTCAGGCCTGCTGAGAACTAGACATTTAGAATAGGTGTCTGCAATCGAGGGTTTTCATGTCTGTGTAAAAATATATTTGTATATGCATTATATCCATATTATTACATAATCATTGATCTCATATGTTTTAAGTTGATTTATATACTACTTTTTGAATTAATTTTAAGATTTCTTTAAAAGTTTCATGCTTTTTAGTCAATTTTGAGTTAATTTAAAGCTTTTGCGCTGCTTGTATGCTTTTTATATTCATTTTATATATCTTTTATATGCCTTTTTGCAGTCATGTGTGTAGTGTAAATAGGATTTTGTGATTGACCACAGCAGGGGTACGAATAAGTCCTATATTATACCTAAATTAAAAGAAAAATTCGGAACAAGGAGGAAGGAAAATTTGGGGATCTAGGCTACTCTCTCTCGGAGAGTATTAGTAAGTCCTATTGTTTCATTAGAGAGGGCAGGAACATAGGCTATTCCCTTGTCAAGGAGAATATAGAAAGTCCTGTTACACCATTTGAGAGGGCTGGATAATAGGCAACCTTATCAATACTTCGAGGACACGTCGCTTGTTGGTAATTAAGTGACGAATGCTGGCAAGCTGAGGTTAATCTGTTTATCAATTGTGGAGCAGCTGCGGCGGGAAGTGAAGTTCACTCTTGAGGACAGTGATTACATAACATATTTTTTTCTCAACCGTTAAGGACCTTCAATATTTCAGTCCGCTCTCTGCTAACACACTTCAGGGGCGAAGCTAGAACCGGGAATTGGGGTGGTACTGACACGTCCCTTTGGTCAGGACTAATAATTCTTTAAAACAGATGATACGTCCACCCCAATTCTCAGTTTTATGGTATTTACCCCATGACTTCATCGCTGTTAGATCGCATGAGAAACCGTGTCTTCAGTTGCCTATTACGATAATTGGAAAACACGTCAATAAGGAAAAATAATTGAGAACTAGCCAGGTTTATCCGAATTGTCATAAAGGGACGTGTCTGTGCCACCCCAATTCCCGGTTCTAGCTTCGCCCCTGACTCACTTACGTCGTCAAGACGTCGTGACAACGTAACCGGACGACCTTAGATTCGTCTTGGCAACGTAACTACTTACGTCGTGACAACCGGAAAAGTGTAATTCCTAGATACGTCATGGCGACGTAACTTCGTAACGTTGTCAGTTCGTCTTCTGCACGTTGTGGCAACGTAATTTATCAAAGGTCACCAGTTGGTAACCTAGAAGTACAAAATTGCGACCACGATGCTTGCACTCGGCTCTTCCTTCCTAACGCTTACTGGATGGATTCCTCGAGCTTTAATTAGCATTTTCCCTGCACGACTTAGCAGGCCTACTAGTATTCACCTTGGAAAATAAAAAAAAATAAAAAATAAAAAACAATCAACTTGGCTTACAATGGCACATGCTTAACCCTGCTCAACTGAGAGCACAAACATTGCAAGTCTGTTTAAAAACAATTTAATTTACCATAAAACTTCCTTCAGTTCAGGAATACCCATTTGGGGTGGCTCAGGATGTTACATGCAGAATGTGCGTCACAAAACTGTTCAACCCCCTGCTAAGCCATGCATTTCAATTGATGACAATTAATACATTAATATAAACTGTATATGAACTGTATTTTGAACATTAGATCTATTTTTAAACAGTATATAATATTTTAATTTACAATAGTAGTACTGTACTTTAATGAATAACTAGACACAAACATGCATTTTCCACCACAAAGTATTTTATTGACATTACAATTTGAATATAGCGTCGGCAGAAGTATCTCACTTTCCTTTTTCACTAAGGCAAACATCAGTTCAGTTACAATCTTACATTCAGAGGGAATCTGATTATTATTATACACTACAATACACCACCCAACTAAAGGTTCAGAATGAGCCATCACAGATTTCAATTGAATTCATCAGTTTCAGAGGATGCCCAGTCAGTTAATGAAACTTGAGGCAAAGACTCAATCATAAAAACCGTAACTTTCCAAGAAACAAAAGGATCAGGAGCCTTTTTTATAAAAATTGTGTGAATTTCATACCTAAGTAATGCATAAGCACAAAAAAATAAAAATGACATTTTGTGGACAATAACCCAATTTATAAACCTATGGGTGAAATGAACTGCATGGAATTTTCATTTATTTAATCAGGGTGGACTTGGAATTCATTGACATTGTGCATAGTCTTAATAATTTCTCTTTTTATAATGTCAAATTTGTTTTTATAAATCAGAAATCTGCAAAGAAAGTGACGTACGCATCTTTTTTGTGCCTGCGCTCCGTTTATAAATGAGGTCCCTGGTGCAGTTCAGTCTGAAGCTGTAGTGGCTCCAAAGCAGACATCGAAACCATATTCTGTCAGAAAGAGTATGACCTATAATTTTGAAACTGACCGATAATTTCACATACATTTCCCCACCAATATAAGGCGGGCTCAGACTACTTGAGTTTTAGGCTGATGTATCCCAGATTCACTCCTCCCGACAATCACGGAAATCTGGCCTGAGACCTTCGTCAGAAATGATCTTCAGCCAAGATTATCAGGTAATGTCAGGAGTTTAGAGATCCAGTCTTATTCCTCCCAAACTACTCGCACACTTAGCAGGGCAGCGCTGATAATGTGAAACATTTTTGATATTCTGGATTTAGAACTGGAATATTCTGTCAGAAAATTAATTTTAAAATCCCATTCAGGGTTTCAGAGCTGACGGTGTCAAACAGCAATGGTAAAACCTTAGCCACTGAGAGGCTAGCTGAGTATCAAAAGTTATAAAACCTAATTAAAACTGACTATTAAATTCTCACCCCCAGCTGTTGGAGAACAAATTTGCTCCCTCAAAATCTGTCTTTAAATATCTGCCTTCTGCCTCCCCATGGTCACCTGAGTTATGGTATACAGTAGCTCTTTCAGGCAAGATGACCTTAATCATAACTTGTATGGTATGATGGATTGCAAATTTCTAAATGTGCAACTTGAGCTTGTTTGGAAATTGAGAGAAAAAAAATAGGAAAAGTTCATCCTTTTCTGTGAGCTATAACACAATTTCAGATCAGTGAGGACTTTAAATCTCCTGTGGTCTGAGCCCGGCTCTATGAGGATCAGAAAAGCCATGGCAAGCAAGGTCATGCGTGCTGCAATTCTGGAATCACCGCAGTGGATGTTCATTCAGCTTGTTTTCTTCATAGCAAATCAACAAATTGCAGACAGGACACACAATTTTTATTCATTAGCTTAATATTCAGGCTTCATGAAACACAGCAAAGAAATTAGATTTTAATAAATGGCATATTTTTTCATAAACAAGTAGCAGACATGTAAGCCATCACTATAATTCGAGGAAAGAATTATGGAATCATCAAAAATCCAGAATAAATACTTTGTTGCTCCACCCCGGGCTTTTCTTATGGCCTGAATTTTTGGAGGCATGGACTTCACGAGGAAAAATACTCCCAACAGCATCTGGGTATCCTGATGAGTCAGTGATGGTGTCCTGAGGGACCTCCTCCCAGACCTGGATCATGGCATCAGTGAATTCCTGCACAGTTTGTTGTGGTACTTATCAGCATTGGATGCACTGATACATAGCATCCCACAGGAGCTCAATTGGGTTTAGGCCAAAGGAACGAGAGGGACAATCTATGGTATCAATGCTTTTATCATCCTGGAACTGCCTACATACTGTGACCACATGTGGCCAGGCATTGTCCTGCACCAAGAGGAACCCATGACCCACTGCCCCAGCACGAGTTCACACAATCGCTCTCAGGATTTCACCTCAGTGTCTAATAGCAGTCAGGGTAACGTTGGAAATCACATACAGGGCTGCGCAACCCCCTAAGGATATGCCTCCCCAGACCATCACTGATTAACTGCCAAATCAGTCATGCCGGATGATGTTACAGGCAGCAGAACATTCACCACAGTGTCTGCCGACTGTTTCACGCCCATCACGTGCTCCATGTGAACCTGCTCTCATCTGTGAAGAGAACGGGGCACTAATGCCAAATCTGCCAATTCTAGTGTTCTCTAGCGAATACCAATCAAGCTGCACGGTGCTGGGCTGTGAGTTCAGGTCCCACTTGACAACATCGGGCCCTCACGCCGCCCTCACAGTCTGTTTCTGACAGTATGGTCAGAAACATGCCCACAAGTAGCCTGCTGGAGGTCATTTTGTTGGGCTCTGGCAGTGCTCTTCTATTCCTTTTTGCACAAAGGAGCAGAAACAGTCCTGCTGCTGGGTTGATGCCCTTCTACAGCCCCGTCCAGCTCTCCTCGTGAAACGGTTGTTGTCCTGAGCATCGGTATGCTCTTGATACAACGCTGGGATACACAGCAAACCTTCTAGCAACATCACATATGGAAGTGCTGTCCTGGAAAAGCTGGACTACCTGTGCAACCAGACTGGGCTGCAGGTACCGCCTCCTACTACCAGTTGTGACAAAGACATTAGCAGAACATAAAAATAAAGAAGAATCTGTCTGGCCCTTATTTGCTATGGAGTAAAATAGCTGAATGTGCAAACCCAAAACCAGTGAAGTTGGCACGTTGAGTAAATCGTAAATAAAAACAGAATACAATGATTTGCAAATCCTTTTCGACCTATATTCAATTGAATACACTGCAAAGACAAGTAACTCAATGTTCGAACAGGTAAACTTTGTAATTTTTTGCAAATATTAGCTCATTTGGAATTTGATGCCTGCAACATGTTTCAAAAAAGCTGGCACAAATGGCAAAAAAGACTGCGAGAGTTGAGGAATGCTCATCAAACACTTATTTGGATCATCCCACAGGTGAACAGGCTAATTGGGAACAGGTGGGTGCCATGATTTGGTATAAAAGCAGCTTCCCTGAAATTCTCAGTCATTCATAAACAAGGATGGGGCGAGGGGTCACCACTGAGTGAACAAATGCGTGAGCTGATTGTCGAACAGTTTGAAAACAACATTCCTCAACAAGCTATTGCAGGAAATTTAGGGATTTCATCTACGGTCCGTAATATCGTCAAAAGGTTCAGAGAATCTGGAGAAATCACTGCACGTAAGCGACAAGGCCGAAAACCAACAATGAATGCCCGTGACCTTCGGTCCCTCAGGCGGTACTGCATCAAAAACCGACATCAGGAACACTTCAGAAAACCACTGTCCGAACTACAGTTCGTCGCTATATCTGCAAGTGCAAGTTAAAACTCTACAATGCAAAGCAAAAGCCATTTTCGCTTCGCTGGGCCCAAGCTCATCTAAGATGGACTGATGCAAACTGTAAAAGTGTTCTGTGGTCTGACGAGTCCACATTTCAAATTGTTTTTGGAAACTGTGGACGTCGTGTCCTCCAGACCAAAGAGGAAAAGAACCATCCGGACTGTTATAGGCGCAAAGTTCAAAAGCCAGCATCTGTGATGGTATGGGGGTGTATTAGTGCCCAAGGCATGGGCAACTTACACATATGTGAAAGCACCATTAATGCTGAAAGGTACATACAGGTTTTGGAGCAACATATGTTGCCATCCAAGCAACGTCTTTTTCTTGGACACCCCTGCTTATTTCAGCAAGATAATGCCAAGCCACATTCTGTACGTGTTACAACAACATGGCTCCGTAGTAAAAGAGTGTGAGTACTAGACTGGCCTACCTGTAGTCCAGACCTGTCTCCCATTGAAAATGTGTGGCGCGTTATGAAGCGTAAAATACGACAACGGAGACCTCGGACTGTTGAACAACTTAAGCTGTACATCAAGCAAGAATGGGAAAGAGTTCCACCTGAAAAGCTTCAAAAATTGGTCTCCTCAGTTCCCAAATGTTGACGGAGTGTCGTTAAAAGGAAAGGCGATGTAACACAGCGGTAAAAAGGCCCCTGTGCCAACTTTTTTGCAATGTGTTGCTGCCTTTAAATTCTAAGTTAATGATTATTTGCAAAAAAAAAAAGTTTCTCAGTTTGAACATTAAACATCTTGTCTTTGCAGTGTATTCAATTGAATATAAGTTGAAAAGGATTTGCAAATCATTGTATTCTGTTTTTATGTACGATTTACATAACGTGCCAACTTCACTGGTTTTGGGTTTTGTACATCGTCTGTGAGGGTTTTCCATAATTTTTGCCAGGGGTTCCACAAACCAACTTAACTTCAAAACAGGTTTCATATTGCTGTTGTTTTTCTCTAATTATTTAAATAAATCGCTTAGAACCTGTAATTGTTTGTCATCTCTCACAAGCTCTCAAAATGTAATGTCAGAGGGCTTAACTTGAGTTTGGAAAATAATAACAGTTCATTATAATTATTATCATTATCCTGGGGTGCTGAGATGAAATTTAAGGGTGCTTAAGCATCCCTATAAAAAATCTAAAATCAAAATTTCTTCATTCAGTTTAGTTTTTTTTTTTTTTTTACACATTTACAAGTCGTCCTCTTCTTCTTTCACGGAGCGCGCTGTGCCTTGCGTCTTCTGCAAGGAAGAACACAAAAACAGCAAAAGAGGTCAGTGCATGAAATAATTTTACTTTTTCCTCAATTGTTTTAAGCAGTGAAGTCTGAGAATGCAGTTTGGGGTGCACCTAAGGCTACTTCAAAGCCCCCTTCAGTGACCGTGTGACACCTATGTCGAAACTTCTCCTCTAAACATTAATCCTGAGAGAGAGGAGTAGGGTTTATCTACCAACTAGGAGCCTGAATAGTGTTTCACCTGCCTGTATACAATGACATGCTCCCTTTGAATACTCCCATTTCACCAGTTAAAACAATGATTCAACCCTGACCTTAAAGCCCCTGCCCTGTTAGTTCTGTTTCAGGTGACATCTGACCCAATTAATTATTAGGCCCAAGAAAGATTTGTGTAACCTATGTCATATAAAATTAACGACTTCTATGAACATAATCATCACAGCACCATAAGTGTTGGACAAAAAGAATGCAAATACTGTACCGGGTTCTAAGTCACCTCCTTTCTAAACATCATTTCACTGATCAGGCTCCTCACATCTTTCTCTGCCAGCCCTTGCTTGCATCTCAAGACAGTCTGTGCAATGCATTGGACAGATATCTCAACAATAAAATTAGAGTCTCCACTTCATTTCTGCTAGCTAATTATATTGGCTTTCGCAGATGCATCCGTATAATGCCTAATTCACACCGTTTACCCGTAAATTTCTAATTACAAAAGGCGCAGCGAACTTGCCATAACTGTGACTTGAGGTAACGCCGTAACGTTACCCCATAAGGACTACACTCATACGGTAGCTACATCTGACAACAACTGATATTATAGCGCACTGCTTATCAGTGTTGTTGTTTGTAGGACTAAGTACCGCGATTGGTTGAGCAAGTACAGCTAACGCTAGCTTTCATACTTAATTTGTACTGACTGCCATAAAACTTAATTTTCAAAATCGATCAGTAGTTAGAATAATGTTAACGTTAATTTACCACGTTTTTCCTGGGCAACAACTTAACTTATGGAAGTTTCAATCGTTTGCCAACGTTAGCTACAAGCTAACATTAGCTATCCAAGGTTTTTCTCCTCCAAATTAAACTTTTATTTACAGCAGGTAACAAAGAAAAAAATTTGATGTCTAAATTATGAGTTATTTTAGCTGCTGAACTATTTATATCCTACAAAATGTTTAATATCAATAAATATTATGAAGGAGACTTACCTTTAACGTTAGCTAACTGAAATGTTGAAGGTCCTTAACGGTTGAGAAAAACAATACGTGATGGATTCACTGTCCTCGAGAGTGAACTTCACTTCCCGCCGCTGCTGTTCTACGATTGATAAGCTGATTAACCTCAACTTGCCAGCATTCGTAACTTAATTACCTACAAGCGACGTGTCCTCGATGTATTGAGAAGGTCGTCAAGTTTGCCAGTATTCATAACTTAATTACCAGCAGGGGACGTAACCAAATAACCGACAAGCGACTTGTTCACGACGTATTGAAAAGGTCGTCAAGTGATGTTACTGAATTACCATCTGACAACGTTGTTAGACCGTTCTCACATGGTCGGTCAATAACTTATCAAATGAGCATGAATATTTACGCCGCCAGTTCGTCGTGTGTTTGCTGGGAGGTTGTCATGTCTCTTCGGCCGCCACGGGCATCTTCTTCGCCTGACTGTTTTCAATGTCTTACTTCCGAAAATGGTTCAGGTGCCCTTATTTCACCCTGCGAAATTATTTCCCGCGTTAGTGTAGTCACGTTTATGATGCAGGATTGTGTAGGTCATGTGTCCAGTCTATAATAAGCAGTACAGACAAGACTATCAATCTTTGCACATGATGATTTCATTTACAATGTAATTAGTTTCGTTTTCCTTCAGTTGGTAACGCTAAAATTCAATGGGTAGCTCTGTAAAGTAATAATGATGCTTGATTAGTAGATTGTCAAAGAATACTGACTATAGGAAAGCACAAGATGTCAGTTCATCATCAGAGGCTTAAAAGGTTTTTGTCTTTGATGTTTCTGTGGTGGTTAACCACACATGTAATTCATAATGTTTTCTCTTTGGCCTCCCACCCTCTTTCTCCCTCTCTGTTGTGATTCTGCTTTTGCCATGCCGTGTATTCTGATTCTGCCATGCCATGTGTTCTGATTCTGCCACGCCTTATGATTATGATTCTGCCTTGCCAGGTTTCTGACTGACCTTTGTGTATTTGGATTATTTGCTTATGTCTGACCACTCTTAGGATTATGTATTGTGTTTTTGGATATTTTAGAAATCATGCTTTGTTATTTTCCATGTTTTAGTTTTGTCCACAGCTTATTCCATGCCATGTGCCACACAAATGTAATAACGCAATGAATAATGGTTGTTGTGGTTGTTGTTGTTTGTTTGTTTGTTTCCCTAAACACCTACTTATACTGACCGTGGGGGCAAAATCCACCTGCTGCCTCTCCGCTCTACGATCACACAACACAACGGTGCTTGGCAGGGCATCTTCGTACATATGTTGATGCCAACGGACATGAAGCTGCAAGTTTATGCACGCAGTTACAATATTCTATCACTAGATGGCACACCAAGATCAGTTATTGAATATTGTAATGTGAATATAGGCCACTATATTGGCCTATATTGGCAGTATTTACCTTTTTTTGTTAAGCTCAGACTGGAGTCATGTTTAGACATGTCCTGGACATGTCTGGGGCAAGTCTCAGAAAATAAAAAAAAGAGGTCTAAATGTGGGTGGGGTCTGCAAAAGAGTATATAAGGAAAAGAATTGAGACAGTAAAGTAGTAGGAGAAATTGCAAGAAGATGACCAGACCTGCCATTCTGTTCAAGACCTGTGACGTTTCTTTTGTGGATTTCTTTGCCTGTGTTTGAGCATTTTCTTCATCCAGGACATCACCAAGCCACCCCACCAAAAAGGGACTGTAATTATTTCTGTTTTTTCTTATTTATCAATCTTGGTCTTTAGTTGTAGGTTGTTATTAGTCTTTGTCTTTGTTAAAAATTAAATGTGTTTTAGTTGTTAAAACTGTGTTTGTCATCCCTTGCTGTTGCTGTTGTGTTATAAATGTAATAACAAATTGGGGCCATAACAAATTGGGGGCTCAAGGTCCGGGATAGACCATTGTGTGAGTAATTTATTGAAAATCTAACATTCCAAATTGTGAAATTGTTTTTGTGAATTTTCCTAGATATATATTGACAACAGCAATGGATGATTTCTTGGCATCACCAACCGTAGGGGTTTTGAAGTCTTTTAAAAAGACAGAACTGCTAGAAATTTGCAGACAGTTGGAGCTGACAGAGGTAAAACCAGCCATGCGAAAAGCAAGACTGGCTAGAGAGATAGTTGAATATTACATTGATGAAAATGTGTTTGCACCAGGAGATCTGGAACAGTTTCCAGTGGAAAATCCAAATATAGAAATGGAACTTAAATTAAAAATGCTAGAGATTGAAAGGGAGGAAAGAGAAAAAGAAAGGGAGGAAAAAGAAAAACAAAGAGAATTTGAGAGGGAAGAAAAAGAAAAACAAAGGAAGTTTGAGTTAGAAAAATTAGCAAGAGAAGAAAAACAAAGAGAATTTGAGAGAGAGAAAGAGGAAAGAGCAGAAAGAGAGAGACAGAGACAGAGAGATTTTGAATTAGAGAAATTCGATAGAGAAGAAAGACTCCAAATGGAGCAACTAAAAATTAAAATTGAAACTAAAAATAAATTTTGTGCCAGTCAGGAGGTAAAACTGGTGCCTCCATTTTCAGAAAAGGATGTTGACAACTATTTCCAGTGTTTTGAAAAGGTAGCAAAGAGTTGCCAGTGGCCAAAGGAACACTGGCCTCTGATGTTGCAAACTGTCCTCAAGGGTAAAGCTCAACAAGCCTATTCGGCTTTGTCTGCAGGTGATTCCTCTGATTATGAGGTTGTCAAAAAGGTTATTTTGAGAGCTTATGAGTTGGTTCCAGAGGCTTACCGACAGAAATTCAGAGGTCTGAAGAAATCTGAAAATCAGACTTATGTTGAATTTGCTAATGAGAAGAAAGTTTGCTTTGAGCGCTGGTGTACTTCTATGGAGGTCAAGGATGATTTCAACTCACTAAAAGAGATGGTGTTAGTTGAAGAATTCAAGAACTGTGTTAAGGATGATATTATGACCTACCTTAATGAGAAGCAAGCACTGAATTTGCAATCAGCTGCCAAATTTGCAGATGAATATGTTCTCACTCATAAGTCCAAATTTCAGTCGAGCAGTAATAATAGATGGTCCCAATTTCAGAAAAAGGGTTATGGTGATACCCAAGATTCCTCACCCAAAGACAAAGACAAATCTGGTGATGGTGCTCAGAAATCCAGTAACAGGTCTGATCAAAGTGTGAAAGCTGACAGTGACAGAAGTGGTCTAGTTTGCAGATATTGCAAGAAATCTGGTCATGTTACAACTAACTGTTGGTTCCTTAAAGCTAAGAAAGAAAAAGAAAAGGATACCAAACCAAATGCCTTTGTGAAAACAAGGTTAGAAACCCCTGTAGTAGATAACCAATCTGCTAAATTGCCTGCTTCTTGTGGGGCTAAAAAGCCTAATACAGCTGACTTTGTGAGGGAGGAATTTCTTCCATTTGTGTCAGAGGGATTTGTGGCTCTGAATGAGCATACTACTCCTGTCCCCATATATATCCTAAGGGATACCGGAGCTTCTCAGTCACTTTTGTTGATGGACTCCTTGGAGTTACGTGATGAGACCGCTTCAGGGGATTTCATACTTATACAAGGTATTGAAGGGAGGACTGTACCTGTACCCCTGCGCTCTATATTCTTGAAGTCAGATTTAGTTACAGGACAGGTAAAGGTGGGACTTATGTCAAGTCTACCTATAAAGGGTGTTTCTCTGTTGCTAGGCAATGACCTGGCTGGGGGCAAAGTAGTTCCCCCTGTACATCTTACTTCACAGCCGAGCACTGAAAATGGGGATGAGGACCCATCTCTGTATCCTTCTTGCGCAGTGACTCGTGCTATGGCCAAGAAGGCTAAAGAAGATGATGTTGTGGTGCCGTCCAGTACATTGAATAGTCAGGACTCAGGTGGTTCGCCTCATGACTCTGATTAGCCTATTATGGTTTCTCCGTTTGAGGACTTATCAGATACTTTTATCAGTTCTCTATTCAGCCAGCCGGATGGGTCTGGTGATTCTGATGTGTCTGGAGACTTGTCTCTGTCCAGAAAGCGGTTGATTGAGGAGCAAACTAATGATCCTGAAATTGGTGTACTAAAGAGGAGAGCCCTTCCTGAAAAAGAAATAGATGCAGTTCCAGTTGGGTATTATCTCAAGGATGGTGTGTTGATGGGGAAGTGGCACCCTCCTGATATCCCTGCCAATGCAGATTGGGCAGTGGTCAGGCAAATTGTTGTTCCGAAGGTCTATAGGAATGAGATCTTAACAATGGCTCATAGTTTACCTTTAGGAGGTCATCTTGGTGTTAACAAGACTGTTGATAAGATCATGAAACACTTCTTTTGGCCTGGGCTTCGGAAAGACGTTTCCAACTTTTGCAAAACCTGTCACACTTGTCAGGTAGTTGGAAAACACCAGTTAGACCCACCTGTAGCTCCATTGCAGCCTATCCCAGCATTTGGGGAGCCATTCTCTAGGGTCATTGTTGATTGCGTTGGTCCATTACCCAAGACTAGATCTGGAAATCAGTACTTGTTGACAATCATGTGTGCATCTACCAGATTCCCCGAAGCCATACCTCTACGTAACATCAAGGCAACTGCAATCTCGAAGGCTTTGATAAAGTTCTTCACGTTGTTTGGTCTTCCCAGGGAAATTCAGTCAGACCAAGGTAGCAATTTCACTTCAGGATTGTTTCAGCAGGTTGTGTATGAACTAGGTGCAAAACAGATTCTTTCTAGTGCCTATCATCCAGAAAGTCAGGGTGCCTTAGAGCGGTTTCATTCCACTCTCAAGACAATGATGAGGACTTATTGTTATGACCATGAGAAAGACTGGGATGAAGGGGTTCATTTGCTGTTGTTTGCAGCTAGAGAAGCAGTGCAGGAGTCTACTGGATTCAGTCCATTTGAGCTAGTGTTTGGTCATGAAGTGAGAGGACCTTTGCTATTATTGAGTGAACAATGGCAAGAGGAAGAGCCGCAAATCAGTCTGTTAGACTATGTTAGCAAGTTCAAGGAAAGATTGCGTGCAGCTTGTGACCTTGCCAAAGAGAACTTGAAATCAAGTCAGGGAAAAATGAAAACTTGGTATGATCATAAGGCTAGAAGCCGTGAGTTTAAACCAGGAGACAAGGTCCTTGTGTTGTTTCCCTTGCAGTCCAATCCATTGCAGGCTAGATTTCATGGTCCTTATGAAATTCTGACAAAACTCAATGATCTCAATTACATTGTGAAGACTCCAGATAGGAGAAAACCAAAACAATTGTGTCATATTAACATGCTAAAGCCTTATCATGACAGAAATGCTAGGGTTGCAGCTGTCACTTCAGATTCTCCTATGGTCGAAACGTGTGAAGATGAGGGGGAGTTTCAAGATGATGAACCAAGAATTAAAGCTGAAGTTCTTTCATGTAAATTGTCAAACACTGAAGTGTTGCAAAATCTTGATGTAAAACTCCAGCACTTAGAACCCTCACAGAGAGATCAGTTTGAAAGGTTGATCAAGAAATATGAGGATTTGTTTCCTGATGTTCCAAAGAGAGTTACTATAGCCTCTCATGATGTAGATGTTGGTGATGCCAAACCAATAAAACAGCATCCATACCGGATGAATCCTGAAAAGAGAAAGATTGCTGAGAAAGAGGTTGAGTACATGTTAAAACATGATATTATCAGACCCTCCAACTCCGATTGGAGTTCACCCTGTGTGCTAGTTCCAAAACCTGATGGAAGTACTAGATTCTGTACAGATTATCGCAAAGTCAATGCTGTAACTAGAACTGATGTGTTTCCAATACCCAGGATTGATGATTGTATTGATAGTGTAGGGCAAGCAAAGTTTCTGACCAAGATTGATTTATTGAAGGGTTATTGGTGTGTGCCTTTAACTGAGAGGGCCAAGAGCATCTCTGCTTTTGCCACACCATCTGGATTGTACCAGTATGAAGTCCTACCCTTTGGCATGAAAAATGCCCCAGCCACGTTCCAAAGGATGATACAGTCTACAATCGCCGGATTGCCACACACGGGTGCATACATCGATGACCTGATCACATGGAGTGACTCCTGGGAGGAACATCTAAAAGATGTAGAGACGTTGTTCCAGCGCCTGACCCAGGCTAACCTGACTGTTAACCTGAACAAGAGTGACTTTGGTTGTGCTACTGTCACCTATCTTGGCTACGTCATAGGCCAGGGTAAGGTGGCACCCATAAATGCTAAAGTCCAAGCCATCATGGACTTTCCAGTTCCTGACAACAAAAAAGCTTTGCGCCGCTTCCTTGGAATGATCGGGTACTACCGCAAGTTCTGCAAGAACTTTGCTGAGATTGCTCTCAGTCTAACTAACCAACTGAAGAAAGGCGTAAAGTTCACCTGGGATGATGCATGCCAGAGAGCCTTCGATCACCTGAAGTCTCTGCTGTGTCACTTCCCCGTGCTCAAATCTCCTGACTCCAACAAACCGTTCTCCATCGCGGTCGATGCTAGCGACCAAGCTTGTGGATCTGTGCTCCTACAGAGAAGTGACTCTGATGACATTGAGCATCCCGTGGCATACTTCTCCAGGAAGTTCAATCGCCACCAAAGGAACTATTCCACAATAGAGAAGGAACTGTTGGCTCTGGTCCTTTCTTTACAACACTTTGAGGTTTATGTTTGTACAGGACAAAAGCCAATGATTGTGTACACTGACCACAATCCGTTAATGTTTTTGAATAAGATGAAAAACAAGAATCGGAGATTGTTGAATTGGAGTTTGATTTTACAGGAGTTTGACTTGGAAATTGAGCATGTGAAGGGTACAGACAATGTAATTGCTGATTGCTTATCCCGTGTTTGAATGTGTATATATATATCATGTGTTTGAATATTGTATGATAAGTATATATAGACAAGTGTTCACTTTACCATTTTGTATTGAAAAGAAAAATTTTGCCTTTATGAGTCAAAATTTTTCCCTTTTGGAATGGAGGTGTAATGTGAATATAGGCCACTAGATGGCAGTATTTACCTTTTTTTTGTTAAGCTCAGACTGGAGTCATGTTTAGACATGTCCTGGACATGTCTGGGGCAAGTCTCAGAAAATTAAAAAAAAGAGGTCTAAATGTGGGTGGGGTCTGCAAAAGAGTATATAAGGAAAAGAATTGAGACAGTAAAGTAGTAGGAGAAATTGCAAGAAGATGACCAGACCTGCCATTCTGTTCAAGACCTGTGACGTTTCTTTTGTGGATTTCTTTGCCTGTGTTTGAGCATTTTCTTCATCCAGGACATCACCAAGCCACCCCACCAAAAAGGGACTGTAATTATTTCTGTTTTTTCTTATTTATCAATCTTGGTCTTTAGTTGTAGGTTGTTATTAGTCTTTGTCTTTGTTAAAAATTAAATGTGTTTTAGTTGTTAAAACTGTGTTTGTCATCCCTTGCTGTTGCTGTTGTGTTATAAATGTAATAACAAATTGGGGCCATAACAATATTCACAAGCAAGCCAAGCTGAAACACGGTTTTATGGATGAGTTCTCTCCTAATTTAAATGCAGGATTTCTACTTTTAAAGCATTTATATTGTGATATTGACACTTTCAGTTAAGTTAATACTCTGAGCATTTATTGCACTACAGTTTAAATGTTATATTTTAACACGGAACAACTAGGCCTCTTCAAGACTAATGATTTCTATAGCTGAATGTATAAAATAGCAAGTGACTATTCAACTCTGACAACTGTGCACCGTCTGTTGTCTGCAGTCCAATATGGATTAACTATAAGAAGAGCTATAACGTTTGTTTAAGTAGTGATGACAGCGCTCTATCTGGGAGTGACGTTTGCGCCAGTGCAACTATAAGACCTTGAATTTTGTTCTCAGATGTCAGGAAAATGCGTATTTTGGCACTTTAAATTTCAAATTTATCTGGGGGAGGGCCCCGAGACCCCCTTCAGGCTTTGCGCCTTTGGTGCTCGTGTGGGAGCTGCGCCCCCCTTTCCAAAATTTCTGGATCTGCCCCTGTATTCCTCATCTGTACTTTGTGCACTTGGTTTTGCAATTAAAATCCCTATGAAGAAATTTGTTGTGATGTAGTGCTCAGGAACCAGACGCGAGAACCAAGCAATGCAGTTGATGGGAATTTATTAAGCGAGGGGGTAACCTCCCGCTGGGCGGAAGGCAAAGGTACAAAGTCCACAGTCCAAAAATCACAATCCAGTTGGGCAGAATCTGAGTCGAACACCAGGGCAGCAATCAGAGTACTCGTGGTCAGACAGAAAAGAATTAAAAAAACAGATGCAGACAGAAATCCAAAACAGAGCCAAAAATCGTAATCGGGGACGGTCCAGTCAGAATAGAATCACAAAGAGTACAAGGCAAAGACAAGCATGGCACAGGCAAACTAAGAGAAACTTTCTGACTGGGAATTGCTGTGAGAAGACTGCTAATATACACATATGGGAGGTCACATGCTAAACAGAAAACAGGTGCAGGAAATCAGACTAATTACAAAGGAGCAAACATGAGGGAGGACTTAATCACATGAAATGGGCAAAAGCCAAAACACGGACAGGGATCACAAGACAGCCTATAGACAGAGATACGGCTCCGGTTAGGGAGTTCTAACGTTCATAGATAATGAGAGAGAGGACAGCGTGAGCAGGTGCGGAGGATCCGCTGGAACGCAGCAAAGATTAGGTAAAGGCAAGAGGCGGAGACTAGAACAGGGCGAGTCCTGAGAGCTTGTTAATCAATTAGTAAGGTGCAGCTATACAATCCCGAGTGCTCGTAGTATGTTAGCATTATGTACAATGTTAGTCTAGATTAGTGGTTTTAACAAAAACAACAAACTGTTAGTATTGGTTCGTAAAATAGAAAAGCAAGGCAAAGGAAGTACACGAGATTGGAAGGAATGTTTGGAAACCCAGAAGCCATGAAATCACCTAAGCATGTGACACACAGTACTAGGGGAACGAGCTGTAGCTCAACACAAGACCAGACAGGGGAGACAAAGTACAATGCACGGCAAAAGCAAAAACATCCACCGGAATAATAACAGTAAAGTGGATAATGGCAAAATACAAAATATGGCAATAATAAAAACATGGCAAGAACTAAACAGACAAAACATGAGCAGAAACAGAATCATAACATCTGGATTAATAGCTCGTTTGTAAACACAACACTTAATTAATTACGGGCGTGTTTCATATGTCTACACAAGCATCCATATGTTTAGATATTTTCTGTTTCCTTTGTTGTGTTCGTTGATGTTTATACTTGTTAAATGTGAAGATGTCAAAGTTAAGTAGTGGCAGTTGACGACCGTTGTCATATGTTGACACTGTAGCTTCGTAACTTGTTAGTATGATACTGTTGTTTTATAATGTTTGTATAGTTTTAAATCGATTCAGATTTTGTTTTGTTTCACGGTCGCTCCTACGGTTGCTGGTTTGTCCCGTTGTCATGGCGTTGTCACTGTCTCTCATTAAAAATAAAAAAATAGCGATGCAAATATATGGCATCCCAAAAGTTTAAAAATCTAACTTTCAAGCGTAGAAACAATATGAAAAACACATTTTTGAGTGGAGAGGGAAAAGCAATAGACTTGCATGCGCGCTGGAAGATGTTTGAATTAGAGGGGCTGCCAACCAAAAGCAGTGACGTCTTTTTTTTTTTTTTTTTGCATGAGGGCGGTATGACAATGTTGGTCTTTACAACAGCAGTCAGGGCGACTTAGGGTGCAAACTGGTACTGGAATAAAAGAATACTCACCATATAAATCATAACCCAGATAGCATGCACCTCCGTTCCGGATCTGTCCCGGCTCTGAGCCAGATCAGCTGGAGTCGGCACAGAGCCGGGGCAGATCCGGAGCGGAGGTGCTTGCTAACTGGGTAAGTGATTGCAAAAAATCATAATTCATTATTGTTTTGTTGTCCTGGGGCCTGTATTTTTTTCTATGTTTTATCCCAATAAGTTCCTTTGTTTTGTACGCATGTGGCATTTAAAAAGCAATTATGGTTGTTGCCTTATTCGTTGCAACCTCTTCAACCCCAACTCCTGGTAATGCTGGCGTTAAGGGATTCGCCAGTCTCACGCATGATGGCTCACAACGCCTCCCAGTTTGATATTGCCTGATTCACAGTCAAACCATTTATAATTTGAATTAACAAGACCAATACATAATCGTATAATGATTAAGAAATTATTAATTAGGAAATGACCAAGAAACCACAGACAGGCTACATTGAAAACACGCACATAATTATAGGGATGACAAGTACCCCCCATCTCAGAGATAAAACCCTCCAAAATATAATGGCGAGGCCCCTTTTAAAATTGTTCTGGAAAATAAAAAGCCTAAAAAAGTTGAGGTGGTATACAGAATTATTTCCCCATCTCTGAATTCCATCTCCTGTTTCAGCATTTTTTACATTTAAAACAGAAACATCTTCCTGTCGCGCCCTAGAAAACATTTGCGCCGAAAGGACGTGACTTTGTAAGCTGAGCTATTATAGGCGTTTTATGTGCCACAGGAGGTCGTCAGCCCCCAAAAATAAACAATTTTCGGACAAAATTGTCCATTTGAATGAAGTTATTCATCGCATTACATTATGTAATTATTAATTCAATCCACTATCCTTAATGTCGCATGTCAGTTTCGCCAACATAAATGCATCCAGGCAGCAGACTAATCCCATAAACGGCGAAAATAATCATTCTTTTTCAGATCATAATCAGCATTCTTAAAATTCTCCCAAACCGGCAGTTTTTTGTTGTGTTGTGTGATCGTAGAGCGGAGAGGCAGCAGGTGGATTTTGCCCCCACGGTCAGTATTAGTAGGTGTTAAGACAAACGAACAAACAAACAACAACAACCACAACGACCATTATTCATTGCGTTATTACATTTGTGGGACGTTATTACAATATTGAAAGTTGAAGATTTTCACTTCCCCACAAACGTAATAAATCTCTGCAGACGTAATAGTTATTACATTTGCGGGAAATTGCGTATTACGTTTGCAGTAGGCAGCGGCTATTACGTTTGTGGAAAATGTATTACGTTTGTGGGATTATTGCATTAAAAGCTGCAGATTTTTATTACGTTTTATTATTTATTACGGTTTATTACGTTTGTGGACATTATTACATTGGCGGGCGTTACAATCCTTGTCCGCGTTTTGGCTTCTGCCAATTTCATGTGATTAGTTTCCTCCCAATGCGTTTCTCCCTTGTTAATCAGTCTCATTGCTTGCACCTGTGTTCCATCACCATGTGACCTCCTGGAAATGTATATTAGATGTCTGTTCACAGCATTGCCTTGTCAGATCGTTCTCCTTTGCATACTTGTGCCACGTTCATTTCGCCTTGTACCCATTGTGATTATCTTTCTGACCGGACCGTCCTTGACTACCGAGTTTTGCATTCTCCCTGTACTTTGCCGCCTTCTTGTGTTTGAACCTTTTTTCGTCTGACCGTGATTTTTGTGATTGGTGCCCTGTTTACGATTCTGGATTTCGCCCCTTGGATTCTGATTTTGGATTGTAGACTTTGTACTGTTGCCTGCTCTGTTGGGGGGTTTCCCCCTTCAGAAATAAAGCCTCCCTTTTGTATATTACTGGTTCTCGCACTTGGTTCATTTCGTAAAACCTCACACTCTCTACCTTTACCTTAGAGAATAACTTAAGGCTGCTTAAGGCCCGATCCCACTGCACTTAGGGATGCAAAGAGGATGTAAATTTGTGATTTCATCCGTGCAAAAAGTTTTGAGCTGCACAAAACGGATGAACTTTCTGCCGTGTACGATGTAAATCCGCGACATATACGAGCAACAAACGTTCTATGTCCGTTATCATCCGTTAAACGTCTGCTGTATCCTCTCTGCATCCTCTGGGCATCCTCGCAACTCACATCTGCTGCAGCTGAAAACGGAAAGAGGGAGGAAAGATAAAGTACATGGAACGCCTATACATCGTTAGTAGCACGGAAATAGAAAGGATGTAAGCGTATGCATCTTGTATATACAGTATTCAAAACGGACAAAGCGCTTCATCCGCTATTCATCCGCTCTTTCCGCTATACGTCCGCTTCGCAGTTATCCTCGATAACCCCTTCGGAGCTGTCATCCACTTCCATCCGCTTTCATCCGCTAGGCTTCCTATGAACATGCGTTTAACATCCCCACTACATAATACCCACGTCCGTTCTTTTCCGTTCTGTTTTCGCAAATTTTCGCCAATTTTGTCCATTTCTGGAGCGGATGAAAATGGATGGAGCCACCCCCGAAATTTTGCTCGTCCGCTGAGTCCTTTTTGCATACGTATTGTTCCCATCGGCCAGTGGGACCGGGCCTTTATCTCACCAGGTGGCAAAATCAGCATTCTTCCAATGCATTCAGAATCAACTTTGTTGAGTATGCTTTGCCATGGTGAGAGAGCAAGGGAAAGAGAGAACTCAAGCTCATTTATTTGAAGAATATTGTTCATAATTTTTTTTTTGTGCTATGACAAAGCAGCCTGATTTGTGTCACAACATCTCACACATTCCTTGTCTTTTTTCTCAAATCAATGCGAGTGTGAACTGCGCTGCCAATTTAATTCAGTGTATTGAGTAAATGATTCATTTCCATCATGTATAAATTGGTTTTACTGGTTAAAAGTAAACAATGTGAATATTACCCCATGATTAACCAAACTATTGAAAGGCTCTTGCCACTGCATTATACTTTTGTATATTTGCTTTATTGCAGAGGAAATACTTTCGTTGCAGTTCTTTCTTGCCATCTCATTTTTCCTACTCAAGGAATTAGGCTCGTATTAAGAAAAATTTGCTGCCGCTCAAAAATATCTAGAAGCCAATTGCTTTTATTTTATCAGGTCAAAGTCCAAACATGTTGCAAACTGCAAGACATTATGACAATTGCATGTCCTTTTGACCCAGTGTGGACATGCATACTGCACTGCTCAGGCTTTTTAAAATGAATTAATTCTGCTTCATTTTTGGTTTTGTAATACTCTTTGGTCATTCTATGCCAACTGGACAGGTGGTCAGAACTTGACCCCTTCAAAAAAATCGAGGGGGGGGGGGGACATTGCTATTTATGGTCATGAGATGAGATCTTTCGAAAAACATTATGTAAGTGTGCACATTTTTCAACAACTTATGGCTCTTCAAATTATTGGAGTGAAAATTCATTAGAGTAATGTTATTTTATAGTATATTTAAGCCATTATTTTTATGCCGTCCCATGAAGTTAACCCTCTGGGTCAATTTGACCCTGTTCAATGTTCAGTGTCTCTAAAAACATGGTTAACATACATTTTTCAGCTAGATTTTCCCCCTAACTTTACGAGTAAAACTGAATTTACCTAAAAAATGTATGTTCTGCACATGTGTGGTAAGCACCAATGTTGTTTGGGTCATTTTGACCCCAGGATCAATTGTTAAAACCTCTGTTTTTATCTCATATTTGTTGTGTAGCCTAAGACTGTGGGGTTGCTCAAATTAATTCCCATTCTTTTTCCGCCTTCTGAGGAGAGCAGTCACACCCGATCTCTACTCCTGCCTGCGTCTTCTTTCTTTGTCTTGTTTTGTCCTGTTACCGCCTCTTTCTTCCTTTTTTTTTGGACCCTCCGTCTGCTTCTGAGGCTCTTCTGCCCCAGCCTCACACCGACCAGTCCTTATCTTTCATTAACCTCTTCTTCCCCCACCTCTCACCCCCCCCCCCTTCCCATGAAAAAAATCCTACGCGTTTCCAGCGTGTCGTGTTATAAACCTGATGTGTATTATTATGTCTGATGTCATCAATATGTTTCTTTTCTGTGTTAACTGCAACCTTTAATTTTCGATGAAGGAAGTGGAGTTGGCAGCAAGATGCATGTTGCAGCATCCCGGAGAACTTTCTCTCCAAACGTCTCGTTGTTATTCTGTAACAATGACAATAAAATTTATCTGAATCGTTCATTTCACATTTGGTCACATTCATTTTGCTACAATCATGTAAATTGATGCTCGACAAAGAATAGGAGGAGGATGGGGGAGTCATGATTATTTACTTGGCTATGGTCGGTACAGTAGAAAGGCATAAATGCTCAGAGAGGAGATTGGGTAACATTTTCAGTTACAGACATCTGATGTAGTTTTTCATTGTGGCGTTCAAATGGACCTCAAACCAAAAATTTTTTATTCATTTGAACATAATAGGAGGGTTAAATCTTTGAAACTTGCTATAATGTCTAAGCAGGACCTGAGTTTTCCAAATCTGCAATGATTGTGGACTGTCTGTCACACTTCTGCAGATATAAGCCAGTCAAATTGAAAAGTCTGACCATGCTGACTTTTCTTTCCACAAAAGTGAGAGGTATGGATTTGATATTGCAGGTAAATGTAGAGGAGGTGAAGTTCTTTTTACGCAATCATCCAGTGGTGTTTATTTACAAAATTTTGAAAGTCTAAAATAGGCCACAAACTAAAAATGGTTAAAAATATTCGGTACGCCCCCTCCATTTTCACCTCATGGAGATTCTGAAACTTTCTCTGAAACATCTATCACATGTAAAATCTGCTTTGGTTAACGCCTCCTAATATGAATTTTTCAAATTTTTGAGTACTTTCAATGACAACTCCATGCTTGGTTTTAACGACTGCCATTCCCATGAACAGACTTCAATGCCAAAGCCATTTTTTCAACTCGTACTACATATTTCCTGCTACATATTATCAGCAAACTCAGTTAATTAACCTATTGTTGAGCCCACCCAGCAGGCCCATTACCTTACCTTATCAGTTAGATAAAGGACAGATTGGCAACATTCCCTGCTGTAGATTAGTCAGGTGCTGCATAAAACTGTTACTAACCAGTATTAACCTCGCTAGTATCTGGATGTGTCATGGTTTAGTCCCGCCGGCAGAAGGCTCACAGGACCCTCCCCCCTAGGCACGCCTCCCGGCGTGCCAAGAGCCACACCCCTGGACCACACTGGGGCGCCACCTTTCCGGACCACACTGGGGCGCCACCTCTCAGACAGCAGGAGGGGGCAGGGCCTGCAGGGCAGGACCATCACAGGATGTCTCGCAGTCAGATAAAATAGAACTATTATGATCAGATTTTTTATGAAATGGGCAGAGAGTGACACATGGTTGAGCATTACTTCATGTGTATAGAATATTCTTTGACTTTACTAACAGAATGACTGTTCGTGATAATGCCAATGCTAGAAATTAGAGATGCACCGAATTTTCGGCCACCGAAAGTTTTCGGCTGAAAAAGGCAAAAAAAAAATGCATTTTCGGTTTTCGGCCGAAAGACTTTTAACACCGAAACAATACGGCCTAAACAGAATGTTGTGATGACGCAGGAAAAAACTGCGGCCAGCACGCGCCTGTCTGTATGTTTTAAATCGGGGGACGCGCATCACCGTCACCAGGTTATGGCACTAAAGTCCGCGCGTGCTGAATTGCAATTTCTGTTTGACACTGTCCTGATGCATAGGATAGCAGCTGGTGTTGTGTCTGACTCGGTTGCACATTAAATTCGTACCACACAAAGCAATGATAGATGATAGATCCGTAATAGGCATAGAGTTCAATCATGAAGACTCCGATTTGGCGATGACTCCGTCCTCGAGGACCCTCAAGCGAGGAGAGGCGCTGATCTGCCTGGGTAGCAGGCAGGGGCGAAGCCATCCCCCGTTGGACAGAAGAGTCACGCGGATGAAGTAGATGCTGAAGAGGCCGGAGTCGAGAAGTTGGTGGTGGTGGGGAGGTGGAGGGTGATGCGGAATCTGTGCAACAGCAGACCGGAACACGTCAGAAGCATATATAGAGAAGACGGAAGGCGCCGATTGGGTAAGTGCAATTGCATGAGAATCATTCGTCTCGTGATTGAACTTTCGTTTACACTTCCATTAGTCATAGACAATGGCAAGATATTCTCAAGGCATTTGTGCAACATCAGTATTCCATAATGTAGGCCTAACTACAACCCCTGGAAAAATATGGAATCACCGGATGTTAATTTGCCTGTTTTCTTTCATAACAAAGAAGCAAATAACACATAACAATTATTGTTTATTAGCTTGACATGCAGGCGCCATTTAACACTTCACTGTGAAAGTAAAGGCAAAACACGTGACAAACGCGCAAATCGAGTTGGGTATCGCTTTACGATGCGTCATCTCATCTGTGATACCTTTCCCTTTCCTGTCAACAAAATGCTTCATCAGCACCCGTAAAGTTATTCTCCTCGCAATTTTCGTAGAACAGGGGCAGCATAATAACTTTCTCAAGGGGAATTGGGGAAACTGAATTGGACACAACGCCGTTGCTTCTAATTTCGCTACGAACAAGATCACGGACAAAGAAACGCATTTCATAAACGCAGTAGCTTCGGTGAACAAACGCAACCTTGTTTGAAAGGAAAGGCAACGCACAGTATATTTATCAAGCTGCCTAAAACAACACACGCTTCAACACACACATCTGAAGACCTGTTTCAGTGATGGAAAGTGAAGTCTGTTTCCTAGCGATAATGCGGAAGCGAGTTGTCTGTCGCCGCCAGTTCTCTCTGACCAATCAGTGGGCCGCTGTTGTCGTCACGTAACATATTTTACAATTTTTCAGCAGTCAGTAACAGGCCAGTCAGTTATTGGCCTGTTGGTTATTGACCATGAGTGGGGCCAAATTAAACATTTTATTTTATTAGGGCCCGAGCACCGACCGGTGCCAGGGCCCTATCGTTTTTGATGGGATTTTTATTAGGGCCTGAGCACCGACTGGTGCCAGGAACCTATTGTTTTTGATGGGATTTTTATTCTTCTTCTTCTTCTTCTTCCTCTTCTTCTTCTTCTTCTTCTTCTTCTTATTAGGGCCAGAGCACCGACCATACCGAAGGTGCGAGGAACCTATTGTTTTTGATGGGATTTTTAAAATTTTGCCCACACGTCAGTCGTGGTGAAAATTGCAAACTATTATTTATTTTGTGCTTAGACATGCCCCGGTGGATCTATAGCGCCTCCAAACACGAGGCCATTTTGGAACGCACTTGCTCGGATTCTAATGAAATTTTATAGGGTCATAGTAGTCATCATAAATTTTTTTGTCAATTTTTTTGAAATTTTTTTGCCACACAGGAAGTGAGCTATGAGCCATTTCCTGCGTTTTTTCAGATTTTACGCATACATTTTTTAGGGCCTTATCATACGTGAAAACTCACCAAACTTGGCTCATAGACTGAAAATATTAAGTTCTTTGATTCGATATCTCATTTGGCAATGGGTATGACTCTATAGCGCCCCTAATACATAATTGCATTTTTGAGGGCTTCAGCATGCTCGAAAACTCACGAAACTTTACAAACATATTAAGCCGGACATACTTTTTCCTAGAATATAGCTTCTACAGATGGATGTGGCAAAATTGCATTACAGCGCCACCTACAAAATTTCAATGAAGCAGCCCTCGCAGCGTGTTTAACCTACATGTATAAAATTCGGTGGACATGTGTACTATGCCAAGACCTAAAAAAAGTCTCTTGGTGCCATGACCTACACTCAACAGGAAGTCTGCCATTTTTTATTGAATTTGCTAATTTTTTTTATTTTTTGCCATTCACAGGCGTCATACTTTAACGAACTCCTCCTAGAGATTTTATCCGATCCACATAAAATTTTGCATATGACATCTAAAGACCTTGTTGATATTAAATTGCGAAGCTTTTTTGGATTCATCGAACTTTGTATCCGTGGCGTTGCGGCGAATTTCGATGTTCCGCCATGAAACAGGAAGTTGGTTTTACGCACACATGCTTAGTGAGATTTGCGTGAAACTTTACAGGCTTAATAATAGTCTACTTCCAAATATACCTATATGTTGATGTTAGATTGGGTGTGGTCAGGTGGCTCCACAACGCCCTCTTGACAAAACCATGTTGAGATAAAAGTGCTTATATGTTCATGAAATTAGGTGTGATCATTGCATTCCTCATGTCAAGTTATGTTAATTTTTTTGAAATTTTTTGGCCGAACAGGAAGTGAGCTATGCACCATTTCCTGCCTTTTCCCCGATTTTATAAACACGTTTTGAAGCCTAAGAATACTCGAAATCTTGCAAAAAGTTGCACAAATTATAATTGTCCTATTGTCTTCATTTTATGTATCAATTTACACTAAATTTGGCACAATGGCTCGCTAGCGCCCCCAATCAGATTTTTAAAAGAATTGCCCTTTTGAGGGTCTAAGCATGTTCGTAAACTCAGAAAATTTTGTAAAAGTATAAAGACCATCATTCATATTACTATGACAAAAAGCTTACATAAAGGCAAAAATGTCATTATAGCGCCCCCTGGAAAATTTCAAATGAGCAGCCCTCGCAGCCCGGTAAACCTACATGTATGAAATTCGGTAGACATGTGAAATATGCCGAGACCTACAAAAAAGACACTTGGTGCCATGACCTAGACTGAACAGGAAGTACACAACTTTTAATTGAAATTGCAACTTTTTTGGATTTTTCGCCATTCACAGGTGTTGTACTTTAACGAACTCCTCCTAGAGATTTTATCCGATCAACTTAAAATTTGGC
Source organism: Gymnothorax reevesii (assembly GCA_029721435.1). Classification (NCBI taxonomy): domain Eukaryota; kingdom Metazoa; phylum Chordata; class Actinopteri; order Anguilliformes; family Muraenidae; genus Gymnothorax; species Gymnothorax reevesii. The sequence continues at coordinate 63,207,178 of CM056575.1, forward strand.
AAGTAATATCTGATGACCTTGCTGATGTTAAATTGCGAAGCTTCTTTGATTTCATCGAACGATGGATCTGTGGCGTAACGGCGAATTTTGATGTCCTGCCATGAAACAGGAAGTTGCTTTTACTTCTACATACTTTGTGGGATTTGCCTGAAACTTTCCAAGCTTGATAAAATTGGCCTCCCAAAGATAAATATATGCTAATATTAGATCGGGAGGAGGCAAGTGGCTCCACAGCGCCCTCTAGATTTGGCCATGTTAAGATAAAAGTGCTTGAATGTTCATGAAATTTGATGTGATCATTGCATTAGTCATTCCGGGCAATGTTCAATTTTTTGAAATTTTTTTACCAAACAGGAAGTGAGCTATGAGCTATTTCCTGCGTTTTTCCAAAATAAACGAACACACGCTTTAAGGCCTTAGAATGCTCCAAAACTTGCAAAACCTTGCAAAAATTAGAAATGTCTTATTCTCTTCAATACATCCATCAATTGGCACTAAATGGGGCATAATGGCTCTATAGCGCCCCCAATAATATTTATAAAAGAATTACTCGTTTGAAAGTCTAAACATGCTGGAAAATTTACAAAAATCAACACACTCATGGAGCCCCGTATTACGATTACTGTGTTGTAGATTTTGCGCACAGGCAAGTCAAAATGGTATCATAGCGCCCTCTAGAAAATTGTTGCACTCCCATTAGGAAACCACGTTGTACGCAGTCCAGCAGTGTCCAATGGCTCTGAATGGACACCTGCACCGATCAAGATCTTGCTGCCACCCCAACGTGCAGGAGGGGGGCGAGGGCCCTTTCAACGCTGCTTGCAGCTTTAATTATTATTAGGGCCCGCGCACCGACCGGTGCCAGGAACCTATTGTTTTTGATGGGATTTTTATTAGGGCCCGAGCACCGACCGGTGCCAGGAACCTATTGTTTTTGATGGGATTTTTATTATTCTTCTTCTTTTTCTTCTTCTTCTTCTTCTTCTTCTTCTTCTTCTTCTTCTTCTTTTTATTCTGCTGCGAGAACGCATTTTTGAGGGCTTTGCCATGCACGAAAACTCACAAAAATTTGCCTACACGTCAGTCGTGGTGAAAATTGCAAAGTATTACTATTTTTGTGCTTAGACATGCCTAGGTGGCTCTATAGCGCCACCAAACACGAGGCCATTTTGGAACGCACTTGCTCGGATTCTCACGCAATTCGATTGGGCCATAGCAGTCATGATAAATTTTTTTGGTAATTTTTTTGAAATTTTTTTGCCGCACAGGAAGTGAGCTACGAGCCATTTCCTGCGTTTCTTCAGATTTTACAAACACATTTTTGAGGGCCTTATCATCCTGGAAAACTCACCAAACTTGGCTCATAGACTAAAAATATTAAGTTCTTTGATTCGATGTCTCATTTGGCACTAAGTGTGACATGGTGGCTCTATAGCGCCCCCTAATGCATAATTGCATTTTTGAGGGCCTCAGCATGCTCGAAAACTCACGTAACTTTGCAACGATATTAAGCCGATCATACCTTTCACTAGGCTATGAGGTTTACAGATGGATGTGGCAAGATTGCATTACAGCGCCACCTAGAATATTTCAATTAAGCAGCCCTCGCAGGGTGTTTAACATACATGTACAAAATTCGGTGGACATGTGTACTATGCCAAGACCTAAAAAAAAGTCTCATGGTGCCATGAACTAGACTCAACAGGAAGTCCGCCATTTTTAATTGAATTTGCAACTTTTTTTTATTTTTTGTCATTCACAGGCGTCGTACTTTAACGAACTCCTCCTAGAGATTTTATCCGATCAACTAAAAATTTGGCAATGGCCATCTAAAGACATTCTCCATGTTAAATTGCGAAGCTTTTTTGGTTTCATCGAAAATTGTGTCTGTGGCGTTGCGGCGAATTTCGATGTTCCGCCATGAAAATGGAAGTTGCTTTTATGAGCACATGCATTGTGAGATTTGCGTGAAACTTTACAGGCTTAATAGTAGTCTACTTCCAAATATAACTATATGTTGATATTGGATTGGGTGTGGTCGGGTGGCTCCACAGCGCCCTCTTCACACGACCATGTTGATATAAAAGTGCTTGAATGTTCATGAAATTTGGTCTGATCATTGCATTGGTTTTTTTGGGCTATAATTATTTTTTTGAAATTTTTCGGCCGAACAGGAAGTGCGCTATGAGCCATTTCCTGCGTTATTCCAAATTTTACGAACACACATTTGAAGGCTTTAGCATACTTGAAAACTTGTAAAAGTTTGCAAAAATTATATTTGTCCAATTGTCTTCAATTTGAGACAATAATTGGCAGTAAATGAGGCATTATGGCTCTATAGCGCCCCCAATCAGATTTTTCAAATAATTGCCTTTTTGAGGGTCTCAGCATGCTCAAAAACTCACAAAATTTGGTACAATTCTAAAGACCATCATTCCTATTACACTGATAAAAATTTACATATTGGCGTGGCAAAAATGTTATTATAGCGCCCCCTGGAAAATTTCAAAAAAGTAGCCCTCGCACCGTGGTTGACCTGCATGTATGAACTTCGGTGGACATGTGGAATATCCTGAGACCTAAAACAAAGTCTCTTGGTGCCATGACCTAGACCCAACAGGAAGTCTGCCATTTTTAATTGAAATTGCAACTTTTTTTGATTTTCTGCCATTCACAGGCGTCGTACTTTAACGAACTCCTCCTAGAGATTTTATCCGATCAACTTAATATTTGGCAAGTAATATCCAAAGACCTTGCTGATGTTAAATTGCGAAGCTTTTTTGGATTGATGCAACGGTGTATCCGTGGCGTCGCGGCGAATTTTGATGTCCCGCCATGAAACAGGAAATTGCTTTTACTCCCACATACTTCGTTCGATTTGCCTGAAAGTTTCCAAGCTTGATAATATTTTCCTCCAAAGTATAACTATATGCTATTATTAGATAGGGAGTGGCCAGGTGGCTCCACGACGCCCTCTAGATACGGCCATGTTAAGTTAAAAGTGCTTGAATGTTCATGAAATTTGGGGTGATCATTGCATTAGTCATTCTGGGCGATGGTTAATTTTTTGAAAATTATTGCATAAACAGGAAGTGAGCTATGAGCTATTTTCTGCGTTTTTCCAAATTTTACGAACTCATGTTTTCAGGCCTTAGAATGCTCCAAACCTTAAAAAACCTAGCAAACATTATAAATGTCTTATTCTCTTCAATGTCATCCATCAATTGGCATTAAATATGGCATAATGGCTCAATAGCGCCCCCAGTCAGATATTTAAAAGTATTGCCTCTTTGATCGTCTAAACATATTGGAAAATTTACAAAAATCAACACACTGATGGAGCCTGACATTACGATTACCTTGTTGTAGATTTTGCACACAGGCATGTCAAAATGGTATCGTAGCGCCCTCTAGAAAATTTTTGCACTCCCCTCAGGAAACCACAATGCACACAGTCTAGCAGTGCCCAATAGCTCTTAATGGACACCTGCACCCATCAAGATCTTGCTGCCACCCCAACGTGCACGAGGGGGGCGAGGGCCCTTTCAACGCTGCTTGCAGCTTTAATTAGGGCCCGAGCACCGACCGATGCCAGGGCCCGGAACGGGTCCTGGCACCGAAGGTGCGAGGAACCTTTTGTTTTTGATGGGATTTTTATTATTCTTCTTCTTCTTCTTCTTCTTCTTATTATTATTATTATTCTGCTGCGAGAACGCATTTTTGAAGGCTTTACCATGCACGAAAACTCACAAAAATTTGCACAGACGTCAGACTTGGTGAAAATTACAAAATTTTATTGTTTTTGTGCTTGGACATGCCCCAGTGGCTCTATAGCGCCACCAAACACGCGGCCTTTTTCGAACGCACTTGCTCGGATTCTCATGAAATTCCACAGGGCTACAGCAGTCATAATAAATTTTTTTGTCAATTTTTTTGAAAATTTTTTGCCGCACAGGAAGTGAGCTATGAGCCATTTCCTGCGTTTTTTCAGATTTAACGAACACATTTTTGAGGGCCTTATTATGCTCGAAAATTCACCAAACTTGGCGCATAGACTAAAAATATTAAATACTTTGATTCAATATCTCATTTGGCACTGAGTTTGACATGGTAGCTCTATAGCGCCCCCTAATACATAATTGCATTTTTGAGGGCCTCAGCATGCTCGAAAACTCACGAAACTTTGCAAACCTATTAAGCCGGTCATACTATTCACTAAGATATAGGGTTTGAAGAAAAATGTGGCAAAATTGCATTACAGCGCCACCTAGAAAATTTCAATGAAGCAGCCCTCGCAGCGTGTTTAATCTACATGTTCCAAATTCGGTGGACATATGTACTATGCCAAGACCTAAAAAAAAGTCTCTTGGTGCCATGACCTAGACTCAACAGGAAGTCCGCCATTTTTAATTGAATTTGCAATTTTTTTAAATTTTTTGCCATTCACAGGCATCGTACTTTAACAAACTCCTCCTAGAGATTTTATCTGATCAACTTAAAATTTGGCATATGACATTGAAAGATGTCGTCAATGTTAAATTGCGAAGCTTTTTTGGATTCATCGAACTTTGTATCCGTGGCGTCGCGGCGAATTTCGATGTTCCGCCATGAAAATGGAAGTTGCTTTTATGAGCATATGCTTTGGGAGATTTACGTGAAACTTTACAGGCTTAATGATAGTCTAATTCCAAATATACCTATATGTTGATATTGGAGTGGATGTGGTCAGTTGGCTCTACAGCGCCCTCTTGACACGGCCAAGTTGATATAAAAGTGCTTGAATGTTCATAAAATTTGGTCTGATCATTGCATTTGTCTTTCTGGGCTGTGCTGATTTTTTTGAAATTTTTCGGCCAAACAGGAAGTGAGCTATGAGCCATTTCCTGCGTTATTTCAAATTTTATGAACACATATTTGAAGGCCTTAGCATACTCGAAAACTTGCAAAACTTAGCTAAAATTTTATTTGTCACATTGTCTTCAATTTGAAACATAAATTGGCAGTAAATGAGGCATCATGGTTCTATAGCGCCCCAATACGATTTTTAAAAGAATTACCCTTTTGAGGGTTTCAGCATGCTCAAAAACTCACAAAATTTTGTACAATTTTAAAAACCATCATTCCTATTACACTGATAAAAAATTTACAAATAGGCGTGGCGAAAATGCCATTATAGCGCCCCCTGGAAAATTTCAAATAAGCAGCCCTCGCAGCCCGGTAAACCCACATGTATGAAATTCGGTAGACATGTGGAATATGTCGAGACCTACAAAAAAGTCTCTTGGTGCCATGACCTAGACTCAACAGGAAGGCTGCCATTTTTTATTGAAATTGCAACTTTTTAAAATTTTTTTTCCCATTCACAGGTGTCGTACTTTAACGAACTCCTCCTAGAGATTTTATCCGATCAACTTAAAATTTGGCATATAATATCTAAAAACCTTGCTGACGTTAAATTGCGAAGCTTTTTTGATTTCATCGAACGATGCATCCGTGGCGTCACGGCGAATTTTGATGTCCTGCCATGAAACAGGAAGTTGCTTTCAATTCCACATACTTCGTGGGATTTGCCTGAAACTTTCCAAGATTGATAAAATTGTCCGCCCAAGTATAGATATATGCTTATTTTATATCGAGAGGTGCCAGGTGGCTCCACAGCGCCCTCTAGATATGGCCATGTTCAGATAAAAGTGCTTGTAAGTTCATGAAATTTGGTATGATCATTGCATTAGTCATTCTCCACAATTGATAAATTTTTGAAATTTTTTTGCCAAACAGGAAGAGAGCTATGAGCTATTTCCTGCGTTTTTCCAAATTAAACGAACACACGTTTTAAGGCCTTAGAATGCCCCAAAACTTGCAAAACCATCCAAAAATTAGAACTGTCTTATTCTCTTCAATACATCCATCAATTGGCACTAAATGGGGCATAATGGCTCGATAGCGCCCCCAATAATATTTATAAAAGAATTGCTCTTTTGAAAGTCTAAACATGCTGGAAAATTTACAAAAATCGAAACACTCATGGAGCCCCGTATTACAATTACTGTGTTGTAGATTTTGTGCACAGGCAAGTCAAAATGGTATCATAGCGCCCTCCAGAAAATTTTTGCACTCCCATCAGGAAACCACATTGTACACGGTCCAGCTGTGTCCAATGGCTCTGAATGGACACCTGCAGCCATCAAGATCTTGCTGCCACCCCAATGTGCGCAGTGGGGGCGAGGGCCCTTTCAACGCTGCTTGCAGCTTTAATTAGGGCCCGAGCACCGACCGGTGCCAGGGCCCGGAACGGGTCCTGGCACCGAAGGTGCGAGGAACCTATTGTTTTTGATGGGATTTTTATTATTCTTCTTCTTCTTCTTCTTCTTCTTCTTCTTCTTCTTTTTATTCTGCTGCGAGAACGCATTTTTGAGGGCTTTGCCATGCACGAAAACTCACAAAAATTTGCCCACACGTCAGTCGTGGTGAAAATTGCAAAATATTATTATTTTTGTGCTTGGACATGCCCTGGTGGCTCTATAGCGCCACCAAACACACGGCCATTTTGGAACGCACTTGCTCCGATTCTCACGAAATTTTATAGAATCATAGTAGTCATCATAAATTTTTTTGTAAATTTTTTTGAAATTTTTTTGCCACACAGGAAGTGAGCTATGAGCCATTTCCTGCGTTTTTTTAGATTTTACGAACACATTTTTGAGGGTTTTATCATACTCGAAAACTCACCAGACTTGGCTCATAGACTAGAAATATTACGTTCTTTGATTAGATATCTCATTTGGCACTGGGTGTGATATGGTAGCTCTATAGCGCCCCCTAATACATAATTGCATTTTTGAGGGCCTCAGCATGCTTAAAAACTCACAAAACTTTGCAAACATATTAAGCAGGTCTAACTTTTAACTAGGATTTAGGGTTTACAGATGGATGTGGCAAAATTGCATTACAGCGCCACCTAGAAAATTTCAATGAAGCAGCCCTCGCAGCGTGTTTGACCTACATGTACAAAATTCAGTGGACATGTGTACTATGCCAAGACCTAAAAAAAAGCCTCTAGGTGCCATGACCTAGACTCAACAGGAAGTCCGCCATTTTTAATTGAATTTGCAAATTTTTTAAATTTTTTGCCATTCACAGGCTTCGTACTTTAACGAATTCCTCCTAGAGATTTTATCTGATCAACTTAAAATTTTGAATTTAACATCTTAAGACCTTGTCGATGTTAAATTGCGAAGCTTTTTTGGATTCATTGAACTTTGTATCCGTGGCGTCGCGGCGAATTTCGATGTTCCGCCGTGAAACAGGAAGTTGGTTTTACGCGCACATGCTTTGTGAAATTTGCGCGAAACTTTACAGGCTTTATAGGAGTCCACTTCCAAGTAGACCTCTATGTTGATATTAGATTGGGTATGGTCAGGTGGCTCCACAGCGCCCTCTTGAAACGGCCATGTTGAGATAAAAGTGCTTGAATGTTCATGAAATTTGGTGTGATCATTGCATTGTTCATGTCGAGTTATTTTAATTTTTCTGAAATTTTTTGGCCAAACAGGAAGTGAGCTATGCGCCATTTCCTGCGTTTTTCCAAATTTTATAAACACATGTTTGGATGCTTTAGAATACTCAAAATCTTGCAAAAAGTTGCACAAATTATAATTGTCTTATTATCTTCAATTTTATATATCAATTTACACTAAATTTGGCACAATGGCTTTATAGCGCCCCCAATCAGATTTTTAAAAGAATTGCCATTTTGAGGGTCTCAGCATGTTCTAAAACTCACAAAATTTTGTAAATGTATAAAGACCATCATTCGTATTACTCTGACAAAAAACTTATATATATACATGGCAAAAATGTCACTATAGCGCCCCCTGGAAAATTTTAAATAAGCAGCCCTCGCAGCCTGGTAAACCTACATGTATGAAATTCGGTAGACATGTGGAATATGCCGAGACCTACAAAAAATTCTCTTGGTGCCATGACCTACACTCAACAGGAAGTCCAACATTTTTAATTGAAATTGCAACACTTTTGGATTGTTGGCCATTCACAGGCATCGTACTTTAACAAACTCCTCCTAGAGATTTTATCTGATCAACTTAAAATTTGGCATATGACATTGAAAGACGTCGTCGATGTTAAATTGCGAAGCTTTTTTGGATTCATCGAACTTTGTATCCGTGGCGTCGCGGCAAATTTCGATGTTCCGCCATGAAAATGGAAGTTTATTTTATGAGCATATGCTTTGGGAGATTTACATGAAACTTTACAGGCTTAATGATAATCTAATTCCAAATATACCTATATGTTGATATTGGAGTGGGTGTGGTTAGGTGGCTCTACAGCGCCCTCTTGACACGGCCATGTTGATATAAAAGTGCTTGAATGTTCATGAAATTTGGTCAGATCATTGCATTTGGTTTTCTGGGCAGTGCTGATTTTTTTGAAATTTTTCGGCCAAACAGGAAGTGAGCTATGAGTCATTTCCTGCGTTATTCCAAATTTTATGAACACACATTTGAAGGCCTTAGCATACTCGAAAACTTGCAAAACTTTGCTAAAATTTTATTTGTCACATTGTCTTCAATTTGAAACAAAAATTGGCAGTAAATGAGGCATCATGGCTCTATAGCGCCCCCAATACGATTTTTAAAAGAATTACCCTTTTGAGGTTACAGCATGCTCAAAAACTCACAAAATTTTGTACAATTTTAAAGACCATCATTTCTATTACACTGATAAAAAATTTACAAATAGGCGTGGCTAAAATGGCATTTTAGCGCCCCCTGGAAAATTTCAAATAAGCAGCCCTCGCAGCCCGGTAAACCAACATGTATGAAATTCGGTAGACATGTGGAATATGCCGAGACCGACAAAAAAGTCTCTTGGTGCCATGACCTAGACCCAACAGGAAGGCTGCCATTTTTCATTGAAATTGCAACTTTTTTAAATTTTTTTTGCCATTCACAGGTGTCGTACTTTAACGAACTCCTCCTAGAGATTTTATCCGATCAACTTAAAATTTGGCATAAAATATCTTAAAACCTTGCTGACGTTAAACTGCGAAGCTTTTTTGATTTCATCGAACGATGCATCTGTGGCGTCACGGCGAATTTTGATGTCCTGCCATGAAACAGGAAGTTGCTTTCAATTCCACATACTTTGTGGGATTTGCCTGAAACTTTCCAAGCTTGATAAAATTGTCCGCCCAAGTATAGATATATGCTTATTTTATATCGAGAGGTACCAGGTGGCTCCACAGCGCCCTCTAGATATGGCCATATTCAGATAAAAGTGCTTGAAAGTTCATGAAATTTGGTATGATCATTGCATTAGTCATTCTCCGCAATTGTTAATTTTTTGAAATTTTTTTGCCAAACAGGAAGAGAGCTATGAGCTATTTCCTGCGTTTTTCCAAATTTTACGAACACACGTTTTAAGGCCTTAGAATGCTCCAAAACTTGCAAAACCATCCAAAAATTAGAACTGTCTTATTCTCTTCAATACATCCATCAATTGGCACTAAATGGGGCATAATGGCTCTATAGCGCCCCCAATAATATTTATAAAAGAATTGCTCTTTTGAAAGTCTAAACATGCTGGAAAATTTACAAAAATCGAAACACTCATGGAGCCCCGTATTACGATTACTGTGTTGTCGATTTTGTGCACAGGCAAGTCAAAATGGTATCATAGCGCCCTCCAGAAAATTTTTGCACTCCCATCAGGAAACCACATTGTACGCGATCCAGCTGTGTCCAATGGCTCTGAATGGACACCTGCAGCCATCAAGATCTTGCTGCCACCCCAATGTGCGCAGTGGGGGCGAGGGCCCTTTCAACGCTGCTTGCAGCTTTAATTATTAGGGCCCGAGCACCGACCGGTGCCAGGAACCTATTGTTTTTGATGGGATTTTTATTATTCTTCTTCTTCTTCTTCTTCTTCTTCTTCTTCTTTTTATTCTGCTGCGAGAACGCATTTTTGAAGCCTTTGCCATGCACGAAAACTCACAAAAATTTGCCCACACGTCAGTCGTGGTGAAAATTGCAAAATATTATTAATTTTGTGCTTGGCCATGCCCCGGTGGCTCTATAGCGCCACCAAACACGCGGCCATTTTGGAACGCACTTGCTTGGATTCTCACGAAATTGGATAGGGTCATAGAAGTCATCTTATATTTTTTTGTCAATTTTTTTGAAATTTTTTTGCAACACAGGAAGTGAGCTATGAGCCATTTCCTGCGTTTTTTCAGATTTTACGAACACATTTTTGAGGGCCTTATCATACTCGAAAAGACACCAAACTTCACTCATAGACTTAAAATATTAAGTTCCTTGATTTGATATCTCATTTGGCACTATGTGTGACATGGTGGCTCTATAGCGCCCCCTAATACATAATTGCATATTTGAGGGCATCAACATGCTTGAAAACTCACAAAACTTTGCAAACACATTAAGCTGGTCATACTATTTACTAGGATATAGGGTTCACAGATAGATGTGGCAAAATTGCATTACAGCGCCACCTAGAAAATTTCAATGAAGCAGCCCTCGCAGCGTGTTTAACCTACATGTACAAAATTCGATGGACATGTGTACTAGGCCAAGACCTAAAAAAAAGTCTCTTGGTGCCATGACCTAGACTCAACAGGAAGTCCGCCATTTTTAATTGAATTTGCAAATTTTTAAAATTTTTTGCCATTCACAGGCATCGTACTTTAACGAACTACTCCTAGAGATTTTATCCGATCAACGTAAAATTTCGCATATGACATCTTAAGACCTTGGCAATGTTAAATTGCGAAGCTTTTTTAGATTCATCGAACTTTGTATCCGTGGCGTCGCGGCGAATTTTGATGTTCCGCCATGAAACAGGAAGTTGGTTTTACGCACACATGCTTTGTGAAAGTTGCGCGAAACTTCACAGGCTTGATAATAGTCTACTTCCAAGTATACCCACATGTTGATATTGGATTGGGTGTGGTCAGGTGGCTCCACAGCGTCCTCTTGACACGGCCATGTTGAGATAAAAGTGCTTTAATGTTCATGAAATTTGGTGTGGTCATTGCGTTTGTCATGTCGAGTGACGGTAATTTTTTTGAAATTTTTTGGCCAAACAGGAAGTGAGCTATGAGCTATTTCCTGCGTTTCTCCTAATTTTACGAGCACACGTTTTGAGGCCTTAGAATGCTTCAAAACTTGCAAAACGTGGCACAAATGATAAGTGTTTTATTTTCTTCAGTGTCATCCATCAATTGGCACTAAATATGTCATAGTGGCTCGATAGCGCCCCCAATCAGATTTAAAAAAGAATTGCTCTTTTGAAGTTCTAAACATGCTGGAAAATTTGCAAAATTCAACACACTCATGGAGCTCAGTATTATGATTAATATGTTTAGATTTTGTGCACACACATGTTGTCTTCTTCTTCTTCTTCTTCTTTTTATTCTGCTACGAGAACGCATTTTTGAGGGCTTTGCCGTGCACGAAAACTCACAAAAATTTGCCGACACATCAGTCGTGGTGAAAATTGCAAACTATTATTATTTTTGTGCTTGGACATGCCCCAGTGGCTCTATAGCGCCACCAAACACGCGGCCATATTGGAACGCACTTGCTCGGATTCTCACGAAATTCAATAGGGTCATAGTAGTCATCATAAATTTTTTTGTCAATTTTTTTGAAATTTTTTTGCCTCACAGGAAGTGAGCTATGAGCCATTTCCTGCGTTTTTTCAGATTTTACGAACACATTTTTGAGGGCCTTATCATTCTCGAAAACACACCTAACTTGGCTCATAGATTGAAAATATGAAGTTCTTTGATTCAATATCTCATTTGGCACTCGTTGTGTTATGGTGGCTCTATAGCGCCCCCTAATACATAATTGCATTTTTGAGGGCATCAGCATGCTCGAAAACTCACGAAACTTTGCAATCATATTAAGCTGGTCATACTTTTTACTAGAAAGTGGGGTTTATGGATAAATATCGCAAAATTGCATTACAGCGCCACCTAGAAAATTTCAATGAAGCAGCCCTCGCAGTGTGTTTAACCTGCATGTACAAAATTCGGTGGACATGTGTACTATGCCGACACCTAAAAAAAAGTCTCTTGGTGCCATGACCTAGACTCAACAGGAAGTTCGCCATTTTTAATTGAATTTGCAATTTTTTTTTATTTTTTGCCATTCACAGGCGTCGTACTTTAACGAACTCCTCCTAGAGATTTTATCCGATCAACTTACAATTTCACATATGACTTTTTAAGACCTGGTCGATGTTAAATTGCGAAGCTTTTTTGGATTCATCGAATTTTGTATCCGTGGCGTCGCGGCGAATTTCGATGTTCCGCCATGAAACAGGAAGTTGGTTTTACGCGCACTTGCTTTGTGAGATTTGCGCGAAACTTCACAGGCTTGATAAGAGTCTACTTCCAAGTATACCTATATGTTGATATTAGATTGGGTGTGGTCAGGTGGCTCCACAGCGCCCTCTTGACACGGCCATGTTGAGATAAAAGTGCTTGAATGTTCATGAAATTTGGAGTGACAATTGCATGTGTTTTTTTGGGCTGTAATAATTTTTTTGAAATTTTTTAACCAAACAGGAAGTGAGCTATGAGCCATTTCCTGCGTTATTCCAAATATTACGAACACAGGTTTGGAGGTATTACCATACTCAAAAACTTGCAAAACTTTGCAAAAATTTTATTTGTCTTATTGTCTTCAATTTGAGACAGAATTTGGCAGTAAATGTGACATAATGGCTCTATAGCGCCCCCAATCAGATTTTTAAAAGAATTGCCCTTTTGAGGGTCTCAGCATGCTCAAAAACTCACAAAATTTTGTACATCTCTAAAGCCTATCCTTCCTATTACAATTATAAAAATTTTTATATAGGCGTGGCAAAAATGGCATTATAGCGCCCCCTGGAAAATTTCAAATAAGCAGCCCTTGCATCGTGGTTGATCAGCATGTATGAACTTCTGTGAACAAGTGGAATATCCTGAGACCTAAAAAAAAGTCTCTTGGAGCCATGACGTAGACCCAACAGGAAGTTTGCCATTTTTAATTGAAATTTCAACTTTTTTACATTTTTCGCCATTCACAGGTGTCGTACTTTAACGAACTCCTCCTAGAGACTTTATCCAATCAACTCAAAATTTGGCGAATAATATCTTAAGACCTTGCTGATGTTAAATTGCAAAGCTTTTCTGGATATATCGAACGATGTCTCCGTGGCATTGCGGCGAATTTCGGCGTCCCGCCATGAAACAGGAAGTTGGTATAACTCCCACATACTTTGTGGGATTAGTCGAAAACTTTCCAAACTTGATAAACTTGTCTTCCCAAGTATAAATATATGCTAATATTAGATCGGAAGTGGCCATGTAGCTCCACAGCGCCCTCTAGATACTACCATGTTAAGATAAAAGTGCTTGAATGTTCATAAAATTTGGTGTCATCATTGCATTAGTCATTCCGGGCAATGCTTAATTTTTTGAAATTTTTTGGCCAAACAGGAAGTGCGCTATGAGCTATTTCCTGCGTTTTTCCAAATTTTACGAATACACGTATTAAAGCCTTAGAATGGTCCAAAACTTGCAAAAACTTGGCAAAAATTATCATTGTCTTATTGCCTTGAATTTGATACATCAACTGGGACTAAATGTGGCATAATGGCTCTATAGCGCCCCCAGTCAGATTCTTTAAACAATTGCTTTTTTGGGGCTCGAAGCGTGCTTAAAAATTTACGAAAATCAACACACACATGATGCCCGGTATTCCAATAACTATGTTGTAGATTTTGCGCACAGGCATAACAAAATGGTATCATCGCGCCATCCAGAAGATTTTTGCAATCCCATCAGGAAAACACATTGTACACAGGCTAGCAGTGTCCAATGGCTGTTAGTGGACAACTGCACCCATCAAGGTCTTGCTGCCACCCCACTGTGCACGAGGGGTGCGAGGGCCCTTTCAACGCTGCTTGCAGCTTTAATTCTTCTTCTTCTTCTTTTTATTCTGCTGCGAGAACGCATTTTTGAGGGCTTTTCCATGCACGAAAACTCACAAAAATTTGCCCACACGTCAGTCGTGGTAAAATTGCAATGTATTACTATTTTTGTGCTTAGACATGCCCCGGTGGCTCTATAGCGCCACCAAACAGGCGTCCATTTTGGAACGCACTTGCTCGGATTCTCACGAAATTTGATAGGGTCATAGTAGTCATCATAAATTTTTTTGTAAATTTTTTTGACATTTTTTTGCCGCACAGGAAGTGAGCTATGAGCCATTTCCTGCGTTTTTTCAGATTTTACGAACACATTTTTGAGGGCCTTATCATACTTGAAATTTCACCAAACTTCGCTCATAGACTAAAAATATTAAGTTCTTTAATTCGATATCTCATTTGGCACTAAGTGTGACATGGTAGCTCTATAGCGCCCCCTAATACATAATTGCATTTTTGAGGGCCTCAGCATGCTCGAAAACTCACGTTACTCTGCAAATCTATTAAGTTGGTCATACTGTTTACTAGGATATAGGGTGTACTGATGAGGGTGGCAAAATTGCATTACAGCGCCACCTAGAAAATTTCAATGAAGCAGCCCTCGCAGCATGTTTAACCTACATGTACAAAATTCGGTGGACATGTGTACTATGCCAAGACCTAAAAAAAAGTCTCTTGATGCCATGACCTAGACTCAACAGAAAGTCCGCCATTTTTAATTGAATTTGCAAATTTTTTTTTATTTTTTGCCATTCACAGGCGTCGTACTTTAACGAACTCCTCCTAGAGATGTTACCCGATCAACGTAAAATTTCGGATATGGCATCTAAAGACCTTGTTCATGTTAAATTGCGAAGCTTTTTTGGATTCATTGAACTTTGTATCCGTGGCGTCGCGGCAAATGTCAATGTTCCGCCATGAAACAGGAATTTGGTTTTCCGCGCACATGCTTTGTGAGATTTGCGCAAAACTTTACAGGCTTCATAAGAGTCTACTTCCAAGTAGAACTATATGTTGATATTAGATTGGGTGTGGTCAGGTGGCTCCACAGCGCCCTCTTGACACAACCATGTTGAGATAAAAGTGCTTAAATGTTCATGAAATTTCGTTTGATCATTGCATTTGTCATGTCAGGTTATGGTAATTTTTTTGGAATTTTTTGGCCAAACAGGAAGTGAGCTATGAGCCATTTCCTGCGTTTCTCCAAATTTTATTAACACATATTTGGAAGCCTAAGAATACTCGAAATCTTGCGAAAAGTTGCACAAATTATAATTGTCTTATTATCTTCAATCTTCTACATCAATTTGCACTAAATTTGGCACCATGGCTCTATAGCGCCCCCAATCAGATTTGAAAAAAAATTGCTCTTTTGAGGGTCTCAGCATGTTCAAAAACTCACAAAATTTTGTAAATGTATAAAAATCATCATTTGTATTACTCTGATAAAAAGCTTATATATAGGCTTGGCAAAATTGTCATAATAGCGCCACCTGGATAATTTCAAATAAGCAGCCCTCGCAGCCTGGTAAACCTACATGTATGAAATTCAGTAGACATGTGGAATATGCTGAGAACTAAAAAAAAGTCTCTTGGTGCCATGACCTAGACTCAACAGGAAGTCCGCCATTTTTAATTGAAATTGAAACTTTTTTTGATTTTTTGCCATTCACAGGCGTCGTACTTTAACGAACTCCTCCTTGAGATTTTATCCGATCAACTTAATATTTGGCAAATAATATCTTAAGACCTTGCTAATGTTAAATTGCGAAGCAATTTTGATTTCATCGAACAATGTATCCGTGGCTTCGCGGCGAATTTTGATATCCCGCCATGAAACAGGGAGTTGCTTTTACTGCCACATACTTTGTGGGATTTGCCCGAACCTTCTTCTGCTTGAGAAAATTGTTCTCCGAAGTAAAAACATATGCAAATATTGGATCGGGAGGCGCTAGGTGGCTCCACAGCGCCCTCTAGATATGGTCATGTTAAGATAAAAGTGCTTGAATGTTCATGAAATTTGGTGTGATCATTGTATTCGTCATTCCGGGTAATGTTTAATTTTTTGAAATTTTTTGGCCAAACAGGAAGTGAGCTATGAGCTATTTCCTGTGTTTTTCCAAATTTTTCTGAAGACACGTTTTAAGGCCTTAGGATGCTTCTAAACTTGCAAAACCTTGCACAAGTTATAAATGTCTTATTTTGTTTAATATCATCCATCAATTGGCACTAAATGTGGCATAACGGCTCGATAGCGCCCCCAATCAGATTTATAAAAGAGTTGCTCTTTTGAAAGTCTAAACATGCTGGAAAATTTAAAAAAATCAACACACTCATGGAGCTCGATATTACGATTACTATGTTGTAGATTTTGCGCACGGGCATGTCAAAATGGTTTCATAGCGCCCTCCAGAAAATTTTTGCACTCCACTCAGGAAACCACATTGTATGCGGTCCAGCAGTGTCCAATGGCTCTGAATGGACACCTGCACCCATCAAGATCTGGCTGCCACCCCAACGTGCACGAGGGGTGCGAGGGCCCTTTCAACGCTGCTTGCAGCTTTAATTCTTCTTCTTCTTCTTCTTCTTTTTATTCTGCTGCGAGAACGCATTTTTGAGGGCTTTGCCATGCACGAAAACTCACAAAAATTTGCCCACACGTCAGTCGTCGTGAAAATTGCAAAGTATTATTATTTTTGTGCTTTGACATGTCCCGGTGGCTCTATAGCGCCACCAAACACGCGGCCATTTTGGAACGCACTTGCTCGGATTCTCACGAAATTTTATAGAGTCATAGTAGTCATCATACATTTTTTTGAAAATTTTTTTGAAATTTTTTTGCCTCACAGGAAGTGAGCTATGAGCCATTTCCTGCGTTTTTTCAGATTTTACGAACACATTTTTGAGGGTTTTATCATACTCGAAAACTCACCAAACTTGGCTCATAGACTAGAAATATTACGTTCTTTGATTCGATATCTCATTTGGAACTGGGTGTGACATGGTAGCTCTAAAGCGCCCCCTAATACATAATTGCATTTTTGAGGGCCTCAGCATGCTTGAAAACTCACAAAACTTTGCAAACATGTTAAGCTGGTCTTACTTTTTACTAGAATTTAGGGTTTACAGATGGATGTGGCAAAATTGCATTACAGCGCCACCTAGAAAATTTCAATGAAGCAGCCCTCGCAGCGTGTTTGACCTACATGTACAAAATTCGGTGGACATGTGTACTATGCCAAGACCTAAAAAAAAGTCCCGAGGTGCCATGACCTAGACTCCACAGGAAGTCCGCCATTTTTAATTGAATTTGCAAATTTTTTAAATTTTTTGCCATGCACAGGCTACGTACTTTAACGAACTCCTCCTAGAGATTTTATCCGATCAACTTAAAATTTTGAATTTAACATCTTAAGACCTTCTCAATGTTAAATTGCGAAGCTTTTTTGGATTCATTGAACTTTGTATTCGTGGCGTCGCGGCGAATTTCGATGTTCCGCCATGAAACAGGAAGTTGGTTTTACGCGCACATGCTTTGTGAAATTTGCACGAAACTTTACAGGCTTTATAGGAGTCCACTTCCAAGTAGACCTTTATGTTGATATTAGATTGGGTGTGGTCAGGTGGCTCCACAGCGCCCTCTTGAAACGGCCATGTTGAGATAAAAGTGCTTGAATGTTCATGAAATTTGGTGTGATCATTGCTTTGTTCATGTCAGGTTATATTAATTTTTTTGAAATTTTTTGGCTAAACAGGAAGTGACCTATGCGCCATTTCCTGCTTTTTTCCAAATTTTATAAACACATGTTTGGATGCTTAAGAATACTCGAAAACTTGCAAAACGTCGCACAAATTATAATTGTCTTATTATCTTCAATTTTATATATCAATTTACACTAAATTTGGCACAATGGCTCTATAGCGCCCCCAATCAGATTTTTAAAAGAATTGCCATTTTGAGGGTCTCAGCATGTTCTAAAACTCACAAAATTTTGTAAATGTATTAAGACCATCATTCGTATTACTCTGACAAAAAACTCATATATAGACATGGCAAAAAAGTCACTATAGCGCCCCCTGGAAAATTTTAAATAAGCAGCCCTCGCAGCCTGGTAAACCTACATGTATGAAATTCTGTAGACATGTGAAATATGACGAGACCTACAAAAAAGACTCTTGGTGCCATGACCTAGACTCAACAGGAAGTCCACCATTTTTCATTGAAATTGCAACTTTTTTGGATTGTTGGCCATTCACAGGTGTCGTACTTTATCAAACTCCTCCTAGAGATTTCATCCGAACAACTTGAAATTTGGCATATGACATTGAAAGACGTCGTCGATGTTAAATTGCGAAGCTTTTTTGGATTCATCGAACTTTGTATCCGTGGCGTCGCGGCGAATTTCGATGTTCCGCCATGAAAATGGAAGTTTATTTTATGAGCATATGCTTTGGGAGATTTACATGAAACTTTAAAGGCTTAATGATAGTCTAATTCCAAATATACCTATATGTTGATATTGGAGTGGGTGTGGTCAGGTGGCTCTACAGCGCCCTCTTGACACGGCCATGTTGATATAAAAGTGCTTGAATGTTCATGAAATTTGGTCAGATCATTGCATTTGGTTTTCTGGGCTGTGCTGATTTTTTTGAAATTTTTCCGCCAAACAGGAAGTGAGCTATGAGTCATTTCCTGCGTTATTCCAAATTTTATGAACACACATTTGAAGGCCTTAGCATACTCGAAAACTTGCAAAACTTAGCTAAAATTTTATTTGTCACATTGTCTTCAATTTGAGACAAAAATTGGCAGTAAATGCGGCATCATGGCTCTATAGCGCCCCCAATACAATTTTTAAAAGAATTACCCTTTTGAGGGTTTCAGCATGCTCAAAAACTCACAAAATCTTGTACAATTTTAAAGACCATCATTCCCATTACACTGATAAAAAATTTACAAATAGGCGTGGCAAAAATGGCATTATAGCGCCCCCTGGAAAATTTCAAATGAGCAGCCCTCGCAGCCCGATAAACCCACATGTATGAAATTCGGTAGACATGTGGAATATGCCGAGACCTACAAAAAAGTCTCTTGGTGCCATGACCTAGACTCAACAGGAAGGCTGCCATTTTTAATTGAAATTGCAACTTTTTAAAAATTTTTTGCCATTCACAGGTGTCGTACTTTAACGAACTCCTCCTAGAGATTTTATCCGATCAACTTAAAATTTGGCATATAATATCTAAAAACCTTGCTGACGTTAAATTGCGAAGCTTTTTTGATTTCATCGAACGATGCATCTGTGGCGTCACGGCGAATTTTGATGTCCTGCCATGAAACAGGAAGTTGCTTTCAATTCCACATACTTTGTGGGATTTGCCTGAAACTTTCCAAGCTTGATAAAATTGTCCGCCCAAGTATAGATATATGCTTATTTTATATCGAGAGGTACCAGGTGGCTCCACAGCGCCCTCTAGATATGGCCTTGTTCAGATAAAAGTGCTTGAAAGTTCATGAAATTTGGTATGATCATTGCATTAGTCATTCTCCGCAATTGTTAATTTTTTGAAATTTTTTTGCCTAACAGGAAGAGAGCTATGAGCTATTTCCTGCGTTTTTCCAAATTTTACGAACACACGTTTTAAGGCCTTAGAATGCTCCAAAACTTGCAAAACCATCCAAAAATTAGAACTGTCTTATTCTTTTCAATACATCCATCAATTGGCACTAAATGGGGCATAATGGCTCTATAGCGCCCCCAATAATATTTATAAAAGAATTGCTCTTTTGAAAGTCTAAACATGCTGGAAAATTTTCAAAAATCGAAACACTCATGGAGCCCTGTATTACGATTACTGTGTTGTAGATTTTGTGCACAGGCAAGTCAAAATGGTATCATAGCGCCCTCCAGAAAATTTTTGCACTCCCATCAGGAAACCACATTGTACGCGGTCCAGCTGTGTCCAATGGCTCTGAATGGACACCTGCAGCCATCAAGATCTTGCTGCCACCCCAATGTGCACAGGGGGGGCGAGGGCCCTTTCAACGCTGCTTGCAGCTTTAATTAGGGCCCGAGCACTGACCGGTGCCAGGGCCCGGAACGGGTCCTGGCACCGAAGGTGCGAGGAACCTATTGTTTTTGATGGGATTTTTATTCTTCTTCTTCTTCTTCTTTTTATTCTGCTACAAGAACGCATTTTTGAGGGCTTTGCCATGCACGAAAACTCACAAAAATTTGCCCACACGTCAGTCGTGGTGAAAATTGCAAACGATTTTTAATTTTGTGCTTGGACATGCCCTGGTGGCTCTATAGCGCCACCAAACACACGGCCATTTTGGAACACACTTGCTCGGATTCAAATGAAATTTTATAGGGTCATAGTAGTCATCATAAATTTTTTTGTCAATTATTTTGAAATTTTTTTGCCTCACAGGAAGTGAGCTATGAGCCATTTCCTGCGTTTTTTCAGATTTTACGAACACATTTTTGAGGGCCTTATCATACTCGAAAACAGACCAAACTTGGCTTATTGACTAAAAATATTAAGTTCTTTGATTCTATATCTCATTTGGCAGTGGGTGAGACATGGTAGCTCTATAGCGCCCCCTAATACATAATTCCATTTTTGAGGGCATCAACATGCTCGAAAACTCACAAAACTTTGCAAACATATTAAGCTGGTCATACTCTTTACTAGGATATAGGGTTTACAGATAAATGTGTCAAAATTGCATTACAGCGCCACCTAGAAAATTTCAATGAAGCAGCCCTCGCAGCGTGTTTAACCTACATGTACAAAATTCGGTGGACATGTGTACTATGCCAAGACCTAAAAAAAAGTCTCTTGGTGCTATCACCTAGACTCAACAGGAAGTCTGCCATTTTTAATTGAATTTGGAAATTTTTTACATTTTTTGCCATTCACAGGCGTCGTACTTTAACGAACTCCTCCTACAGATTTTATCTGATCAACTTAAAATTTTGCGTATGACATCTAAATACCTGTTCGATGTTAAATTGCGAAGCTTTTTTGGATTCATCGAACTTTGTATCCGTGGCGTTGCAGCGAATTTCAATGTTCCGCCATGAAACAGGAAGTTGGTTTTATGCGCGTATGCTTTGTGAAATTTGCCCGAAACTTTACAGGCTTAATAAGAGTCGACTTCCAAATATACCTATATGTTGAAATTGGATTGGGTGTGGTCAGGTGGCTCCACAGCGCCCTCTGGACACGGCCATGTTGAGTTAACAGTGCTTGAATGTTCATGAAATTTGGTCTGATCAGTACATTTGTTTTTTTGGGCAATGCTTATTTTTTTTTAAATTTTTCAACCAAACAGGAAGTGAGCTATGAGCCATTTCCTGCGATATTCCAAATTTTACAAACACACGTTTGAAGCCTTTAGCATACTTGAAAACTTGCAAAACTTTGCAAAAATTATAATTGTTTGATTGTCTTCAATTTAAGACAGAAATTGGCAGTAAATGTGGCATAATGGCTCTATAGCGCCCCCAATCAGTTCTTTAAAAGAATTGACCTTTTGAGGGTCTCAGCATGCTCAAAAACTCACAAAATTTTGTACCATTCTAAAAACCATTATTTCTTTTACACTGATAAAAAAAATACATTTTGAGTTGGCAAAAATGGCATTATAGCGCCCCCTGGAAAATTTCAAATAAGCAGCCCTCGCATCGTAGTTGACCTGCATGAATGAAATTCGGTGGACATGTAGAATATCCTGAGACCTCCAAAAAAGTCTCCTGGTGCCATGACCTAGACTCACAAGGAAGTTTGCAATTTTTAATTGAAATTTCAACTTTTTTTGATTTTTCGCCATTCGCAGGTGTCGTACTTTAACGAACTCCTCCTAGAGATTTTATCCGATCAACTTAAAATTTGGTGAATAATATCTCAAGATGTTGCCGATGTTAAATTGCGAAGCTTTTTTGGATTTATCTACGATGTATCCGTGCCACTGCGGCAAATTTTGATGTCCTGCCATGAAGCAGGAAGTTGATTTTACTTCCACATACTTTGTTGGATTTGCCTGAAACTTTCCAAGCTTGATTAAATTGTCCTCCTAAGTATAGGTGTATGCTAATATAAGATCGGGAGTAGCCAGGTGGCTCCACAGCGCCCTCTAGATACAGCCATGTTCAGATATAAGTGCTTGAAAGTTCATGAAATTTGATGAGATCATTGCATTAGTCATTCTGGGCAATGTTGAATTTTTGGAATTTTTTTGGCCAAACAGGAAGTGAGCTATGAGCTATTTCTCGCGTTTTTCCAAATTTTACGAACGCACGTTTGAAAGCCTTAGAATACTCCAAAGCTTGCAAAACCTTGCACAATTAATAATTGTCTCATTCTCTTCAATGTCATCCATCAATTGGCACTAAATGTGGCATAATGGCTCCATAGCGCCCCCAATCAGATTTTTAAAAGAAATCCCTTTTGAGGGTCTAAACGTGCTGTAAAATTTACAAAAATCAACAACCTCAAGAGGCCTGGTATTACCATTACTATGCTGGAGATTTTGAGCACGAGCATGTAAAAATGGTATCACAGCGCCCTCCAGAAAATGTTTGCACTCTCCGCAGGAAACCACATTTTTCACAGTCTAGCAGTGTCCAATGGCTGTGAATGCACACCTGCACCCATCAACATTTTGCTGCCTCCCCAATGTGCAAGAGGGGTGCGAAGGCCCTTTCAACGCTGCTTGCAGCTTTAATTAGGGCCCGAGCACAGAGGGTGCGAGGACCCTCTTGTAATTGTAATGTTTATTAGGGCCCGAGCACCGACCGGTGCCAGGGCCCAGAACGGGTCCTGGCACCGAAGGTGCAAGGAACCTATTGCTTTTGATGGAATTTTTATTCTTCTTCTTCTTTTTCTTCTTCTTCTTCTTATTAGGGCCCGAGCACCGACCGGTGTCAGGGCCCGGAACGGGTCCTGGCACCGAAGGTGCGAGGAACCTATTGTTTTTGATGGGATTTTTATTCTTCTTCTTCTTCTTCTTCTTCTTCTTCTTCTTCTTTTTATTCTGCTGCGAGAACGCATTTTTGAGGGCTTTGCCATGCACGAAAACTCACAAAAATTTGCCCACACGTCAGTCGTCGTAAAAATTGCAAAGTATTATTATTTTTGTGCTTGGACATGCCCCTGTGGCTCGATAGCGCCACCAAACACGCGGCCATTTTGGAACGCACTTGCTCGGATTCTCACGAAATTTTATAGAGTCATAGTAGTCATAATAAATTTTTTTGAAAATTTTTTTGAAATTTTTTTGCCTCACAGGAAGTGAGCTATGAGCCATTTCCTGCGTTTTTTCAGACTTTACGAACACATTTTTGAGGGCCTTATTATACTTGAAAATAGACCAAACTTAGCTTATTGACTAAAAATATTAAGTTCTTTGATTTGATATCTCAT
Organism: Gymnothorax reevesii; assembly: GCA_029721435.1. Lineage (NCBI taxonomy): Eukaryota > Metazoa > Chordata > Actinopteri > Anguilliformes > Muraenidae > Gymnothorax > Gymnothorax reevesii. The sequence goes on from CM056575.1 coordinate 63,230,629, forward strand.
TTTGCAGTGGGTGAGACATGGTAGCTCTATAGCGCCTTCTAATACATAATTGCTTTTTTGAGGGCATCAGCATGCTCGAAAACTCACGAAACTTTGCAATCATATTAAGCTGGTCATACTTTTTACTAGAAAGTGGGGTTTATGGATAAATATCGCAAAATTGCATTACAGCGCCACCTAGAAAATTTCAATGAAGCAGCCCTCGCAGTGTGTTTAACCTGCATGTACAAAATTCGGTGGACATGTGTACTATGCCGACACCTAAAAAAAAGTCTCTTGGTGCCATGACCTAGACTCAACAGGAAGTTCGCCATTTTTAATTGAATTTGCAATTTTTTTTTATTTTTTGCCATTCACAGGCGTCGTACTTTAACGAACTCCTCCTAGAGATTTTATCCGATCAACTTACAATTTCACATATGACTTTTTAAGACCTGGTCGATGTTAAATTGCGAAGCTTTTTTGGATTCATCGAATTTTGTATCCGTGGCGTCGCGGCGAATTTCGATGTTCCGCCATGAAACAGGAAGTTGGTTTTACGCGCACTTGCTTTGTGAGATTTGCGCGAAACTTCACAGGCTTGATAAGAGTCTACTTCCAAGTATACCTATATGTTGATATTAGATTGGGTGTGGTCAGGTGGCTCCACAGCGCCCTCTTGACACGGCCATGTTGAGATAAAAGTGCTTGAATGTTCATGAAATTTGGAGTGACAATTGCATGTGTTTTTTTGGGCTGTAATAATTTTTTTGAAATTTTTTAACCAAACAGGAAGTGAGCTATGAGCCATTTCCTGCGTTATTCCAAATATTACGAACACAGGTTTGGAGGTATTACCATACTCAAAAACTTGCAAAACTTTGCAAAAATTTTATTTGTCTTATTGTCTTCAATTTGAGACAGAATTTGGCAGTAAATGTGACATAATGGCTCTATAGCGCCCCCAATCAGATTTTTAAAAGAATTGCCCTTTTGAGGGTCTCAGCATGCTCAAAAACTCACAAAATTTTGTACATCTCTAAAGCCTATCCTTCCTATTACAATTATAAAAATTTTTATATAGGCGTGGCAAAAATGGCATTATAGCGCCCCCTGGAAAATTTCAAATAAGCAGCCCTTGCATCGTGGTTGATCAGCATGTATGAACTTCTGTGAACAAGTGGAATATCCTGAGACCTAAAAAAAAGTCTCTTGGAGCCATGACGTAGACCCAACAGGAAGTTTGCCATTTTTAATTGAAATTTCAACTTTTTTACATTTTTCGCCATTCACAGGTGTCGTACTTTAACGAACTCCTCCTAGAGACTTTATCCAATCAACTCAAAATTTGGCGAATAATATCTTAAGACCTTGCTGATGTTAAATTGCAAAGCTTTTCTGGATATATCGAACGATGTCTCCGTGGCATTGCGGCGAATTTCGGCGTCCCGCCATGAAACAGGAAGTTGGTATAACTCCCACATACTTTGTGGGATTAGTCGAAAACTTTCCAAACTTGATAAACTTGTCTTCCCAAGTATAAATATATGCTAATATTAGATCGGAAGTGGCCATGTAGCTCCACAGCGCCCTCTAGATACTACCATGTTAAGATAAAAGTGCTTGAATGTTCATAAAATTTGGTGTCATCATTGCATTAGTCATTCCGGGCAATGCTTAATTTTTTGAAATTTTTTGGCCAAACAGGAAGTGCGCTATGAGCTATTTCCTGCGTTTTTCCAAATTTTACGAATACACGTATTAAAGCCTTAGAATGGTCCAAAACTTGCAAAAACTTGGCAAAAATTATCATTGTCTTATTGCCTTGAATTTGATACATCAACTGGGACTAAATGTGGCATAATGGCTCTATAGCGCCCCCAGTCAGATTCTTTAAACAATTGCTTTTTTGGGGCTCGAAGCGTGCTTAAAAATTTACGAAAATCAACACACACATGATGCCCGGTATTCCAATAACTATGTTGTAGATTTTGCGCACAGGCATAACAAAATGGTATCATCGCGCCATCCAGAAGATTTTTGCAATCCCATCAGGAAAACACATTGTACACAGGCTAGCAGTGTCCAATGGCTGTTAGTGGACAACTGCACCCATCAAGGTCTTGCTGCCACCCCACTGTGCACGAGGGGTGCGAGGGCCCTTTCAACGCTGCTTGCAGCTTTAATTCTTCTTCTTCTTCTTTTTATTCTGCTGCGAGAACGCATTTTTGAGGGCTTTTCCATGCACGAAAACTCACAAAAATTTGCCCACACGTCAGTCGTGGTAAAATTGCAATGTATTACTATTTTTGTGCTTAGACATGCCCCGGTGGCTCTATAGCGCCACCAAACAGGCGTCCATTTTGGAACGCACTTGCTCGGATTCTCACGAAATTTGATAGGGTCATAGTAGTCATCATAAATTTTTTTGTAAATTTTTTTGACATTTTTTTGCCGCACAGGAAGTGAGCTATGAGCCATTTCCTGCGTTTTTTCAGATTTTACGAACACATTTTTGAGGGCCTTATCATACTTGAAATTTCACCAAACTTCGCTCATAGACTAAAAATATTAAGTTCTTTAATTCGATATCTCATTTGGCACTAAGTGTGACATGGTAGCTCTATAGCGCCCCCTAATACATAATTGCATTTTTGAGGGCCTCAGCATGCTCGAAAACTCACGTTACTCTGCAAATCTATTAAGTTGGTCATACTGTTTACTAGGATATAGGGTGTACTGATGAGGGTGGCAAAATTGCATTACAGCGCCACCTAGAAAATTTCAATGAAGCAGCCCTCGCAGCATGTTTAACCTACATGTACAAAATTCGGTGGACATGTGTACTATGCCAAGACCTAAAAAAAAGTCTCTTGATGCCATGACCTAGACTCAACAGAAAGTCCGCCATTTTTAATTGAATTTGCAAATTTTTTTTTATTTTTTGCCATTCACAGGCGTCGTACTTTAACGAACTCCTCCTAGAGATGTTACCCGATCAACGTAAAATTTCGGATATGGCATCTAAAGACCTTGTTCATGTTAAATTGCGAAGCTTTTTTGGATTCATTGAACTTTGTATCCGTGGCGTCGCGGCAAATGTCAATGTTCCGCCATGAAACAGGAATTTGGTTTTCCGCGCACATGCTTTGTGAGATTTGCGCAAAACTTTACAGGCTTCATAAGAGTCTACTTCCAAGTAGAACTATATGTTGATATTAGATTGGGTGTGGTCAGGTGGCTCCACAGCGCCCTCTTGACACAACCATGTTGAGATAAAAGTGCTTAAATGTTCATGAAATTTCGTTTGATCATTGCATTTGTCATGTCAGGTTATGGTAATTTTTTTGGAATTTTTTGGCCAAACAGGAAGTGAGCTATGAGCCATTTCCTGCGTTTCTCCAAATTTTATTAACACATATTTGGAAGCCTAAGAATACTCGAAATCTTGCGAAAAGTTGCACAAATTATAATTGTCTTATTATCTTCAATCTTCTACATCAATTTGCACTAAATTTGGCACCATGGCTCTATAGCGCCCCCAATCAGATTTGAAAAAAAATTGCTCTTTTGAGGGTCTCAGCATGTTCAAAAACTCACAAAATTTTGTAAATGTATAAAAATCATCATTTGTATTACTCTGATAAAAAGCTTATATATAGGCTTGGCAAAATTGTCATAATAGCGCCACCTGGATAATTTCAAATAAGCAGCCCTCGCAGCCTGGTAAACCTACATGTATGAAATTCAGTAGACATGTGGAATATGCTGAGAACTAAAAAAAAGTCTCTTGGTGCCATGACCTAGACTCAACAGGAAGTCCGCCATTTTTAATTGAAATTGAAACTTTTTTTGATTTTTTGCCATTCACAGGCGTCGTACTTTAACGAACTCCTCCTTGAGATTTTATCCGATCAACTTAATATTTGGCAAATAATATCTTAAGACCTTGCTAATGTTAAATTGCGAAGCAATTTTGATTTCATCGAACAATGTATCCGTGGCTTCGCGGCGAATTTTGATATCCCGCCATGAAACAGGGAGTTGCTTTTACTGCCACATACTTTGTGGGATTTGCCCGAACCTTCTTCTGCTTGAGAAAATTGTTCTCCGAAGTAAAAACATATGCAAATATTGGATCGGGAGGCGCTAGGTGGCTCCACAGCGCCCTCTAGATATGGTCATGTTAAGATAAAAGTGCTTGAATGTTCATGAAATTTGGTGTGATCATTGTATTCGTCATTCCGGGTAATGTTTAATTTTTTGAAATTTTTTGGCCAAACAGGAAGTGAGCTATGAGCTATTTCCTGTGTTTTTCCAAATTTTTCTGAAGACACGTTTTAAGGCCTTAGGATGCTTCTAAACTTGCAAAACCTTGCACAAGTTATAAATGTCTTATTTTGTTTAATATCATCCATCAATTGGCACTAAATGTGGCATAACGGCTCGATAGCGCCCCCAATCAGATTTATAAAAGAGTTGCTCTTTTGAAAGTCTAAACATGCTGGAAAATTTAAAAAAATCAACACACTCATGGAGCTCGATATTACGATTACTATGTTGTAGATTTTGCGCACGGGCATGTCAAAATGGTTTCATAGCGCCCTCCAGAAAATTTTTGCACTCCACTCAGGAAACCACATTGTATGCGGTCCAGCAGTGTCCAATGGCTCTGAATGGACACCTGCACCCATCAAGATCTGGCTGCCACCCCAACGTGCACGAGGGGTGCGAGGGCCCTTTCAACGCTGCTTGCAGCTTTAATTCTTCTTCTTCTTCTTCTTCTTTTTATTCTGCTGCGAGAACGCATTTTTGAGGGCTTTGCCATGCACGAAAACTCACAAAAATTTGCCCACACGTCAGTCGTCGTGAAAATTGCAAAGTATTATTATTTTTGTGCTTTGACATGTCCCGGTGGCTCTATAGCGCCACCAAACACGCGGCCATTTTGGAACGCACTTGCTCGGATTCTCACGAAATTTTATAGAGTCATAGTAGTCATCATACATTTTTTTGAAAATTTTTTTGAAATTTTTTTGCCTCACAGGAAGTGAGCTATGAGCCATTTCCTGCGTTTTTTCAGATTTTACGAACACATTTTTGAGGGTTTTATCATACTCGAAAACTCACCAAACTTGGCTCATAGACTAGAAATATTACGTTCTTTGATTCGATATCTCATTTGGAACTGGGTGTGACATGGTAGCTCTAAAGCGCCCCCTAATACATAATTGCATTTTTGAGGGCCTCAGCATGCTTGAAAACTCACAAAACTTTGCAAACATGTTAAGCTGGTCTTACTTTTTACTAGAATTTAGGGTTTACAGATGGATGTGGCAAAATTGCATTACAGCGCCACCTAGAAAATTTCAATGAAGCAGCCCTCGCAGCGTGTTTGACCTACATGTACAAAATTCGGTGGACATGTGTACTATGCCAAGACCTAAAAAAAAGTCCCGAGGTGCCATGACCTAGACTCCACAGGAAGTCCGCCATTTTTAATTGAATTTGCAAATTTTTTAAATTTTTTGCCATGCACAGGCTACGTACTTTAACGAACTCCTCCTAGAGATTTTATCCGATCAACTTAAAATTTTGAATTTAACATCTTAAGACCTTCTCAATGTTAAATTGCGAAGCTTTTTTGGATTCATTGAACTTTGTATTCGTGGCGTCGCGGCGAATTTCGATGTTCCGCCATGAAACAGGAAGTTGGTTTTACGCGCACATGCTTTGTGAAATTTGCACGAAACTTTACAGGCTTTATAGGAGTCCACTTCCAAGTAGACCTTTATGTTGATATTAGATTGGGTGTGGTCAGGTGGCTCCACAGCGCCCTCTTGAAACGGCCATGTTGAGATAAAAGTGCTTGAATGTTCATGAAATTTGGTGTGATCATTGCTTTGTTCATGTCAGGTTATATTAATTTTTTTGAAATTTTTTGGCTAAACAGGAAGTGACCTATGCGCCATTTCCTGCTTTTTTCCAAATTTTATAAACACATGTTTGGATGCTTAAGAATACTCGAAAACTTGCAAAACGTCGCACAAATTATAATTGTCTTATTATCTTCAATTTTATATATCAATTTACACTAAATTTGGCACAATGGCTCTATAGCGCCCCCAATCAGATTTTTAAAAGAATTGCCATTTTGAGGGTCTCAGCATGTTCTAAAACTCACAAAATTTTGTAAATGTATTAAGACCATCATTCGTATTACTCTGACAAAAAACTCATATATAGACATGGCAAAAAAGTCACTATAGCGCCCCCTGGAAAATTTTAAATAAGCAGCCCTCGCAGCCTGGTAAACCTACATGTATGAAATTCTGTAGACATGTGAAATATGACGAGACCTACAAAAAAGACTCTTGGTGCCATGACCTAGACTCAACAGGAAGTCCACCATTTTTCATTGAAATTGCAACTTTTTTGGATTGTTGGCCATTCACAGGTGTCGTACTTTATCAAACTCCTCCTAGAGATTTCATCCGAACAACTTGAAATTTGGCATATGACATTGAAAGACGTCGTCGATGTTAAATTGCGAAGCTTTTTTGGATTCATCGAACTTTGTATCCGTGGCGTCGCGGCGAATTTCGATGTTCCGCCATGAAAATGGAAGTTTATTTTATGAGCATATGCTTTGGGAGATTTACATGAAACTTTAAAGGCTTAATGATAGTCTAATTCCAAATATACCTATATGTTGATATTGGAGTGGGTGTGGTCAGGTGGCTCTACAGCGCCCTCTTGACACGGCCATGTTGATATAAAAGTGCTTGAATGTTCATGAAATTTGGTCAGATCATTGCATTTGGTTTTCTGGGCTGTGCTGATTTTTTTGAAATTTTTCCGCCAAACAGGAAGTGAGCTATGAGTCATTTCCTGCGTTATTCCAAATTTTATGAACACACATTTGAAGGCCTTAGCATACTCGAAAACTTGCAAAACTTAGCTAAAATTTTATTTGTCACATTGTCTTCAATTTGAGACAAAAATTGGCAGTAAATGCGGCATCATGGCTCTATAGCGCCCCCAATACAATTTTTAAAAGAATTACCCTTTTGAGGGTTTCAGCATGCTCAAAAACTCACAAAATCTTGTACAATTTTAAAGACCATCATTCCCATTACACTGATAAAAAATTTACAAATAGGCGTGGCAAAAATGGCATTATAGCGCCCCCTGGAAAATTTCAAATGAGCAGCCCTCGCAGCCCGATAAACCCACATGTATGAAATTCGGTAGACATGTGGAATATGCCGAGACCTACAAAAAAGTCTCTTGGTGCCATGACCTAGACTCAACAGGAAGGCTGCCATTTTTAATTGAAATTGCAACTTTTTAAAAATTTTTTGCCATTCACAGGTGTCGTACTTTAACGAACTCCTCCTAGAGATTTTATCCGATCAACTTAAAATTTGGCATATAATATCTAAAAACCTTGCTGACGTTAAATTGCGAAGCTTTTTTGATTTCATCGAACGATGCATCTGTGGCGTCACGGCGAATTTTGATGTCCTGCCATGAAACAGGAAGTTGCTTTCAATTCCACATACTTTGTGGGATTTGCCTGAAACTTTCCAAGCTTGATAAAATTGTCCGCCCAAGTATAGATATATGCTTATTTTATATCGAGAGGTACCAGGTGGCTCCACAGCGCCCTCTAGATATGGCCTTGTTCAGATAAAAGTGCTTGAAAGTTCATGAAATTTGGTATGATCATTGCATTAGTCATTCTCCGCAATTGTTAATTTTTTGAAATTTTTTTGCCTAACAGGAAGAGAGCTATGAGCTATTTCCTGCGTTTTTCCAAATTTTACGAACACACGTTTTAAGGCCTTAGAATGCTCCAAAACTTGCAAAACCATCCAAAAATTAGAACTGTCTTATTCTTTTCAATACATCCATCAATTGGCACTAAATGGGGCATAATGGCTCTATAGCGCCCCCAATAATATTTATAAAAGAATTGCTCTTTTGAAAGTCTAAACATGCTGGAAAATTTTCAAAAATCGAAACACTCATGGAGCCCTGTATTACGATTACTGTGTTGTAGATTTTGTGCACAGGCAAGTCAAAATGGTATCATAGCGCCCTCCAGAAAATTTTTGCACTCCCATCAGGAAACCACATTGTACGCGGTCCAGCTGTGTCCAATGGCTCTGAATGGACACCTGCAGCCATCAAGATCTTGCTGCCACCCCAATGTGCACAGGGGGGGCGAGGGCCCTTTCAACGCTGCTTGCAGCTTTAATTAGGGCCCGAGCACTGACCGGTGCCAGGGCCCGGAACGGGTCCTGGCACCGAAGGTGCGAGGAACCTATTGTTTTTGATGGGATTTTTATTCTTCTTCTTCTTCTTCTTTTTATTCTGCTACAAGAACGCATTTTTGAGGGCTTTGCCATGCACGAAAACTCACAAAAATTTGCCCACACGTCAGTCGTGGTGAAAATTGCAAACGATTTTTAATTTTGTGCTTGGACATGCCCTGGTGGCTCTATAGCGCCACCAAACACACGGCCATTTTGGAACACACTTGCTCGGATTCAAATGAAATTTTATAGGGTCATAGTAGTCATCATAAATTTTTTTGTCAATTATTTTGAAATTTTTTTGCCTCACAGGAAGTGAGCTATGAGCCATTTCCTGCGTTTTTTCAGATTTTACGAACACATTTTTGAGGGCCTTATCATACTCGAAAACAGACCAAACTTGGCTTATTGACTAAAAATATTAAGTTCTTTGATTCTATATCTCATTTGGCAGTGGGTGAGACATGGTAGCTCTATAGCGCCCCCTAATACATAATTCCATTTTTGAGGGCATCAACATGCTCGAAAACTCACAAAACTTTGCAAACATATTAAGCTGGTCATACTCTTTACTAGGATATAGGGTTTACAGATAAATGTGTCAAAATTGCATTACAGCGCCACCTAGAAAATTTCAATGAAGCAGCCCTCGCAGCGTGTTTAACCTACATGTACAAAATTCGGTGGACATGTGTACTATGCCAAGACCTAAAAAAAAGTCTCTTGGTGCTATCACCTAGACTCAACAGGAAGTCTGCCATTTTTAATTGAATTTGGAAATTTTTTACATTTTTTGCCATTCACAGGCGTCGTACTTTAACGAACTCCTCCTACAGATTTTATCTGATCAACTTAAAATTTTGCGTATGACATCTAAATACCTGTTCGATGTTAAATTGCGAAGCTTTTTTGGATTCATCGAACTTTGTATCCGTGGCGTTGCAGCGAATTTCAATGTTCCGCCATGAAACAGGAAGTTGGTTTTATGCGCGTATGCTTTGTGAAATTTGCCCGAAACTTTACAGGCTTAATAAGAGTCGACTTCCAAATATACCTATATGTTGAAATTGGATTGGGTGTGGTCAGGTGGCTCCACAGCGCCCTCTGGACACGGCCATGTTGAGTTAACAGTGCTTGAATGTTCATGAAATTTGGTCTGATCAGTACATTTGTTTTTTTGGGCAATGCTTATTTTTTTTTTAATTTTTCAACCAAACAGGAAGTGAGCTATGAGCCATTTCCTGCGATATTCCAAATTTTACAAACACACGTTTGAAGCCTTTAGCATACTTGAAAACTTGCAAAACTTTGCAAAAATTATAATTGTTTGATTGTCTTCAATTTAAGACAGAAATTGGCAGTAAATGTGGCATAATGGCTCTATAGCGCCCCCAATCAGTTCTTTAAAAGAATTGACCTTTTGAGGGTCTCAGCATGCTCAAAAACTCACAAAATTTTGTACCATTCTAAAAACCATTATTTCTTTTACACTGATAAAAAAAATACATTTTGAGTTGGCAAAAATGGCATTATAGCGCCCCCTGGAAAATTTCAAATAAGCAGCCCTCGCATCGTAGTTGACCTGCATGAATGAAATTCGGTGGACATGTAGAATATCCTGAGACCTCCAAAAAAGTCTCCTGGTGCCATGACCTAGACTCACAAGGAAGTTTGCAATTTTTAATTGAAATTTCAACTTTTTTTGATTTTTCGCCATTCGCAGGTGTCGTACTTTAACGAACTCCTCCGAGAGATTTTATCTGATCAACTTAAAATTTGGTGAATAGTATCTCAAGACGTTGCCAATGTTAAATTGCGAAGCTTTTTTGGGCTCATTGAACGATGCATCTGTGGCGTCGCAGCGAATTTTGATGTCACGCCATGAAACAGGAAGTTGCTTTTATTCCCACATCCTTTGTGGGATTTGCCTGAAACTTTCCAAGCTTGATAAAATTGTCCTCCCAAGTATAAATATATGTAAATATTAGATCGGGAGGTGCCAGGTGGCTCCACAGCACCCTCTAGATATGGCCATGTTAAGATAAAAGTGCTTGAATGTTCATGAAATTTGGTGTGATCATTGCAATATTCATTCCCGGCAATGCTTAATTTTTTGAAATTTTTCAGCCAAACAGGAAGTCAGCTTTGAGCCATTTCCTGCATTTTTCCGAATTTTACGAACACACGTTTTAAGGCCTTAGAACGATCCAAAACTTGCAAAATGTGGCACAAATTATCAGTGTCTCATTTTCTTGAATTTCATATACCAACTGCCACGAAATGTGGCATGATGGCTCTATAGCGCCCCCAATCAGATTTTTTCAAGAATTGCCATTTTAGGGGTCTAAGTGTGGTTGAAAATTTATGAAAATCAAGACACTCATGGAGCCCGGTATTCCAATAACTATGTTGTAGATTTTGCGCACAGGCATGTCAAAATGGTATCAGAGCGTCCACTAGGAAATTTTTGCAATCCCATCAGGAAAACACATTGTATGCGGTCCAGCAGTGTCCAATGGCTGTGAATGGACATTTCCACCCATCAAGATCTTGCTGCCACCCCAACGTGCACGAGGGGGGCGAGGGCCCTTTCAACGCTGCTTGCAGCTTTAATTAGGGCCCGAGCACCGACCGGTGCCAGGGCCCGGAACGGGTCCTGGCACCGAAGGTGCGAGGAACCTATTGTTTTTGATGGGATTTTTATTATTCTTCTTCTTCTTCTTCTTCTTCTTCTTCTTCTTCTTTTTATTCTGCTACGAGAACGCATTTTTGAGGGCTTTGCCATGCACGAAAACTCACAAAAATTTGCCCACACGTCAGTCGTGGTGAAAATTGCAAACTATTATTATTTTTGTGCTTGGTCATGCCCCGGTGGCTCTGTAGCGCCACCAAACACACGGCCATTTTGGAACGCACTTGCTCGGATTCTCACGAAATTTGATAGGGTCATAGGAGTCATCTTATATTTTTTTGTCAATTTTTTTGAAATTTTTTTGCCACAAAGGAAGTGAGCTATGAGCCATTTCCTGCGTTTTTTCAGATTTTACGAACACATTTTTGAGGGCCTTATCATACTCGAAAAGACACCAAACTTCACTCATAGACTTAAAATATTAAGTTCCTTGATTCGATATCTCATTTGGCACTATGTGTGACATGGTGGCTCTATAGCGCCCCCTAATACATAATTGCATATTTGAGGGCATCAACATGCTTGAAAACTCACAAAACTTTGCAAACACATTAAGCTGCTCATACTATTTACTAGGATATAGGGTTCAAAGATAGATGTGGCTAAATTGCATGACAGCGCCACCTAGAAAATTTCAATGAAGCATCCCTCGCAGCGTGTTTAACCTACATGTACAAAATTCGATGGACATGTGTACTAGGCCAAGACCTAAAAAAAAGTCACTTGGTGCCATGACCTAGACTCAACAGGAAGTCCGCCATTTTTAATTGAATTTGCAAATTTTTTAAATTTTTTGCCATTCACAGGCATCATACTTTAACGAACTCCTCCTAGAGATTTTATCCGATCAACGTAAAATTTCGCATATGACATCTTAAGACCTTGGCAATGTTAAATTGCGAAGCTTTTTCTGATTCATCGAACTTTGTATCCGTGGCGTCGCGGCGAATTTTGATGTTCCGCCATGAAACAGGAAGTTGGTTTTACGCACACATGCTTTGTGAGAGTTGCGCGAAACTTCACAGGCTTGATAATAGTCTACTTCCAAGTATACCCACATGTTGATATTGGATTGGGTGTGGTCAGGTGGCTCCACAGCGCCCTCTTGACACGGCCATGTTGAAATAAAAGTGCTTTAATGTTCATGAAATTTGGTGTGATCATTGCATTGTTCATGTTGAGTTATTTTTATTTTTTTAAAATTTTTTGGCCAAACAGGATGTGAGCTATGCGCCATTTCCTGCGTTTTTCCAAATTTTATAAACATATGTTTGGATGCTTTAGAATACTCGAAATCTTGCAAAAAGTTGCACAAATTATAATTGTCTTATTATCTTCAATGTTATATATCAATTTACACTAAATTTGGCACAATGGCTCTATAGCGCCCCCAATCAGATTTTAAAAAGAATTGCCATTTTGAGGGTCTCAGCATGTTCTAAAACTCACAAAATTTTGTAAATGTATAAAGACCATCATTTGTATTACTCTGACAAAAACTTATATATATACATGGCAAAAATGTCACTATAGCGCCCCCTGGAAAATTTTAAATAAGCAGCCCTCGCAGCCTGGTAAACCTACATGTATGAAATTCGGTAGACATGTGGAATATGCCGAGACCTACAAAAAATTCCCTTGGTGCCATGACCTACACTCAACAGGAAGTCCACCATTTTTCATTGAAATTGCAACTTTTTTGGATTGTTGGCCATTCACAGGTGTCGTACTTTAACGAACTCCTCCTAGAGATTTTATCTGATCAACTTAAAATTTGGCATATGACATTGAAAGATGTCGTCGATGTTAAATTGCGAAGCTTTTTTGGATTCATCGAACTTTGTATTCGTGGCGTCGCGGTGAATTTCGATGTTCCGCCATGAAAATGGAAGTTTATTTTATGAGAATATGCTTTGGGAGATTTACATGAAACTTTACAGGCTTAATGATAGTCTAATTCCAAATATACCTATATGTTGATATTGGAGTGGGTGTGGTCAGGTGGCTCTACAGCGCCCTCTTGACACGGCCATGTTGATATAAAAAAGCTTGAATGTTCATGAAATTTAGTCAGATCATTGCATTTGGTTTTCTGGGCAGTGTTGATTTTTTTGAAATTTTTTGGCCAAACAGGAAGTGAGCTATGAGTCATTTCCTGCGTTATTCCAAATTTTATGAACACACATTTGAAGGCTTTAGCATACTGGAAAACTTGCAAAACTTAGCTAAAATTTTATTTGTCACATTGTTTTCAATTTGAAACAAAAATTGGCAGTAAATGAGGCATCATGGCTCTATAGCGCCCCCAATACGATTTTTAAAAGAATTACCCTTTTGAGGGTTTCAGCATGCTCAAAAACTCACAAAATTTTGTACAATTTTAAAGCCCATCATTCCTATTACACTGATAAAAAATTTACAAATAGGCGCGGCAAAAATGGCATTATAGCGCCCCCTAGAAAATTTCAAATAAGCAGCCCTCGCAGCCCGATAAACCCACATGTATGAAATTCGGTAGACATGTGGAATATGCCGAGACCTACAAAAAAGTCTCTTGGTGCCATGACCTAGACCCAACAGGAAGGCTCCCATTTTTAATTGAAATTGCAACTTTTTAAAATTTTTTTTGCCATTCACAGGTGTCGTACTTTAACGAACTCCTCCTAGAGATTTTATCCGATCAACTTAAAATTTGGCATATAATATCTAAAAACCTTGCTGACGTTAAATTGCGAAGCTTTTTTGATTTCATCGAACGATGCATCTGTGGCGTCACGGCGAATTTTGATGTCCTGCCATGAAACAGGAAGTTGCTTTCAATTCCACATACTTTGTGGGATTTGCCTGAAACTTTCCAAGCTTGATAAAATTGTCCGCCCAAGTATAGATATATGCTTATTTTATATCGAGAGGTACCAGGTGGCTCCACAGCGCCCTCTAGATATGGCCATGATCAGATAAAAGCATTGAAAGTTCATGAAATTTGGTATGATCATTGCATTAGTCATTCTCCGCAATTGTTAATTTTTTGAAATTTTTTTGCCAAACAGGAAGAGAGCTATGAGCTATTTCCTGCGTTTTTCCAAATTTTACGAACACACGTTTTAAGGCCTTAGAATGCTCCAAAACTTGCAAAACCATCCAAAAATTAGAACTGTCTTATTCTCTTCAATACATCCATCAATTGGCACTAAATGGGGCATAATGGCTCTATAGCGCCCCAAATAATATTTATAAAAGAATTGCTCTTTTGAAAGTCTAAACATGCTGGAAAATTTACAAAAATCGAAACACTCATGGAGCCCTGTATTACGATTACTGTGTTGTAGATTTTGTGCACAGGCAAGTCAAAATGGTATCATAGCGCCCTCCAGAAAATTTTTGCACTCCCATCAGGAAACCACATTGTACGCGGTCCAGCTGTGTCCAATGGCTCTGAATAGACACTTGCAGCCATCAAGATCTTGCTGCCACCCCAATGTGCACAGGGGGGGCGAGGGCCCTTTCAACGCTGCTTGCAGCTTTAATTAGGGCCCGAGCACCGACCGGTGCGAGGAACCTATTGTTTTTGATGGGATTTTTATTCTTCTTCTTCTTCTTCTTCTTCTTCTTCTTTTTATTCTGCTGCGAGAACGCATTTTTGAGGGCTTTGCCATGCACGAAAACTCACAAAAATTTGCCCACACGTCAGTCGTGGTGAAAATTGCAAAATATTATTATTTTTGTGCTTGGACATGCCCCGGTGGCTCTATAGCGCCACCAAACACGAGGACATTTTGGAACGCACTTGCTCGGATTCTCACGAAATTTTATAGAGTCTTAGTAGTCATCATATATTTTTTTGTAAATTTTTTTGAAATTTTTTTGCCTCACAGGAAGTGAGCTATGAGCCATTTCCTGCGTTTTTTTAGATTTTACGAACACATTTTTGAGGGTTTTATCATACTCGAAAACTCACCAGACTTGGCTCATAGACTAGAAATATTACGTTCTTTGATTCGATATCTCATTTGGCACTGAGTGTGATATGGTAGCTCTATAGCGCCCCCTAATACATAATTGCATTTTTGAGGGCCTCAGCATGCTTGAAAACTCACAAAACTTTGCAAACATATTAAGCAGGTCTTACTTTTAACTAGGATTTAGGGTTTACAGATGGATGTGGCAAAATTGCATTACAGCGCCACCTAGAAAATTTCAATGAAGCAGCCCTCGCAGCGTGTTTGACCTACATGTACAAAATTCGGTAAACATGTGTACTATGCCAAGACCTAAAAAAAAGTCTCAAGGTGCCATGACCTAGACTCAACAGGAAGTCCGCCATTTTTAATTGAATTTGCAAATTTTTTAAATTTTTTGCCATTCACAGGCTTCGTACTTTAACGAACTCCTCCTAGAGATTTTATCCCATCAACTTAAAATTTTGAATTTAACATCTTAAGACCTTTTCGATGTTAAATTGCGAAGCTTTTTTGGATTCATTGAACTTTGTATCCGTGGCGTCGCGGCGAATTTCGATGTTCCGCCATGAAACAGGAAGTTGGTTTTACGCGCACATGCTTTGTGAAATTTGCGCGAAACTTTACAGGCTTTATAGTAGTCCACTTCCAAGTAGACCTATATGTTAATATTAGATTGGGTGTGGTCAGGTGGCTCCACAGCGCCCCCTTGAAACGGCCATGTTGAGATAAAAGTGCTTGAATGTTCATGAAATTTGGTGTGATCATTGTATTGTTCATGTTGAGTTATTTTAATTTTTTTTTAATTTTTTGGCCAAACAGGAAGTGAGCTAGGCGCCATTTCCTGCGTTTTTCCAAATTTTATAAACACATGTTTGGATGCTTTAAAATGCTCAAAATCTTGCAAAAAGTTGCACAAATTATAATTGTCTTATTATCTTCAATTTTATATGTCAATTTACACTAAATTTGGCACAATGGCTCTATAGCGCTCCCTATCAGATTTTTAAAAGAATTGCCATTTTGAGGGTCTTAGCATGTTCTAAAACTCACAAAATTTTGTAAATGTATAAAGACCATCATTCGTATTACTCTGACAAAAAACTTATATATATACATGGCAAAAATGTCACTATAGCGCCCCCTGGAAAATTTTAAATAAGCAGCCCTCGCAGCCTGGTAAACCTACATGTATGAAATTCAGTAGACATGTGGAATATGCCGAGACCTACAAAAAATTCTCTTGGTGCCATGACCTACACTCAACAGGAAGTCCACCATTTTTAATTGAAATTGCAACTTTTTTGGATTGTTGGCCATTCACAGGTGTCGTACTTTAACGAACTCCTTCTAGAGATTTTATCTGATCAACTTAAAATTTGGCATATGAGATTGAAAGACGTCGTCGATGTTAAATTGCGAAGCTTTTTTGGATTCATTGAACTTTGTATCCGTGGCGTCGCGGCGAATTTCGATGTTCCGCCATGAAAATGGAAGTTTATTTTATGAGCATATGCTTTGGGAGATTTACATGAAACTTTACAGGCTTAATGATAGTCTAATTCCAAATATACCTATATGTTGATATTGGAGTGGATGTGGTCAGGTGGCTCTACAGCGCCCTCTTGACACAGCCATGTTGATATAAAAGTGCTTGAATGTTCATGAAATTTGGTCAGATCATTGCATTTGGTTTTCTGGGCTGTGCTGATTTTTTTGAAATTTTTCGGCCAAACAGGGAGTGAGCTATGAGTCATTTCCTGCGTTATTCAAAATTTTATGAACACACATTTGAAGGCCTTAGCATACTCGAAAACTTGCAAAACTTTGCTAAAATTTTATTTGTCACATTGTCTTCAATTTGAAACAAAAATTGGCAGTAAATGAGGCATCATGGCTCTATAGCGCCCCCAATACGATTTTTAAAAGAATTACCCTTTTGAGGGTTTCAGCATGCTCAAAAACTCACAAAATTTTGTATAATATTAAAGACCATCATTCCTATTACACTGATAAAAAATTTACAAATAGGCGTGGCAAAAATGGCATTATAGCGCCCCCTGGAAAATTTCAAATAAGCAGCCCTCGCAGCCCGATAAACCCACATGTATGAAATTCGGTAGACATGTGGAATATGCTGAGCCCAACAAAAAAGTCTCTTGGTGCCATGACCTAGACCCAGCAGGAAGGCTGCCATTTTTAATTGAAATTGCAACTTTTTAAAATTTTTTTTGCCATTCACAGGTGTCGTACTTTAACGAACTCCTCCTAGAGATTTTATCCGATCAACTTAAAATTTGCCGTATAATATCTAAAAACCTTGCTGACGTTAAATTGCGAAGCTTTTTTGATTTCATCGAACGATGCATCTGTGGCGTCACGGCGAATTTTGATGTCCTGCCATGAAACAGGAAGTTGCTTTTACTCCCACATACTTTGTTCGATTTGCCTTGATAAGCTAGATAATATTTTCCTCCAAAGTATAACTATATGCTAATATTAGATAGGGAGTGGCCAGGTGGCTCCACGACGCCCTCTAGATACGGCCATGTTAAGTTAAAAGTGCTTGAATGTTCATGAAATTTGGGTGATCATTGCATTAGTCATTCTGGGCGATGGTTAATTTTTTGAAAATTATTGCATAAACAGGAAGTGAGCTATGAGCTACTTCCTGCGTTTTTCCAAATTTTACGAAGTCATATTTTCAGGCCTTAGAATGCTCCAAACCTTAAAAAACCTAGCAAACAGTATAAATGTCTTATTCTCTTCAATGTCATCCATCAATTGGTATTAAATATGGCATAATGGCTCAATAGCGCCCCCAGTCAGATATTTAAAAGTATTGCCTCTTTGATCGTCTAAACATATTGGAAAATTTACAAAAATCAACACACTCATGGAGCCTGACATTACAATTACCTTGTTGTAGATTTTGCACACAGGCATGTCAAAATGGTATCGTAGCGCCCTCTAGAACATTTTTGCACTCCCATCAGGAAACCACAATGCACACAGTCTAGCAGTGCCCAATGGCTCTTGATGGACACCTGCACCCATCAAGATCTTGCTGCCACCCCAACGTGCACGAGGGGGGCGAGGGCCCTTTCAACGCTGCTTGCAGCTTTAATTAGGGCCCGAGCACCGACCGGTGCCAGGGCCCGGAACGGGTCCTGGCACCGAAGGTGCAAGGAACCTATTGTTTTTGATGGGATTTTTATTCTTCTTCTTCTTCTTCTTCTTCTTCTTTTTATTCTGCTGCGAGAACGCATTTTTGAGGGCTTTGCCATGCACGAAAACTCACAAAAATTTGCCCACACGTCAGTTGTGGTGAAAATTGCAAAGTATTATTATTTTTGTGCTTGGACATGCCCCGGTGGCTCTATAGCGCCACCAAACACGCGGCCATTTTGGAACGCACTTGCTCGGATTCTCACGAAATTTTATAGAGTCATAGCAGTCATCATAAGTTTTTTTGTTAATTTTTTTGAAATTTTTTTGCCTCACAGGAAGTGAGCTATGAGCCATTTCCTGCGTTTTTTTAGATTTTACGAACACATTTTTGAGGGTTTTATCATATCGAAAACTCACCAGACTTGGCTCATAGACTAGAAATATTACGTTCTTTGATTCGATATCTCATTTGGCACTAGGTGTGACATGGTAGCTCTATAGCGCCCCCTAATACATAATTACATTTTTGAGGGCCTCAGCATGCTTGAAAACTCACAAAACTTTGCAAACATATTAAGCAGGTCTTACTTTTAACTAGGATTTAGGGTTTACAGATGGATGTGGCAAAATTGCATTACAGCGCCACCTAGAAAATTTCAATGAAGCAGCCCTCGCAGCGTGTTTGACCTACATGTACAAAATTCGGTGGACATGTGTACTATGCCAAGACCTAAAAAAAAGTGTCTAGGTGCCATGACCTAGACTCAACAGGAAGTCCGCCATTTTTAATTGAATTTGCTAATTTTTTAAATTTTTTGCCATTCACAGGCTTCGTACTTTAACGAACTCCTCCTAGAGATTTTATCCGATCAACTTAAAATTTTGAATTTAACATTTTAAGACCTTGTCGATGTTAAATTGCGAAGCTTTTTTGGATTCATTGAACTTTGTATCCGTGGCGTCGCGGCGAATTTCGATGTTCCGCCATGAAACAGGAAGTTGGTTTTACGCGCACATGCTTTGTGAAATTTGCGCGAAACTTTACAGGCTTTATAGGAGTCCACTTCCAAGTAGACCTATATGTTGATATTAGATTGGGTGTGGTCAGGTGGCTCCACAGCGCCCTCTTGAAACGGCCATGTTGAGATAAAAGTGCTTGAATGTTCATGAAATTTGGTGTGATCATTGCATTGTTTATGTCGAGTTATTTTAATTTTTTTGAAATTTTTTGGCATAACAGGAAGTGAGCTATGCGCCATTTCCTGCGTTTTTCCAAATTTTATAAACACATGTTTGGATGCTTTAGAATACTCGAAATCTTGCAAAAAGTTGCACAAATTATAATTGTCTTATTATCTTCAATTTTTTATATCAATTTACACTAAATTTGGCACAATGGCTCAATAGCGCTCCCAATCAGATTTTTAAAAGAATTGCCATTTTGAGGGTTTCAGCATGTTCTAAAACTCACAAAATTTTGTAAATGTATAAAGACCATCATTCGTATTACTTTGACAAAAAACTTATATATAGACATGGCAAAAATGTCACTATAGCGCCCCCTGGAAAATTTTAAATAAGCAGCCCTCGCAGCCTGGTAAACCTACATGTATGAAATTCGGGAGACATGTGGAATATGCCGAGACCTACAAAAAAGACGCTTGGTGCCATGACCTAGACTCCACAGGAAGTCCGCCATTTTTAATTGAATTTGCAAATTTTTTTTATTTTTTGCCATTCACTGGCTTCGTACTTTAACGAACTCCTCCTATAGATTTTATCCGATCAACTTAAAATTTTGAATTTAACATCTTAAGACCTTCTCGATGTTAAATTGCGAAGCTTTTTTGGATTCATTGAACTTTGTATCCGTGGCGTCGCGGCAAATTTCGATGTTCCGCCATGAAACAGGAAGTTATTTTTACGCGCACATGCTTTGTGAAATTTGCGCGAAACTTTACAGGCATTATAGAAGTCCACTTCCAAGTAGACCTATATGTTGATATTAGATTGGGTGTGGTCAGGTGGCTCCACAGCGCCCTCTTGAAACGGCCATGTTGAGATAAAAGTGCTTGAATGTTCATGAAATTTGGTGTGATCATTGCTTTGTTCATGTCGGATTATATAAATTTTTTTGAAATTTTTTGGCTAAACAGGAAGTGAGCTATGCGCCATTTCCTGCGTTTTTCCAAATTTTATAAACACATGTTTGGATGCTTAAGAATACTCGAAATCTTGCAAAAAGTTGCACAAATTATAATTGTCTTATTATCTTCAATTTTATATATCAATTTACACTAAATTTGGCACAATGGCTCTATAGCGCCCCCAATCAGATTTTTAAAAGAATTGCCCTTTTGAGGGTCTCAGCATGCTCAAAAACTCCCAAAATTTTGTACAATTCTAAAGACCATCATTCCTATCACACTGAAAAAAAATTTACATAAAGGCGTGGCAAAAATGGCATTATAGCGCCCCCTGGAAAATTTCAAATAATAGCCCTCGCATTGTGGTTGACCTGCATGTATGAATTTCGGTGGACATGTGGAATATCCTGAGAACTCAAAAAAAGTCTCTTGGTGCCATGACCTTGACCCAACTGGAAGTATGCCATTTTAGATTGAAATTGCAATTTTTTTCGATTTTTTGCCATTCACGGGTGACGTACTTTAACGAACTCCTCCTAGAGATTTTATCCGATCAACTTAATATTTGGCAAATAATTTCTAAAGACCTTGCTGATGTTAAATTGCGAAGCTATTCTGATTTCATCGAACGATGTATCCGTGGCGTCGAGGCGAATTTCGATGTTCCGCCATGAAACAGGAAGTTGGTTTTATACGCGTATGCTTTGTGAAATTTGCCCGAAACTTTACAGGCTTAATAAGAGTCGACTTCCAAATATACCTATATGTTGATATTGGATTGGTTGTGGTCAGGTGGCTCCACAGCGCCCTCTTGACACGGCCATGTTGAGTTAAAAGTGCTTGAATGTTCATGAAATTAAATCTGATCATTACATTTGTTTTTTTGGGCTATGCATTTTTTTTTTAAATTTTTCGGCCAAACAGGAAGTGAGCTATGAGCCATTTCCTGCGTTATTCCAAATTTTAAGACGCACGTTTGAAGGTTTTAGCATACTCGAAAACTTGCAAAACTTTGCAAAAATTATTTTTGTCTGATTGTTTTCAATTTGAGACAGGAATTGGCAGTAAATGTGGTATAATGGCTCTATAGCGCCCCCAATCAGATTTTTAAAAGAATTGCCTTTTTGAGGGTTTCAGCATGTTCTAAAACTCACAAAATTTTGTAAATGTATAAAGACCATCATTCGTATTACTTTGACAAAAAACTTATATATAGACATGGCAAAAATGTCACTATAGCGCCCCCTGGAAAATTTTAAATAAGCAGCCCTCGCAGCCTGGTAAACCTACATGTATGAAATTCGGCAGACATGTGGAATATGCCGAGACCTACAAAAAAGACCCTTGGTGCCATGACCTAGACTCCACAGGAAGTCCGCCATTTTTAATTGAATTTGCACATTTTTTTTATTTTTTGCCATTCACTGGCTTCGTACTTTAACGAACTCCTCCTATAGATTTTATCCGATCAACTTAAAATTTTGAATTTAACATCTTAAGACCTTCTCGATGTTAAATTGCGAAGCTTTTTTGGATTCATTGAACTTTGTATCCGTGGCGTCGCGGCAAATTTCGATGTTCCGCCATGAAACAGGAAGTTATTTTTACGCGCACATGCTTTGTGAAATTTGCGCGAAACTTTACAGGCATTATAGAAGTCCACTTCCAAGTAGACCTATATGTTGATATTAGATTGGGTGTGGTCAGGTGGCTCCACAGCGCCCTCTTGAAACGGCCATGTTGAGATAAAAGTGCTTGAATGTTCATGAAATTTGGTGTGATCATTGCTTTGTTCATGTCGGATTATATAAATTTTTTTGAAATTTTTTGGCTAAACAGGAAGTGAGCTATGCGCCATTTCCTGCGTTTTTCCAAATTTTATAAACACATGTTTGGATGCTTAAGAATACTCGAAATCTTGCAAAAAGTTGCACAAATTATAATTGTCTTATTATCTTCAATTTTATATATCAATTTACACTAAATTTGGCACAATGGCTCTATAGCGCCCCCAATCAGATTTTTAAAAGAATTGCCCTTTTGAGGGTCTCAGCATGCTCAAAAACTCCCAAAATTTTGTACAATTCTAAAGACCATCATTCCTATCACACTGAAAAAAAATTTACATAAAGGCGTGGCAAAAATGGCATTATAGCGCCCCCTGGAAAATTTCAAATAATAGCCCTCGCATTGTGGTTGACCTGCATGTATGAATTTCGGTGGACATGTGGAATATCCTGAGAACTCAAAAAAAGTCTCTTGGTGCCATGACCTAGACCCAACTGGAAGTATGCCATTTTAGATTGAAATTGCAATTTTTTTCGATTTTTTGCCATTCACGGGTGACGTACTTTAACGAACTCCTCCTAGAGATTTTATCCGATCAACTTAATATTTGGCAAATAATTTCTAAAGACCTTGCTGATGTTAAATTGCGAAGCTATTCTGATTTCATCGAACGATGTATCCGTGGCGTCGAGGCGAATTTCGATGTTCCGCCATGAAACAGGAAGTTGGTTTTATACGCGTATGCTTTGTGAAATTTGCCCGAAACTTTACAGGCTTAATAAGAGTCGACTTCCAAATATACCTATATGTTGATATTGGATTGGTTGTGGTCAGGTGGCTCCACAGCGCCCTCTTGACACGGCCATGTTGAGTTAAAAGTGCTTGAATGTTCATGAAATTAAATCTGATCATTACATTTGTTTTTTTGGGCTATGCATTTTTTTTTGAAATTTTTCGGCCAAACAGGAAGTGAGCTATGAGCCATTTCCTGCGTTATTCCAAATTTTACGAACACACGTTTGAAGGTTTTAGCATACTCGAAAACTTGCAAAACTTTGCAAAAATTATTTTTGTCTGATTGTTTTCAATTTGAGACAGGAATTGGCAGTAAATGTGGTATAATGGCTCTATAGCGCCCCCAATCATATTTTTAAAAGAATTGCCCTTTTGAGGGTTTCAGCATGTTCTAAAACTCACAAAATTTTGTAAATGTATAAAGACCATCATTCGTATTACTTTGACAAAAAACTTATATATAGACATGGCAAAAATGTCACTATAGCGCCCCCTGGAAAATTTTAAATAAGCAGCCCTCGCAGCCTGGTAAACCTACATGTATGAAATTCGGTAGACATGTGGAATATGCCGAGACCTACAAAAAAGACTCTTGGTGCCATGACCTAGACTCCACAGGAAGTCCGCCATTTTTAATTGAATTTGCAAATTTTTTTTATTTTTTGCCATTCACTGGCTTCGTACTTTAACGAACTCCTCCTATAGATTTTATCCGATCAACTTAAAATTTTGAATTTAACATCTTAAGACCTTCTCGATGTTAAATTGCAAAGCTTTTTTGGATTCATTGAACTTTGTATCCGTGGCGTCGCGGCAAATTTCGATGTTCCGCCATGAAACAGGAAGTTATTTTTACGCGCACATGCTTTGTGAAATTTGCGCGAAACTTTACAGGCATTATAGAAGTCCACTTCCAAGTAGACCTATATGTTGATATTAGATTGAGTGTGGTCAGGTGGCTCCACAGCGCCCTCTTGAAACGGCCATGTTGAGATAAAAGTGCTTGAATGTTCATGAAATTTGGTGTGATCATTGCTTTGTTCATGTCGGATTATATAAATTTTTTTGAAATTTTTTGGCTAAACAGGAAGTGAGCTATGCGCCATTTCCTGCGTTTTTCCAAATTTTATAAACACATGTTTGGATGCTTAAGAATACTCGAAATCTTGCAAAAAGTTGCACAAATTATAATTGTCTTATTATCTTCAATTTTATATATCAATTTACACTAAATTTGGCACAATGGCTCTATAGCGCCCCCAATCAGATTTTTAAAAGAATTGCCCTTTTGAGGGTCTCAGCATGCTCAAAAACTCCCAAAATTTTGTACAATTCTAGAGACCATCATTCCTATCACACTGAAAAAAAATTTACATAAAGGCGTGGCAAAAATGGCATTATAGCGCCCCCTGGAAAATTTCAAATAATAGCCCTCGCATTGTGGTTGACCTGCATGTATGAATTTCGGTGGACATGTGGAATATCCTGAGAACTCAAAAAAAGTCTCTTGGTGCCATGACCTAGACCCAACTGGAAGTATGCCATTTTAGATTGAAATTGCAATTTTTTTCGATTTTTTGCCATTCACGGGTGACGTACTTTAACGAACTCCTCCTAGAGATTTTATCCGATCAACTTAATATTTGGCAAATAATTTCTAAAGACCTTGCTGATGTTAAATTGCGAAGCTATTCTGATTTCATCGAACGATGTATCCGTGGCGTCGAGGCGAATTTCGATGTTCCGCCATGAAACAGGAAGTTGGTTTTATACGCGTATGCTTTGTGAAATTTGCCCGAAACTTTACAGGCTTAATAAGAGTCGACTTCCAAATATACCTATATGTTGATATTGGATTGGTTGTGGTCAGGTGGCTCCACAGCGCCCTCTTGACACGGCCATGTTGAGTTAAAAGTGCTTGAATGTTCATGAAATTAAATCTGATCATTACATTTGTTTTTTTGGGCTATGCATTTTTTTTTGAAATTTTTCGGCCAAACAGGAAGTGAGCTATGAGCCATTTCCTGCGTTATTCCAAATTTTACGAACACACGTTTGAAGGTTTTAGCATACTCGAAAACTTGCAAAACTTTGCAAAAATTATTTTTGTCTGATTGTTTTCAATTTGAGACAGGAATTGGCAGTAAATGTGGTATAATGGCTCTATAGCGCCCCCAATCAGATTTTTAAAAGAATTGCCCTTTTGAGGGTTTCAGCATGTTCTAAAACAAACAAAATTTTGTAAATGTATAAAGACCATCATTCGTATTACTTTGACAAAAAACTTATATATAGACATGGCAAAAATATCACTATAGCGCCCCCTGGAAAATTTTAAATAAGCAGCCCTCGCAGCCTGGTAAACCTACATGTATGAAATTCGGCAGACATGTGGAATATGCCGAGACCTACAAAAAAGACCCTTGGTGCCATGACCTAGACTCCACAGGAAGTCCGCCATTTTTAATTGAATTTGCAAATTTTTTTTATATTTTGCCATTCACTGGCTTCGTACTTTAACGAACTCCTCCTATAGATTTTATCCGATCAACTTAAAATTTTGAATTTAACATCTTAAGACCTTCTCGATGTTAAATTGCGAAGCTTTTTTGGATTCATTGAACTTTGTATCCGTGGCGTCGCGGCAAATTTCGATGTTCCGCCATGAAACAGGAAGTTATTTTAACGCGCACATGCTTTGTGAAATTTGCGCGAAACTTTACAGGCATTATAGAAGTCCACTTCCAAGTAGACCTATATGTTGATATTAGATTGGGTGTGGTCAGGTGGCTCCACAGCGCCCTCTTGAAACGGCCATGTTGAGATAAAAGTGCTAGAATGTTCATGAAATTTGGTGTGATCATTGCTTTGTTCATGTCGGATTATATAAATTTTTTTGAAATTTTTTGGCTTAACAGGAAGTGAGCTATGCGCCATTTCCTGCGTTTTTCCAAATTTTATTAACACATGTTTGGATGCTTAAGAATACTCGAAATCTTGCAAAAAGTTGCACAAATTATAATTGTCTTATTATCTTCAATTTTATATATCAATTTACACTAAATTTGGCACAATGGCTCTATAGCGCCCCCAATCAGATTTTTAAAAGAATTGCCCTTTTGAGGGTCTCAGCATGCTCAAAAACTCCCAAAATTTTGTACAATTCTAAAGACCATCATTCCTATCACACTGAAAAAAAATTTACATAAAGGCGTGGCAAAAATGGCATTATAGCGCCCCCTGGAAAATTTCAAATAATAGCCCTCGCATTGTGGTTGACCTGCATGTATGAATTTCGGTGGACATGTGGAATATCCTGAGAACTCAAAAAAAGTCTCTTGGTGCCATGACCTAGACCCAACTGGAAGTATGCCATTTTAGATTGAAATTGCAATTTTTTTCGATTTTTTGCCATTCACGGGTGACGTACTTTAACGAACTCCTCCTAGAGATTTTATCCGATCAACTTAATATTTGGCAAATAATTTCTAAAGACCTTGCTGATGTTAAATTGCGAAGCTATTCTGATTTCATCGAACGATGTATCCGTGGCGTCGAGGCGAATTTCGATGTTCCGCCATGAAACAGGAAGTTGGTTTTATACGCGTATGCTTTGTGAAATTTGCCCGAAACTTTACAGGCTTAATAAGAGTCGACTTCCAAATATACCTATATGTTGATATTGGATTGGTTGTGGTCAGGTGGCTCCACAGCGCCCTCTTGACACGGCCATGTTGAGTTAAAAGTGCTTGAATGTTCATGAAATTAAATCTGATCATTACATTAGTTTTTTTGGGCTATGCATTTTTTTTTGAAATTTTTCGGCCAAACAGGAAGTGAGCTATGAGCCATTTCCTGCATTATTCCAAATTTTACGAACACACGTTTGAAGGTTTTAGCATACTCGAAAACTTGCAAAACTTTGCAAAAATTATTTTTGTCTGATTGTTTTCAATTTGAGACAGGAATTGGCAGTAAATGTGGTATAATGGCTCTATAGCGCCCCCAATCAGATTTTTAAAAGAATTGCCCTTTTGAGGGTCTCAGCATGCTCAAAAACTCACAAAATTTTGTACCATTCTAAAAACTATCATTCCTATTACACTGATAAAAAAATACATGTAGAGTTGGCAAAAATGGCATTGTAGCGCCCCCTGGAAAATTTCAAATAAGCAGCCCTCGCATCGTGGTTGACCTGCATGTATGAACTTCGGTGGGCATGTGGAATATCCTGAGACCTAAAAATAAGTCACTTGGTGCCATGACCTAGACCCAACAGGAAGTTTGCCATTTTTAATTGAAATTGCAACTTTATTACATTTTTCGCAATTCGCAGGTGTCGTACTTTTACGAACTCCTCCTAGAGATTTTATCAGATCAACTTAATATTTGGCAGATAATATCTAAAGACCTTGCTAATGTTAAATTGCGAAGCAATTTTGATTTCATCGAACAATGTATCCATGACATCGCGGCAAATTTTTATATCCCGCCATGAAACAGGGAGTTGCTTTTACTGCCACATACTTTGTGGGATTTGCCCGAAACTTCCTATGCTTGATAAAATTGTCCTCCGAAGTATATACTTATGCTAATATTGGATCAAGAGGTGCTAGGTGGCTGCACAGCGCCCTCTAGATATGGTCATGTTAAGATAAAAGTGCTTGAATGTTCATGAAATTTGGTGTGATCATTGCATTTGTCATTCCGGGCAATGGTTATCTTTTGGAAATTTTTTTGGCCAAACAGGAAGTGAGCTAAGAGCTATTTCCTGCGTTTTTTTGAGTTTTATTAACACACGTTTTAAGGCCTTAGAATGCTCCAAAACTTGCAAAACCCTGCAAAAATTAGAAAGGTTGTATTCTCTTCAATGTCATCCATCAATTGGCACTAAATATGGCATAATGGCTCTATAGCGCCCCCAGTCAGATTTATAAAAGAATTGCCCTGTTGAAGGTCTAATCATGTTTGAAAATTTCCAAAAATCAAAAAACTCATGGAGCTCGGTATTACGATTACTATGTTGTAGATTTTGCTCTCAGGCATGTCAAAATTCTATCATAGCGCCCTCCAGAAAATTTTTGCACTCCCCTCAGGAAACCACATTGTACGCGATCCAGCAGTGTCCAATGGCTCTGAATGGACACCTGCAGCCATCAAGATCTTGCTACCACCCCAACGTGCACGAGGGGGGCGAGGGCCCTTTCAACGCTGCTTGCAGCTTTAATTAGGGCCCGAGCACCGACCGGTGCGAGGAACCTATTGTTTTTGATGGGATTTTTATTCTTCTTCTTCTTCTTCTTCTTCTTCTTCTTCTTCTTCTTTTTATTCTGCTGCGAGAACGCATTTTTGAGGGCTTTGCCATGCACGAAAACTCACAAAAATTTGCCCACACGTCAGTCGTCGTGAAAATTGCAAAGTATTATTATTTTTGTGCTTGGACATGCCCCGGTGGCTCTATAGCGCCACCAAACACGCGGCCATTTTGGAACGCATTTGCTCGGATTCTCACGAAATTTTATAGAGTCATAGTAGTCATCATAAATTTTTTAGTAAATTTTTTTGAAATTTTTTTGCCTCACAGGAAGTGAGCTATGAGCCATTTCCTGCGTTTTTTCAGATTTTACGAACACATTTTTGAGGGCCTTATCATACTCGAAAACTCACCAAACTTGGCTCATAGACTAGAAATATTACGTTCTTTGATTCGATATCTCATTTGGCACTGGGTGTGACATGGTAGCTCTATAGCGCCCCCTAAAACATAATTGCATTTTTGAGGGCCTCAGCATGCTTGAAAACTCACAAAACTTTGCAAACATATTAAGCTGGTTTTACTTTTTACTAGGATTTAGGGTTTACAGATGGATGTGGCAAAATTGCATTACAGCGCCACCTAGAAAATTTCAATGAAGCAGCCCTCGCAGCGTGTTTGACCTACATGTACAAAATTCGGTGGACATGTGTACTATGCCAAGACCTAAAAAAAAGTCTCAGGTGCCATTACCTAGACTCCACAGGAAGTCCGCCATTTTTAATTGAATTTGCAAATTTTTTTAATTTTTTGCCATTCACAGGCTTCGTACTTTAACGAACTCCTCCTAGAGATTTTATCCGATCAACTGAAAATTTTGAATTTAACATCTTAAGACCTTCTCGATGTTAAATTGCGAAGCTTTTTTGGATTCATTGAACTTTGTATCGGTGGCGTCGCGGCGAATTTCGATGTTCCGCCATGAAACAGGAAGTTAGTTTTACGCGCACATGCTTTGTGAAATTTGCGCGAAACTTTACAGGCTTTATAGGAGTCCACTTCCAAGTAGACCTATATGTTGATATTAGATTGGGTGTGGTCAGGTGGCTCCACAGCGCCCTCTTGAAACGGCCATGTTGAGATAAAAGTGCTTGAATGTTCATGAAATTTGGTGTGATCATTGCATTGTTCATGTCGAGTTATTTTAATTTTTTTGAAATTTTTTGGCCAAACAGGAAGTGAGCTATGCGCCATTTCCTGCGTTTTTCCAAATTTTATAAACAAATGTTTGGATGCTTTAGAATACTCGAAATCTTGCAAAAAGTTGCAAAAATTATAATTGTCTTATTATCTTTAATTTTATATATCAATTTACACTAAATTTGGCACAATGGCTCTATAGCGCCCCCAATCAGATTTTTAAAAGAATTGCCATTTTGAGGGTCTCAGCATGTTCTAAAACTCACAAAATTTTGTAAATGTATAAAGACCATCATTTGGATTACTTTTTTCGATTTTTTGCCATTCACGGGTGACGTACTTTAACGAACTCCTCCTAGAGATTTTATCCGATCAACTTAATATTTGGCAAATAATTTCTAAAGACCTTGCTGATGTTAAATTGCGAAGCTATTCTGATTTCATCGAACGATGTATCCGTGGCGTCGAGGCGAATTTCGATGTTCCGCCATGAAACAGGAAGTTGGTTTTATACGCGTATGCTTTGTGAAATTTGCCCGAAACTTTACAGGCTTAATAAGAGTCGACTTCCAAATATACCTATATGTTGATATTGGATTGGTTGTGGTCAGGTGGCTCCACAGCGCCCTCTTGACACGGCCATGTTGAGTTAAAAGTGCTTGAATGTTCATGAAATTAAATCTGATCATTACATTTGTTTTTTTGGGCTATGCATTTTTTTTTGAAATTTTTCGGCCAAACAGGAAGTGAGCTATGAGCCATTTCCTGCGTTATTCCAAATTTTACGAACACACGTTTGAAGGTTTTAGCATACTCGAAAACTTGCAAAACTTTGCAAAAATTATTTTTGTCTGATTGTTTTCAATTTGAGACAGGAATTGGCAGTAAATGTGGTATAATGGCTCTATAGCGCCCCCAATCAGATTTTTAAAAGAATTGCCCTTTTGAGGGTTTCAGCATGTTCTAAAACAAACAAAATTTTGTAAATGTATAAAGACCATCATTCGTATTACTTTGACAAAAAACTTATATATAGACATGGCAAAAATGTCACTATAGCGCCCCCTGGAAAATTTTAAATAAGCAGCCCTCGCAGCCTGGTAAACCTACATGTATGAAATTCGGCAGACATGTGGAATATGCCGAGACCTACAAAAAAGACCCTTGGTGCCATGACCTAGACTCCACAGGAAGTCCGCCATTTTTAATTGAATTTGCAAATTTTTTTTATATTTTGCCATTCACTGGCTTCGTACTTTAACGAACTCCTCCTATAGATTTTATCCGATCAACTTAAAATTTTGAATTTAACATCTTAAGACCTTCTCGATGTTAAATTGCGAAGCTTTTTTGGATTCATTGAACTTTGTATCGGTGGCGTCGCGGCGAATTTCGATGTTCCGCCATGAAACAGGAAGTTAGTTTTACGCGCACATGCTTTGTGAAATTTGCGCGAAACTTTACAGGCTTTATAGGAGTCCACTTCCAAGTAGACCTATATGTTGATATTAGATTGGGTGTGGTCAGGTGGCTCCACAGCGCCCTCTTGAAACGGCCATGTTGAGATAAAAGTGCTTGAATGTTCATGAAATTTGGTGTGATCATTGCATTGTTCATGTCGAGTTATTTTAATTTTTTTGAAATTTTTTGGCCAAACAGGAAGTGAGCTATGCGCCATTTCCTGCGTTTTTCCAAATTTTATAAACAAATGTTTGGATGCTTTAGAATACTCGAAATCTTGCAAAAAGTTGCAAAAATTATAACTGTCTTATTATCTTTAATTTTATATATCAATTTACACTAAATTTGGCACAATGGCTCTATAGCGCCCCCAATCAGATTTTTAAAAGAATTGCCATTTTGAGGGTCTCAGCATGTTCTAAAACTCACAAAATTTTGTAAATGTATTAAGACCATCATTCGTATTACTCTGACAAAAAACTTATATATAGACATGGCAAAAATGTCACTATAGCGCCCCCTGGAAAATTTTAAATAAGCAGCCCTCGCAGCCTGGTAAACCTACATGTATGAAATTCGGTAGACATGTGAAATATGCCGAGACCTACAAAAAAGACTCTTGGTGCCATGACCTAGACTCCACAGGAAGTCCGCCATTTTTAATTGAATTTGCAAATTTTTTAAATTTTTTGCCATTCACAGGCTTCGTACTTTAACGAACTTCTCCTAGAGATTTTATCCGATCAACTTAAAATTTTGAATTTAACATCTTAAGACCTTGTCGATGTTAAATTGCGAAGCTTTTTTGGATTCATTGAACTTTGTATCCGTGGCGTCGCGGCGAATTTCGATGTTCCGCCATGAAACAGGAAGTTGGTTTTACGCGCACATGCTTTGTGAAATTTGCGCGAAACTTTACAGGCTTTATAGTAGTCCACTTCCAAGTAGACCTATATGTTAATATTAGATTGGGTGTGGTCAGGTGGCTCCACAGCGCCCCCTTGAAACGGCCATGTTGAGATAAAAGTGCTTGAATGTTCATGAAATTTGGTGTGATCATTGTATTGTTCATGTTGAGTTATTTTAATTTTTTTGAAATTTTTTGGCCAAACAGAAAGTGAGCTAGGCGCCATTTCCTGCGTTTTTCCAAATTTTATAAACACATGTTTTCATGCTTTAAAATGCTCGAAATCTTGCAAAAAGTTGCACAAATTATAATTGTCTTATTATCTTCAATTTTATATGTCAATTTACACTAAATTTGGCACAATGGCTCTATAGCGCTCCCTATCAGATTTTTAAAAGAATTGCCATTTTGAGGGTCTTAGCATGTTCTAAAACTCACAAAATTTTGTAAATGTATAAAGACCATCATTCGTATTACTCTGACAAAAAACTTATATATATACATGGCAAAAATGTCACTATAGCGCCCCCTGGAAAATTTTAAATAAGCAGCCCTCGCAGCCTGGTAAACCTACATGTATGAAATTCAGTAGACATGTGGAATATGCCGAGACCTACAAAAAATTCTCTTGGTGCCATGACCTACACTCAACAGGAAGTCCACCATTTTTAATTGAAATTGCAACTTTTTTGGATTGTTGGCCATTCACAGGTGTCGTACTTTAACGAACTCCTAGAGATTTTATCTGATCAACTTAAAATTTGGCATATGACATTGAAAGACGTCGTCGATGTTAAATTGCGAAGCTTTTTGGATTCATTGAACTTTGTATCCGTGGCGTCGCGGCGAATTTCGATGTTCCGCCATGAAAATGGAAGTTTATTTTATGAGCATATGCTTTGGGAGATTTACATGAAACTTTACAGGCTTAATGATAGTCTAATTCCAAATATACCTATATGTTGATATTGGGGTGGATGTGGTCAGGTGGCTCTACAGCGCCCTCTTGACACAGCCATGTTGATATAAAAGTGCTTGAATGTTCATGAAATTTGGTCAGATCATTGCATTTGGTTTTCTGGGCTGTGCTGATTTTTTTGAAATTTTTCGGCCAAACAGGGAGTGAGCTATGAGTCATTTCCTGCGTTATTCAAAATTTTATGAACACACATTTGAAGGCCTTAGCATACTCGAAAACTTGCAAAACTTTGCTAAAATTTTATTTGTCACATTGTCTTCAATTTGAAACAAAAATTGGCAGTAAATGAGGCATCATGGCTCTTTAGCGCCCCCAATACGATTTTTAAAAGAATTACCCTTTTGAGGGTTTCAGCATGCTCAAAAACTCACAAAATTTTGTATAATATTAAAGACCATCATTCCTATTACACTGATAAAAAATTTACAAATAGGCGTGGCAAAAATGGCATTATAGCGCCCCCTGGAAAATTTCAAATAAGCAGCCCTCGCAGCCCGATAAACCCACATGTATGAAATTCGGTAGACATGTGGAATATGCTGAGCCCAACAGAAAAGTCTCTTGGTGCCATGACCTAGACCCAACAGGAAGGCTGCCATTTTTAATTGAAATTGCAACTTTTTAAAATTTTTTTTGCCATTCACAGGTGTCGTACTTTAACGAACTCCTCCTAGAGATTTTATCCGATCAACTTAAAATTTGCCATATAATATCTAAAAACCTTGCTGACGTTAAATTGCGAAGCTTTTTTGATTTCATCGAACGATGCATCTGTGGCGTCACGGCGAATTTTGATGTCCTGCCATGAAACAGGAAGTTGCTTTTACTCCCACATACTTTGTTCGATTTGCCTTGATAAGCTTGATAATATTTTCCTCCAAAGTATAACTATATGCTAATATTAGATAGGGAGTGGCCAGGTGGCTCCACGACGCCCTCTAGATACGGCCATGTTAAGTTAAAAGTGCTTGAATGTTCATGAAATTTGGGTTATCATTGCATTAGTCATTCTGGGCGATGGTTAATTTTTTGAAAATTATTGCATAAACAGGAAGTGAGCTATGAGCTACTTCCTGCGTTTTTCCAAATTTTACGAAGTCATATTTTCAGGCCTTAGAATGCTCCAAACCTTAAAAAACCTAGCAAACAGTATAAATGTCTTATTCTCTTCAATGTCATCCATCAATTGGTATTAAATATGGCATAATGGCTCAATAGCGCCCCCAGTCAGATATTTAAAAGTATTGCCTCTTTGATCGTCTAAACATATTGGAAAATTTACAAAAATCAACACACTCATGGAGCCTGACATTACAATTACCTTGTTGTAGATTTTGCACACAGGCATGTCAAAATGGTATCGTAGCGCCCTCTAGAACATTTTTGCACTCCCATCAGGAAACCACAATGCACACAGTCTAGCAGTGCCCAATGGCTCTTGATGGACACCTGCACCCATCAAGATCTTGCTGCCACCCCAACGTGCACGAGGGGGGCGAGGGCCCTTTCAACGCTGCTTGCAGCTTTAATTATTATTATTATTCTGCTGCGAGAACGCATTTTTGAAGGTTTTACCATGCACAAAAACTCACAAAAATTTGCGCACACGTCAGACTTGGTGAAAATTACAAATTTTTATTGTTTTTGTGCTTGGACATGCCCCGGTGGCTCCATAGCGCCACCAAACACACGGCCATTTTGGAACGCACTTGCTCGGATTCTCATGAAATTTGACAGGGTCACAGCAGTCATAATAAATTTTTTTTTCAATTTTTTTGAAATTTTTTTGCCGCACAGGAAGTGAGCTATGAGCCATTTCCTGCGTTTTTTCAGATTTTACGAACACATTTTTGAGGGCCTTATTATGCTCCAAAATTCACCAAACTTGGCTCATAGACTAAAAATATTAAATACTTTGATTTGATATCTCATTTGGCACTGGGTTTGACATGGTAGCTCTATAGCGCCCCCTAATATGTAATTGCATTTTTGAGGGTCTCAGCATGCTTGAAAACTCACAAAACTTTGCAGGCCTATTAAGCTGGTCATACTATTTACTAAGATATAGGGTTTGAAGAAAAATGTGGCAAAATTGCATTACAGCGCCACCTAGAAAATTTCAATGAAGCAGCCCTCGCAGCGTGTTTAATCTACATGTTCCAAATTCGGTGGACATATGAACTATGCCAAGACCTAAAAAAAAGTCCTTGGTGCCATGACCTAGACTCAACAGGAAGTCCGCCATTTTTAATTGAATTTGCAATTTTTTTTAATTTTTTGCAATTCACTGGCATCGTACTTTAACGAACTCCTCCTAGAGATTTTATCTGATCAACTTAAAATTTGGCATATGACATTGAAAGACGTCGTCGATGTTAAATTGCGAAGCTTTTTTGGATTCATCGAACTTTGTATCCGTGGCGTCGCGGCGAATTTCGATGTTCCGCCATGAAAATGGAAGTTGCTTTTATGAGCATATGCTTTGGGAGATTTACGTGAAACTTTACAGGGTTAATTATAGTCTAGTTCCAAATATACCTATATGTTGATATTGGAGTGGGTGTGGTCAGGTGGCTCTACAGCGCCCTCTTGACACGGCAATGTTGATATAAAAGTGCTTGAATGTTCATGAAATTTGGTCTGATCATTGCATTTGTTTTTCTGGGCTGTGCTGATTTTTTTGAAATTTTTCAGCCAAACAGGAAGTGAGCTATGAGTCATTTCCTGCGTTATTCCAAATTTTATGAACACACATTTGAAGGCCTTAGCATACTCGAAAACTTGCAAAACTTAGCTAAAATTTTATTTGTCACATTGTCTTTAATTTGAAACAAAAATTGGCAGTAAATGAGGCATCATGGCTCTATAGCGCCCCCAATACGATTTTTAAAAGAATTACCCTTTTGAGGGTTTCAGCATGCTCAAAAACTCACAAAATTTTGTACAATTTTAAAGGCCATCATTCCTATTACACTGATAAAAAATTTACAAATAGGCGTGGCAAAAATGGCATTTTAGCGCCCCCTGGAAAATTTCAAATAAGCAGCCCTCGCAGCCCGGTAAACCCACATGTATGAAATTCGGTAGACATGTGAGATATGCCGAGACCGACAAAAAAGTCTCTTGGTGCCATGACCTAGACTCAACAGGAAGGTTGCCATTTTTAATTGAAATTGCAACTTTTTTTTATTTTTTGTTGCCATTCACAGGTCTCGTACTTTAACGAACTCCTCCTAGAGATTTTTTCCGATCAACTTAAAATTTGGCATATAATATCTAAAAACCTTGCTGACGTTAAATTGCGAAGCTTTTTTGATTTCATCGAACGATGCATCCGTGGCGTCACGGCGAATTTTGATGTCCTGCCATGAAACAGGAAGTTGCTTTCAATTCCACATACTTTGTGGGATTTGCCTGAAACTTTCCAAGCTTGATAAAATTGTCCGCCCAAGTAAAGATATATGCTTATTTTAAATCGAGAGGTGCCAGGTGGCTCCACAGCTCCCTCTAGATATGGCCATGTTCAGATAAAAGTGCTTGAAAGTTCATGAAATTTGGTATCATCATTGCATTAGTCATTCTCCGCAATTGTTAATTTTTTGAAATTTTTTTGCCAAACAGGAAGAGAGCTATGAGCTATTTCCTGCGTTTTTCCAAATTTTACGAACACACGTTTTAAGGCCTTAGAATGCTCCAAAACTTGCAAAACCATCCAAAAATTAGAACTGTCTTATTCTCTTCAATACATCCATCAATTGGCACTAAATGGGGCATAATGGCTCTATAGCGCCCCCAATAATATTTATAAAAGAATTGCTCTTTTGAAAGTCTAAACATGCTGGAAAATTTACAAAAATCGAAACACTCGTGGAGCCCCGTATTACGATTACTGTGTTGTAGATTTTGTGCACAGGCAAGTCAAAATGGTATCATAGCGCCCTCCAGAAAAATTTTGCACTCCCATCAGGAAACCACATTGTACGCGGTCCAGCTGTGTCCAATGGCTATGAATGGACACCTGCAGCCATCAACATCTTGCTGCCACCCCAATGTGCACAGGGGGGGCGAGGGCCCTTTCAACGCTGCTTGCAGCTTTAATTATTATTCTTCTTCTTCTTCTTCTTCTTCTTCTTCTTCTTTTTATTCTGCTGTGAGAACTCATTTTTGAGGGCTTTGCCATGCACGAAAACTCACAAAAATTTGCCCACACGTCAGTCGTGGTGAAAATTGCAAAATATTATTATTTTTGTGCTTGGACATGCCCCGGTGGCTCTATAGCGCCACCAAACACGCGGACATTTTGGAACGCACTTGCTCGGATTCTCACGAAATTTTATAGAGTCATAGTAGTCATCATAAATTTTTTTGTAAATTTTTTTGAAATTTTTTTGCCTCACAGGAAGTGAGCTATGAGCCATTTCCTGCGTTTTTTTAGATTTTACGAACACATTTTTGAGGGTTTTATCATACTCGAAAACTCACCAGACTTGGCTCATAGACTAGAAATATTACGTTCTTTGATTCGATATCTCATTTGGCACTGAGTGTGATATGGTAGCTCTATAGCGCCCCCTAATACATAATTGCATTTTTGAGGGCCTCAGCATGCTTGAAAACTCACAAAACTTTGCAAACATATTAAGCAGGTCTTACTTTTAACTAAGATTTAGGGTTTACAGATGGATGTGGCAAAATTGCATTACAGCGCCACCTAGAAAATTTCAATGAAGCAGCCCTCGCAGCGTGTTTGACCTACATGTACAAAATTCGGTGGACATGTGTACTATGCCAAGACCTAAAAAAAAGTCTCTAGGTGCCATGACCTAGACTCAACAGGAAGTCCGCCATTTTTAATTGAATTTGCAAATTATTTAAATTTTTTGCCATTCACAGGCTTCGTACTTTAACGAACTCCTCCTAGAGATTTAATCCGATCAACTTAAAATTTTGAATTTAACATCTTAAGACCTTGTCGATGTTAAATTGCGAAGCTTTTTTGGATTCATTGAACTTTGTATCCGTGGCGTCGCGGCGAATTTCGATGTTCCGCCATGAAACAGGAAGTTGGTTTTATGCGCACATGCTTTGTAAAATTTGCGCGAAACTTTACAGGCTTTATAGGAGTCCACTTCCAAGTAGACCTATATGTTGATATTAGATTTGGTGTGGTCAGGTGGCTCCACAGCGCCCTCTTGAAACGGCCATGTTGAGATAAAAGTGCTTGAATGTTCATGAAATTTGGTGTGATCATTGCATTGTTCATGTTGAGTTATTTTTATTTTTTTAAAATTTTTTGGCCAAACAGGATGTGAGCTATGCGCCATTTCCTGCGTTTTTCCAAATTTTATAAACACATGTTTGGATGCTTTAGAATACTCGAAATCTTGCAAAAAGTTGCACAAATTATAATTGTCTTATTATCTTCAATGTTATATATCAATTTACACTAAATTTGGCACAATGGCTCTATAGCGCCCCCAATCAGATTTTAAAAAGAATTGCCATTTTGAGGGTCTCAGCATGTTCTAAAACTCACAAAATTTTGTAAATGTATAAAGACCATCATTTGTATTACTCTGACAAAAACTTATATATATACATGGCAAAAATGTCACTATAGCGCCCCCTGGAAAATTTTAAATAAGCAGCCCTCGCAGCCTGGTAAACCTACATGTATGAAATTCGGTAGACATGTGGAATATGCCGAGACCTACAAAAAATTCTCTTGGTGCCATGACCTACACTCAACAGGAAGTCCACCATTTTTCATTGAAATTGCAACTTTTTTGGATTGTTGGCCATTCACAGGTGTCGTACTTTAACGAACTCCTACTAGAGATTTTATCTGATCAACTTAAAATTTGGCATATGACATTGAAAGATGTCGTCGATGTTAAATTGCGAAGCTTTTTTGGATTCATCGAACTTTGTATTCGTGGCGTCGCGGTGAATTTCGATGTTCCGCCATGAAAATGGAAGTTTATTTTATGAGAATATGCTTTGGGAGATTTACATGAAACTTTACAGGCTTAATGATAGTCTAATTCCAAATATACCTATATGTTGATATTGGAGTGGGTGTGGTCAGGTGGCTCTACAGCGCCCTCTTGACACGGCCATGTTGATATTAAAAAGCTTGAATGTTCATGAAATTTAGTCAGATTATTGCATTTGGTTTTCTGGGCTGTGCTGATTTTTTTGAAATTTTTTGGCCAAACAGGAAGTGAGCTATGAGTCATTTCCTGCGTTATTCCAAATTTTATGAACACACATTTGAAGGCTTTAGCATACTGGAAAACTTGCAAAACTTAGCTAAAATTTTATTTGTCACATTGTCTTCAATTTGAAACAAAAATTGGCAGTAAATGAGGCATCATGGCTCTATAGCGCCCCCAATACGATTTTTAAAAGAATTACCCTTTTGAGGGTTTCAGCATGCTCAAAAACTCACAAAATTTTGTACAATTTTAAAGCCCATCATTCCTATTACACTGATAAAAAATTTACAAATAGGCGTGGCAAAAATGGCATTATAGCGCCCCCTAGAAAATTTCAAATAAGCAGCCCTCGCAGCCCGATAAACCCACATGTATGAAATTCGGTAGACATGTGGAATATGCCGAGACCTACAAAAAAGTCTCTTGGTGCCATGACCTAGACCCAACAGGAAGGCTCCCATTTTTAATTGAAATTGCAACTTTTTTAAATTTTTTTTGCCATTCACAGGTGTCGTACTTTAACGAACTCCTCCTAGAGATTTTATCCGATCAACTTAAAATTTGGCATATAATATCTAAAATCCTTGCTGACGTTAAATTGCGAAGCTTTTTTGATTTCATTGAACGATGCATCTGTGGCGTCACGGCGAATTTTGATGTCCTGCCATGAAACAGGAAGTTGCTTTCAATTCCACATACTTTGTGGGATTTGCCTGAAACTTTCCAAGCTTGATAAAATTGTCCGCCCAAGTATAGATATATGCTTATTTTATATCGAGAGGTACCAGGTGGCTCCACAGCGCCCTCTAGATATGGCGATGTTCAGATAAAAGTGCTTGAAAGTTCATGAAATTTGGTAGGATCATTGCATTAGTCATTCTCCGCAATTGTTAATTTTTTGAAATTTTTTTGCCAAACAGGAAGAGAGCTATGAGCTATTTCCTGCGTTTTTCCAAATTTTACGAACACACGTTTTAAGGCCTTTAAATGCTCCAAAACTTGCAAAACCATCCAAAAATTAGAACTGTCTTATTCTCTTCAATACATCCATCAATTGGCACTAAACGAGGCATAATGGCTCTATAGCGCCCCCAATAATATTTATAAAAGAATTGCTCTTTTGAAAGTCTAAACATGCTGGAAAATTTACAAAAATCGAAACACTCATGGAGCCCTGTATTACGATTACTGTGTTGTAGATTTTGTGCACAGGCAAGTCAAAATGGTATCATAGCGCCCTCCAGAAAATTTTTGCACTCCCATCAGGAAACCACATTGTACGCGGTCGAGCTGTGTCCAATGGCTCTGAATGGACACCTGCAGCCATCAAGATCTTGCTGCCACCCCAATGTGCACAGGGGGGGCGAGGGCCCTTTCAACGCTGCTTGCAGCTTTAAATATCATTATTCTGCTGCGAGAACGCATTTTTGAAGGCTTTACCATGCACGAAAACTCACAAAAATTTGCACACAGGTCAGACTTGGTGAAAATTACAAAGTTTTATTGTTTTTGTGCTTGGGCATGCCCCAGTGGCTCTATAGCGCCACCAAACACGCAGCCATTTTGGAACGCACTTGCTCGGATTCTCATGAAATTCGACAGGGCCACAGCAGTCATTATAAATTTTTTTGTGAATTTTTTGACATTTTTTTGCCGCACAGGAAGTGAGCTATGAGCCATTTCCTGCGTTTTTTCAGATTTTACGAACACATTTTTGAGGGCCTTATTATGCTCGAAAATTCACCAAACTTGGCTCATAGACTAAAAATATTAAATACTTTGATTCGATATCTCATTTGGCACCGGGTTTGACATGGTAGCTCTATAGCGCCCCCTAATACATAATTGCATTTTTGAGGGCCTCAACATGCTCGAAAACTCACAAAACTATGCAGACCTATTAAACTGGTCATACTCTTTACTAGGATATAGGGTTTGAAGAAAAATGTGGCAAAATTGCATTACAGCGCCACCTAGAAAATTTCAATGAAGC
Source organism: Gymnothorax reevesii (assembly GCA_029721435.1). NCBI lineage: Eukaryota > Metazoa > Chordata > Actinopteri > Anguilliformes > Muraenidae > Gymnothorax > Gymnothorax reevesii. The sequence continues at coordinate 63,271,493 of CM056575.1, forward strand.
AGCCCTTGCAGCGTGTTTAATCTACATGTTCCAAATTCGTTGGACATATGTACTATGCCAAGACCTAAAAAAAAGTCTCTTGGTGCCATGACCTAGACTCAACAGGAAGTCCGCCATTTTTAATTGAATTTGCAACTTTTTTAATTTTTTGCAATTCACAGGCGTCGTACTTTAACGAACTCCTCCGAGAGATTTTATCCGATCAACTTAAAATTTGGCACAGGCTATCTAAAGACCTTCTCCATGTTAAATTGCGAAGCTTTTCTGGATTCATCGAAATTTGTGTCCGTGGCGTTGCGGCGAATTTCGATGTTCCGCCATGAAACTGGAAGTTCCTTTTATGAGCGCATGCTTTGTGAGATTTGCGTGAAACTTTACAGGCTTAATAATAGTCTACTTCCAAATATACCTATATGTTGATTTTGGATTGGGTGTGGTCAGGTGGCTCCACAGCGCCCTCTTGACACGGCCAAGTTGAGTTTAAAGTGCTTGAATGTTCATGAAATTTAATCTGATCATTACATTTGTTTTTTTGGGCTATGCTTATTTTTTTGAAATTTTTCGGCCAAATAGGAAGTGAGCTATGAGCCATTTCCTGCGTTACTCCAAATTTTACGAACACACGTTTGAAGGTTTTAGCAGACTCGAAAACTTGCAAAACTTTGCAAAAATTATAATTGTCTGATTGTCTTCAATTTGAGACAGAAATTGGCAGTAAATGTGGCATAATGGCTCTATAGCGCCCTTAATCAGATTTTTAAAAGAATTGCCCTTTTGAGGGTCTCAGCATGCTCAAAAACTCACAAAATTTTGTACCATTCTGAAAACCATCATTCCTATTACACTGATAAAAAAATACATATAGAGTTGGCAAAAATGGCATTATAGCGCCCCCTGGAAAATTTCAAATAAGCAGCCCTCGCATTGTGGTTGACCTGCATGTATGAAATACGGTGGACATGTGGAATACCCGGAGACCTCAAAAAAAGTCTCTTGGTGCCATGACCTAGACCAAACATGAAGTTTGCCATTTTTAATTGAAATTTCAACTTTTTTAGATTTTTCGCAATACGCAGGTGTCGTACTTTCACGAACTCCTCCCAGAGATTTGATCCGATCAACTTAAAATTTGGTGAATATTTTCTCAAGACATTGCCGATGTTAAATTGCGAAGCTTTTCTGGATTTATCAAACGATGTATCCGTGGCAATGCGGCGAATTTCGATGTCCTGCCATGAAACAGGAAGTTGATTTTACTCGCACAGACTTCATGGGATTTGCCTGAAACTTTCCAAGCTTGATAAAATTGTCCTCCCAAGTATAAGTATATGCTAATATTACATCGAGAGTGGCCAAGAGGCTCCACAGCGCCCTCTAGATACAGCCATGTTAAGATAAAAGTGCTTCAATGTTCATGAAACTTGGTCAGATCATTGCATTAGTCATTCTAGCCAATATATAATTTTTTTTTTTTTTTTTTGGCCAAACAGGAAGTGAGCTATGAGATATTTCCTGTTTTTTTCCAAATTTGATTAACAAACGTTTTAAGGCCTTTGAACGCTCCAAAACTTGCAAAACCTTGCAAAAATTAAAAATGTCTTATAGTCTTCAATTCATCCATCAATTGGCACTAAATGGGGCAAAATGGCTCTATAGCGCCCCCAATAATATTTATAAAAGAATTGCTCTTTTGACAGTCAAAACATGCTGGAAAATTTACAAAAATCAACACACTCATGGAGCCCTGTATTACAATTACCGCGTTGTAGATTTTGCGCACGGGCAAGTCAAAATGGTATATTAGCGCCCTCCAGAAAATTTTTGCACTCCCATCAGAAAACCACGTTGTACGCAGTCCAGCAGTGTCCAATGGCTCTGAATGGACACCTGCAGCCATCAAGATCTTGCTGCCACCCAAACGTGCACGAGGGGGGCGAGGGCCCTTTCAACGCTGCTTGCAGCTTTAATTAGGGCCCGAGCACCGATTGGTGCCAGGGCCCGGAACGGGTCCTGGCACCGAAGGTGCGAGGAACCTATTGTTTTTGATGGGATTTTTATTAGGGCCCGTGCACCGACCGGTGCCAGGGCCCGAATCGGGTCCTGGCATCGAAGGTGCAAGGAACCTATTGTTTTTGATGGGATTTTTATTATTAGGGCCCGAGCACCGACCGGTGCCAGGAACCTATTGTTTTTGATGGGATTTTTATTCTTCTTCTTCTTCTTCTTCTTCTTCTTCTTCTTCTTCTTCTTCTTTTTATTCTGCTGCGAGAACGCATTTTTGAGGGCTTTGCCATGCACGAAAACTCACAAAAATTTGCCCACACGTCAGTCGTCGTGAAAATTGCAAAGCATAATTATTTTTGTGCTTGGACATGCCCCGGTGGCTCTATAGCGCCACCAAACACGCGGCCATTTTGGAACGTACTTGCTCGGATTCTCACGAAATTTTATAGAGTCATAGTAGTCTTCATATATTTTTTTGTACATTTTTTTGAAATTTTTTTGCCTCACAGGAAGTGAGCTATGAGCCATTTTCTGCGTTTTTTCAGATTTTACGAACACATTTTTGAGGGTTTTATCATCCTCAAAAACTCACGAAACTTGGCTCATAGACTAGAAATATTACGTTCTGTGATTCGATATCTCATTTGGCACTGGGTGTGACATGGTAGCTCAATAGCGCCCCCTAATACGTAATTGCATTTTTGAGAGCCTCAGCATGCTTGAAAACTCACAAAACTTTGCAAACATATTAAGCTGGTCTTACTTTTTACTAGGATTTAGGTTTTACAGATGGATGTGGCAAAATTGCATTACAGCGCCACCTAGAAAATTTCAATGAAGCAGCCCTCGCAGCGTGTTTGACCTACATGTACAAAATTCGGTGGACATGTGTACTATGCCAAGACCTAAAAAAAAGTCTCTAGGTGCCATGACCTAGACTCAACAGGAAGTCCGCCATTTTTAATTGAATTTGCAACTTTTTTTTATTTTTTGCCATTCACAGGCGTCGTACTTTAATGAACTCCTCCTAGAGATTTTATCCGATCAACTTAAAATTTTGCACAGGCCATCTAAAGACCTTTCTTATGTTATATTGCGAAGCTTTTTTGGATTCATCGAAATTTGTGTCCGTGGCTTTGCGGCGAATTTTGATGTTCCGCCATGAAAATGGAAGTTGCTTTTATGAGCACTTGCTTTGTGAGATTTGCGTGAAACTTTCCAGGCTTAATAATAGTCTACTTCCAAATATACCTATATGTTGATATTGGAGTGGGTGTGGTCAGGTGGCTCCACAGCGCCCTCTTGACACGGCCTTGTTGATATAAAAGTGCTTGAATGTTCATGAAATTTTGTCTGATCATTGCATTTGTTTTTTCGGCTATGCTGATTTTTTTAAAATTTTTCGGCCAAACAGGAAGTGAGCTATAGGCCATTTCCTGCGTTATTCCAAATTTTACGAACACACATTTGAAGGCCTTAGCATACTCGAAAACTTGCAAAACTTGCAAAAATTATACTTTTCTGATTGTCTTCAATTTGAGGCAGAAATTGGCAATAACTGTGGCATAATGGCCCTATAGCGCCCCCAATCAGATTTTTGAAATAATTGCCCTTTTGAGGGTCTCAACATGCTCAAAAACTCACAAAATTTTGTACAATTCTAAAGACCATCATTCCTATTACACTGATAAAAAACTTACATATAGGCCTGGCAAAAATGGCATTATAGCGCCCCCTGGAAAATTTCAAATAAGCAGCCCTTGCATCGTGGTTGACCTGCATATATAAACTTCGGTGGACATGTGAAATATCTTGAGACCTAAAAAAAAGTCTCTTGGAGCCATGACCTAGACCCAACAGGAAGTTTGCCATTTTTTAATTGAAATTTCAACTTTTTTAGATTTTTTGCCATTCGCAGGTGTCGTACTTTAACGAACTCCTCCTAGAGATTTTATCGGATCAACTTAAAATTTCGCATATGACGTCTAAAGACCTTGTCAATGTTAAATTGCGAAGCTTTTTTGTTTCAATCGAACTACGTATCTGTGGCGTTGCGGCGAATTTCGATGTTCCGCCCTGAAACAGGGAGTTGGTTTTACGCGCACATGCTTTGTGAGATTTGCGCGAAACTTCAAAGGCTTGATAAGAGTCTACTTTCAAGTATACCTATATGTTGATATTAGATTGGGTGTGGTCAGGTGGCTCCACAGCGCCCTCTTGACACGGCCATATTGAGATAAAAGTGCTTGATTGTTCATGAAATTTAGTGTGATCATTGCATGTGTCATGTCAGGGAATGATAATTTTTTTGAAATTTTTTGGCCATACAGGAAGTGAGCTATTAGCCATTTCCTGTGTTTTTCCAAATTTTAGAAACACATGTTTGGAAGCCTTAGAGTACTCGAAATCTTGCAAAAAGTTGCACAAATTTTAATTGCCTTATTGTCTTCAATTTTATATATCAATTTACACTAAATTAGGTACAATGGCTCTTTTGCGCCCCCAATCAGATTTTTGAAAGAATTGCCCTTTTAAGGGTCTCACCATGTTCAAAAACTCACAAAATTCTTTAAATGTATAAAGACCATCATTTGTATTACTTTGACAAGAAACTTACTGATAGGCATGGCAAAAATTTAATTATAGCGCCCCCTGGAAAATTTCAAATAAGCAGCCCTCGCAGCCCGGTAAACCTACATCTATGAAATTTGGTATAAATTTGGAATATGCCGAGACCTGAAAAAAAGTCTCTTGGTGCCATGACCTAGACTCAGCAGGAAGTCCGCCATTTTTAATTGAAATTGCAACTTTTTTGGATTTTTCGCCATTCACAAGTGTCGTACTTTAACGAACTCCTCCCAGAGGTTTTATCCGATCAACTTACAATTTGGCAACTGATATTACGAGACATTGCCGATGTTAAATTGCGAAGCTTTTTTGGATTCATTGAACGATGAATCCAAGGCGACGCGGCGAATTTCGATGTTCCGCCATGAAACAGGAAGTTGGTTTTACTCCAACAAACTTGGTGGGATTTGCCTGAAACTTTCCAAGCTTCATAAAAGTGTCCTCCCAAATATAAATAAATGCTGATATTGGATCGGGAGGTGCCAGGTGGCTCCACAGCGCCCTCTAGATATGGCCATGTTAAGATAAAAGTGCTTGAATGTTCATGAAATTTGGTGTGATCATTGCATTAGTCATTCCGGGCAAGGGTTAATTTTCTAAAAATTTTTGGCCAACCATGAAGTGAGCTATGAGCTATTTCCTGCATTTTTCCAAATTTTTCGAAAACACGTTTAAAGACCTTAGAATGCTCCAAAACTTGCAAAACCCCACAAATTATAAATGTCTTCTTCTCTTCAAAGTCATCCATAAATTGGCACTAAATGTGGCATAATGGCTCTACAGCGCCTCCAATCAGATATATAGAAGAATTGCTCTTCTGAAGGTCTAAACATGCTGGAAAATTAACAAAAATCAACACACTCATGGAGCTCGATATTACAATTACTATGTTGTAGATTTTGCGCACAGGCATGTCAAAATGGCTTCATAGCGCCCTCCAGAAAATTTTTGCACTCCCCTCAAGAAACCACATTGTACGCGGTCCAGCAGTGTCCAATGGCTCTGAATGGACACCTGCACCCATCAAGATCTGGCTGCCACCCCAACGTGCACGAGGGGTGCGAGGGCCCTTTCAACGCTGCTTGCAGCTTTAATTAGGGCCCGAGCACGTTCCGGGCCCTGGCACCGAAGGTGCGAGGAACCTATTGTTTTTGATGGGATTTTTATTATTCTTCTTCTTCTTATTATTATTATTATTCTGCTGCGAGAACGCATTTTTGAGGGCTTTGCCATGCACCAAAACTCACAAAAATTTGCCCACACGTCAGTCGTGGTGAAAATTGCAAAGTATAATTAATTTTGTGCTTGGACATGCCCCGGTGGCTCTCTAGCGCCACTAAACACACGGCCATTTTGGAACGCACTTGCTCGGATTCTCACGAAATTTGATAGGGTCATAGTAGTCATCATAAATTTTTTTGCCTCACAGGAAGTGAGCTATGAGCCATTTCCTGCGTTTTTTCAGATTTTACGAACACATTTTTGAGGGCCTTATCATTCTCGAAAATTCACCAAACTTGGCTAATAAACTAAAAACATTAAGTTCTTTGATTCAATATCTCATTTGGCACTAGGTGTGACATGGTAGCTCTATAGCGCCCCCTAATACATTATTGCATTTTTGAGGGCTTCACCATACTCGAAAACTCAAGAAACTTTGCAAACCTATTAAGCTGGTCATACTCTTTACTAGGATATTGGGTTTACAGATGGATGTGGCAAAATTGCATTACCGCGCCACCTAGAATATTTCAATGAAGCAGCCCTCGCAGCGTGTTTAACCTTCATGTACAAAATTCGGTGGACATGTGTACTATGCCAAGACCTAAAAAAAAGTTTCCTGATGCCATGACCTAGACTCAACAGGAAGTCCGCCATTTTTAATTGAATTTGCAAATTTTTTTTATTTTTTGCCATTCACAGGCATCATACTTTAACGAACTCCTCCTAGAGATTTAATCCCATCAACGTAAAATTTTGCATATGACATCATAAGACGTTGTTGATGTTATACTGTGAAGCTTTTTTGGATTCATCGAACATTGTATCCGTGGCGTCGCGGCGAATTTCAATGTTCCGCCATGAAACAGGAAATTGGTTTTACGCACACATGCTTTGTGAGATTTGCGCAAAACTTTACAGGCATCATAAGAGTACTCTTCCATGTAGACGTATATGTTGATATTAGATTGGGTGTGGTCAGGTGGCTCCACAACGCCCTCTAGACAAGGCCATGTTGAGATAAAAGTGCTTGAATGTTCATGAAATTTGGTGTGATCATTGCATTGCTCATGTTGGGTTATGTTAATTTTTTTGAAATTTTTTGGCTAAACAGGAAGTGAGCTATTCACCATTTCCTGCGTTTTTCCAAATTTTATAAACACCTGTTTGGAAGCCTAAGAATACTCGAAATCTTGCAAAAAGTTGCACAAATTATAATTGTCCTTTTGTCTTCAATTTTACTCATCAATTTACACTAAATTTGGCACAATAGCTCGCTAGTGCCCCAATCAGATTTTTAAAAGAATTGCCCTTTTGAGGGTCTCAGCATGTTCGTAAACTCACAAAATTTTGTAAAAGTATAGAGACCATCATTCGTATTACTATGACAAAAAGCTTACATGAAGACATGGCAAAAATGTCATTATAGCGCCCCCTGGAAAATTTCAAATAAGCAGCCCTCGCAGCCCGGTAAACCTACATGTATGAAATTCGGTAGACATGTGGAATATGCCGAGACCTACAAAAAATTCTCTTGGTGCCATGACCTAGACTCAACAGGAAGTGCGCCATTTTTAATTGAAATTGCAACTTTTTTGGATTGTTGGCCATTCACAGGTGTCGTACTTTAACGAACTCCTCCGAGAGATTTTATCCGATCAAGTTAAAATATGGCTAGTAATATCCAAAGACCTTGCTGATGTTAAATTGCGAAGCTTTTTTGGATTGATGCAACGGTGTATCCGTGGCGTCGCGGCAAATTTTTATGTCCCGCCATGAAACAGGAAATTGCTTTTACTCCCACTTACTTCGTTCGATTTGCCTGAAACTTTCCAAGCTTGATAATATTGTCCTCCAAAGTATAAATATATGCTAATATTAAATAGGGAGTGGCCAGGTGGCTCCAAAGCGCCCTCTAGATATGGCCATGTTAAGTTAAAATTGCTTGAATGTTCATAAAAATTTGGGGTGATCATTGCATTAGTCATTCTGGGCAATGGTTAATATTTTGAAATTTATTGCATAAACAGGAAGTGAGCTATGAGCTATTTCCTGCATTTCTCCAAATTTTACGAACTCATGTTTTCAGGCCTTAGAATGCTTCAAAACTGAAAAAACCTAGCAAACATAATAAATGTCTTATTCTCTTCAATGTCATCCATCAATTGGCATTAAATATGGCATAATGGCTCTATAGCGCCCCCAGTCAGATATTTAAAAGTATTGCTCCTTTGATCATCTAAACATACTGGAAAATTTACAAAAAACAACACACTCATGGAGCCGGACATTACGATTACCTTGTTGTAGATTTTGCCCACAGGCGTGTCAAAATGGTATTGTAGCGCCCTCTATAAAATTTTTGCACTCCCCTCAGGAAACCACATTGCACACAGTCTAGCAGTGCCCAATGGCTCTTAATGGACACCTGCACCCATCAAGATGTTGCTGCCACCCCAACGTGCACAAGGGGTGCGAGGGCCCTTTCAACGCTGCTTGCAGCTTTAATTATTATTAGGGCCCGAGCACCGACCGGTGCCAGGAACCTATTGTTTTTGATGGGATTTTTATTCTGCTTCTTCTTCTTCTTCTTCTTCTTCTTCTTTTTATTCTGTTGCGAGAACGCATTTTTGAGGGCTTTGCCATGCACGAAAACTCACAAAAATTTGCCCACACGTCAGTCGTGGTGAAAATTGCAAATTATTATTATTTTTGTGCTTGGACATGCCCCAGTGGCTCTATAGCGCCACCAAACACACGGCCATTTTGGAACACACTTGCTCGGATTCTCACGAAATTCGATAGGTTGATAGTAGTCATAATAAATTTTTTTGTTAATTTTTTTGAAATTTTTTTGCCTCACAGGAAGTGAGCTATGAGCCATTTTCCTGTGTTTTTTTAGATTTTACGAACACATTCTTGAGGGCCTTATCATACTCGAAAACTCACCAAACTTGGCTCATAGACTGAAAATATGAAGTTCTTTGATTTGATATCTCATTTGGCACTGGGTGTGTTATGGTTGCTCTATAGCGCCCCCTAATACATAATTGCATTTTTGAGGGCATCAGCATGCACGAAAACTCACGAAACTTTGCAAACATAATAAGCTGGTGATACTCTTTACTCAAAAGTGGGGTTTACAGATGGATGTGGCAAAATTTCATTACAGCACCACCTAGAAAATTTCAATGCTAATTTTAGATCGGGAGTGGCCAATTGGCTCCACAGCGCCCTCTAGATACGGCCATGTTAAGATAAAAGTGCTTGAATGTTCATGAAATTTGGTGTGATCATTGCAATATTCATTCCCGGCAATGTTTAATTTTTTTTTTATTTTTTGGCCAAACAGGAAGTTAGCTATGAGCTATTTCCTGCGTTTTTCCGAATTTTACAAACACACGTTTTAAGGCCTTAGAATGCTCCAAAACTTGCAGAATGTGGCACAAATTATCATTGTCTCATTTTCTTGAATTTCATACATCAACTGCCACTAAATGTGCCACAATGGCTCTATAGTGCCCCCTAATTATTTTTGCAAAAGAATTGCCTTTTTGTTAGTCTCAACATGATTGAAAATTCACAGAAATCAACACATTTGTGGAGCCTGGTATTACGATCACTCTGGGAGAGGTTTTGCACACAGGTATTTCAATATAGTATCATTGCACCCTCTAGAAATTTTCAGCAAAAAGGTTCTCAGAGTTCAGTTAACCTACATGAACAAAATTTGGTGGAGAAATGAAACGTGCCAAGACTTGTAAAAAATCACATAGTGCCGTTACCCAAACCCAACTGGAAGTGCATTATTTTTAATTAAAATTTCAATTTTTTTTCATGAACAGGTGTAATACTTTTAGATGCTCCACCTATGGATTTCAGGAATGGTGTTTGCAACCCACTCAGGAAAAGATATTGTGTGCAGTCTAGCAGTGTCCAGTGGCTGTTGACGGGTGCTGTTGACCAGTCACATCTCGCCACCACCCCAACGTGCACGAGGGGTGCGAGGGCCCTTTCAACGCTGCTTGCAGCTGTAATTATTAGGGCCCGAGCACCGAAGGTGCGAGGAACCTATTGTTTTTGATTGGATTTTTATTATTCTTCTTGTTCTTCTTCTTTTTCTTCTTCTTCTTCTTCTTCTTTTTATTCTGCTGCGAGAACGCATTTTTGAAGCCTTTGCCATGCACGACAACTCACAAAAATTTGCCCACACGTCAGTCGTGGTAAAAATTGCAAAGTATTATTATTTTTGTGCTTGGACATGCCCCGGTGGCTCTATAGCGCCACCAAACACACGGCCATTTTGGAACGCAGTTGCTTGGATTCTCACGAAATTGGATAGGGTTATAGTAGGCATCATATATTTTTTTGTCAATTTTTTTGAAATTTTTTTACCTCACAGGAAGTGAGCTATGAGCCATTTCCTGCGTTTTTTCAGATTTTACGAACACATTTTTGAGGACTTTATCATACTCGAAAACTCACCAAACTTGGTTCATTGACTAAAAGTATTAAGTTCTTTAATTTGATATCTCATTTGGCAGTGGGTGAGACATGGTAGCTCTATAGCGCCCCCTAATACAAAATTGCATTTTTGAGGGCATCACCATGCTCGAAAACTCACAAAACTTTGCAAACATATTAAGCTCGTCATACTCTTTACTAGGATATAGAGTTTACAGATGGATGTGGCAAAATTGCATTACAGCGCCACCTAGAAAATTTCAATGAAGCAGTCCTCGCAGCGTGTTTAACTTACATGTACAAAATTCGGTGGACATGTGTACTATGCCAAGACCTAAAAAAAAGTCTCTTGGTGCCATCACCTAGACTTAACAGGAATTCCGCCATTTTTAATTGAATTTGCAAATTTTTTTCATTTTTTGCCATTCACAGGCGTCGTACTTTTACGAACTCCTCCTAGAGATTTTATCCGATCAACTTAAAATTTTGCATATGACATCTAAAGACCTTGTCGATGTTAAATTGCGAAGCTTTTTTGGATATTATCGAACTTTTCTATCCGTGGCGTCGCGGCGAATTTCGATGTTCCGCCACGAAACAGGAAGTTGCTTTTATGCGCGTATGCTTTGTGAAATTTGCCCGAAACTTTACAGGCTTCATAACAGTCGACTTCTTAACATACCTTTATTTTCATATTGGATTGGGTGTGGTCAGGTGGCTCCACAGCGCCCTCTTGCCACGGACATGTTGAGTTAAAAGTGCTTGAATGTTCATGAAATTTGGTCTGATCATTACATTTCTTTTTTGGGGCAATGCCTATTTTTTTGAAATTTTTCGGCCAGACAGGAAGTGAGCTATGAGCAATTTCCTGCGTTATTCCAAATTTTGCGAACACACGTTTGAAGGCCTTAGCATACTCGAAAACTTGCAAAACTTTGCACAAATCATAATTCTCTGATTGTCTTCAATTTGAGGCAGAAATTGGCAGTAAGTGTGGCATAATGGCCCTATAGCGCCCCCAATCAGATTTTAAAAAGAATTGCCCTTTTGAGGGTCTCAACATGCTCAAAAACTCACAAAATTTTGTACAATTCTAAAAACCATCATTCCTATTACACTGATAAAAAATTTACATATAAGCGTGGCAAAAAAGGCATTATAGCGCCCCCTGGAAAATTTCAAATAAGCAGCCCTTGCATCGTGGTTGACCTGCATATATGAACTTCGGTGGACATGTGGAATATCTTGAGACCTAAAAAAAAGTCTCTTGGAGCCATGACCTAGACCCAACAGGAAGTTTGCCATTTTTAATTGAAATTTCAACTTTTTTAGATTTTTCGCCATTCGCAGGTGTCGTACTTTAACGAACTTCTCCTAGAGATTTTATCCGATCAACTTAAAATTTTGCATATGACGTCTAAAGACCTTGTCGATGTTAAATTGCAAAGCTTTTTTGTATCAATCGAACTATGTATCTGTGGCGTCGCGGCGAATTTCGATGTTCCGCCCTCAAACAGGTAGTTGGTTTTACGCGCATATGCTTTGTGAGATTTGCGCGAAACTTCAAAGGCTTGATAAGAGTCTACTTTCAAGTATACCTATATGTTGATATTAGATTGGGTGTGGTCAGGTGGCTCCACAGCGCCCTCTTGACACGGCCATATTGAGATAAAAGTGCTTGATTGTTCATGAAATTTAGTGTGATCATTGTATTGGTCATGTCAGGGAATGATAATTTTTTTGAAATTTTTTGGCCAAACAGGAAGTGAGCTATGAGCCATTTCCTGTGTTTTTCCAAATTTTAGAAACACATGTTTGGAAGCCTTAGAATACTCGAAATCTTGCAAAAAGTTGCACAAATTTTAATTGCCTTATTCTCTTCAATTTTACATATCAATTTACACTAAATTAGGCACAATGGCTCTTTAGCGCCCTCAATCAGATTTTTGAAAGAATTACCCTTTTAAGGGTCTCACCATGTTCAAAAACTCACAAAATTCTTTAAATGTATAAAGACCATCATTTGTATTACTTTGACAAGAAACTTACTTATAGGCATGGCAAAAATTTCATTATAGCGCCCCCTGGAAAATTTCAAATAAGCAGCCCTCGCAGCCCGGTAAACCTACATCTATGAAATTTTGTATACATGTGGAATATGCTGAGACCTGAAAAAAGTCACTTGGTGCCATGACCTAGACTCAGCAGGAAGTCCGCCATTTTTAATTGAAATTGCAACTTTTTTGGATTTTTCGCCATTCCCAAGTGTCGTACTTTAACGAACTCCTCCGAGAGGTTTTATCCGATCAACTTACAATTTGGCGACTGATATTACGAGACATTGCCGATGTTAAATGGCGAAGCTTTTTTGGATTCATTGAACGATGAATCCAAGGCGACGCGGCGAATTTCGATGTTCCGCCATGAAACAGGAAATTGGTTTTACTCCAACATACTTGGTGGGATTTGCCTGAAACTTTCCAAGCTTCATAAAAGTGTCCTCCCAAATATAAATATATGCTGATATTGGATCAGGGGGTGCCAGGTGGCTCCACAGCGCCCTCTAGATATGGCCATGTTAAGATAAACGTGCTTGAATGTTCATGAAATTTGGTGTGATCATTGCATTCGTCATTCCTGGCAAGGGTTAATTTTCTAAAAATTTTTGGCCAAACAGGAAGTGAGCTATGAGCTATTTCCTGCGTTTTTCCAAATTTTACGAAAACACTTTTAAAGGCCTTAGAATGCTCCAAAACTTGCAAAACCCCACAAATTATAAATGTCTTCTTCTCTTCAAAGTCATCCATAAATTGGCACTAAATGTGGCATAATGGCTCTACAGCGCCTCCAATCAGATATATAGAAGAATTGCTCTTCTGAAGGTCTAAACATGCTGGAAAATTCACAAAAATCAACACACTCATGGAGCTCGGTATTACGATTACTCGGTTGTAGATTGTGCACAGGCATGTCAAAATGGTACCATAGCGTCCTCTAGAAAATTTTTGCACTCCCCTCAGGATACCACGTTGTATGCAGTCCAGCAGTGTCCATTGGCTGTGAATGGACGCCTGCACCCATCAAGATCTTGCTGCCACCCCAACGTGCACGAAGGGGGCGAGGGCCCTTTCAACGCTGCTTGCAGCTTTAATTATTATTCTGCTGGGAGAACGCATTTTTGAAGGCGTTACCATGCACGAAAACTCACAAAAATTTGCACACACGTCAGACGTGGTGAAAATTACAAAGTTTTATTATTTCTGTGCTTGGACATGCCCAGGTGGCTCTATAGCGCCACCAAACACGCGGCCATTTTGGAACGCACTTGCTCGGATTCTCATGAAATTCAACAGGGCCACAGCAGTTATAATAAATTTTTTTGTCAATTTTTTTGAAATTTTTTTGCTTCACAGGAAGTGAGCTATGAGCCATTTCATGCGTTTTTTCTGATTTTACGAACACATTTTTGAGGGCCTTATCATGCTTGAAAATTCACCAAACTTGGTTCATATTCTAAAAATATCAAGTTCTTTCATTCCATATCTCATCTGGCACTGGGTGTGACATGGTAGCCCTATAGCGCTCCCTAATACATTATTGTATTTTTGAGGGCCTCAGCATGCTCAAAAACTCACGAAACTTTGCAAACCTATTAAGCTGGTCATACTTTTTACTACAATATAGGGTTAAAAGATGGATGTGGCAAATTTGCATCACAGCGCCACCTAGAAAATTTCAATGAAGCAGCCCTCGCAGCATGTTTAACCTACATGTTCAAAATTCGGTAGACATGTGTACTATGCCAAGACCTAAAAAAAAGTCACTTGGTGCCATGACCTAGACTCAACACGAAGTCCGCCATTTTTAATTGAATTTGCAAATTTTTAAAAATTTTTTGCCATTCACAGGCGTCGTACTTTAACGAACTCCTCCTAGAGATTTTATGTGATCAACTTAAAATTTGGCATATGACATCAAAAGACCTTTTCAATGTTAAATTGCAAAGCTTTTTTGGATTCATCGAACTTTGTATCCGTGGCGTCGCGGCGAATTTTGATGGTACGCCATGAAACAGGAAGTTGGTTTTATGCCCATTTGCTTTATGAGATTTACCCGAAACTTTACAGGCTTAATAAGAGTCAACTTCCAAATATACATATATGTTGATATTGGATTGGGTGTGGTCAGGTGGCTCCACAGCACCCTCTTGACACGAGCATGTTGAGTGAAAAGTGCTTGAATGTTCATGAAATTTGGTCAGATCATTACATTTGTTTTTTTTGGGCTATGCTTATTTTTTGAAATTTTTCGGCCAAACAGGAACTGGGCTATGAGCCATTTCCTGCGTTGTTCCAAATTTTACTCACACACGTTTGAAGGCTTAACCATACTTGAAAACTTGCAAAACTTTGCAAAAATTGTAATTGCCTGATTGTCTTCAATTTGAGACAGAAATTGGCAGTAAATGTGGCATAATGACTCTATAGCGCCCCCAATCAGATTTTTAAAAGAATTGCTCTTTTGAGGGTCTCAGCATGCTCAAAAACTCACAAAATTTTGTACCATTCTAAAAACCATCATTCCCATTACACTGATGAAGAAATACATATAGAGTTGGCAAAAATGGCATTATAGCGCCCCCTGGAAAATTTCAAATAAGCAGCCCTCGCATCGTGGTTGACCTGCATGTATGAAATTTGGTGGACATGTGGAATGTCCTGAGACCTCAAAAAAAGTCTCTCGGTGCCATGACCTAGACTCACAAGGAAGTTCGCCATTTTTAATTGAAATTTCAACTTTTATAGATTTTTCTCCATTTGCAGGTGTCGTACTTTAACGAACTCCTCCTAGAGATTTTATCCGATCAACTTAAAATTTGGTGAATAATATCTCAAGATGTTGCCGATGTTAAATTGCGAAGCTTTTTTGGATTTATCTACGATGTATCCGTGCCACTGCGGCAAATTTTGATGTCCTGCCATGAAGCAGGAAGTTGATTTTACTTCCACATACTTTGTTGGATTTGCCTGAAACTTTCCAAGCTTGATTAAATTGTCCTCCTAAGTATAGGTGTATGCTAATATAAGATCGGGAGTAGCCAGGTGGCTCCACAGCGCCCTCTAGATACAGCCATGTTCAGATATAAGTGCTTGAAAGTTCATGAAATTTGATGAGATCATTGCATTAGTCATTCTGGGCAATGTTGAATTTTTGGAATTTTTTTGGCCAAACAGGAAGTGAGCTATGAGCTATTTCTCGCGTTTTTCCAAATTTTACGAACGCACGTTTGAAAGCCTTAGAATACTCCAAAGCTTGCAAAACCTTGCACAATTAATAATTGTCTCATTCTCTTCAATGTCATCCATCAATTGGCACTAAATGTGGCATAATGGCTCCATAGCGCCCCCAATCAGATTTTTAAAAGAAATCCCTTTTGAGGGTCTAAACGTGCTGTAAAATTTACAAAAATCAACAACCTCAAGAGGCCTGGTATTACCATTACTATGCTGGAGATTTTGAGCACGAGCATGTAAAAATGGTATCACAGCGCCCTCCAGAAAATGTTTGCACTCTCCGCAGGAAACCACATTTTTCACAGTCTAGCAGTGTCCAATGGCTGTGAATGCACACCTGCACCCATCAACATTTTGCTGCCTCCCCAATGTGCAAGAGGGGTGCGAAGGCCCTTTCAACGCTGCTTGCAGCTTTAATTAGGGCCCGAGCACAGAGGGTGCGAGGACCCTCTTGTAATTGTAATGTTTATTAGGGCCCGAGCACCGACCGGTGCCAGGGCCCAGAACGGGTCCTGGCACCGAAGGTGCAAGGAACCTATTGCTTTTGATGGAATTTTTATTCTTCTTCTTCTTCTTCTTCTTCTTCTTCTTCTTCTTCTTCTTTTTATTCTGCTGCGAGAACGCATTTTTGAGGGCTTTGCCATGCACGAAAACTCACAAAAATTTGCCCACACGTCAGTCGTCGTAAAAATTGCAAAGTATTATTATTTTTGTGCTTGGACATGCCCCTGTGGCTCGATAGCGCCACCAAACACGCGGCCATTTTGGAACGCACTTGCTCGGATTCTCACGAAATTTTATAGAGTCATAGTAGTCATAATAAATTTTTTTGAAAATTTTTTTGAAATTTTTTTGCCTCACAGGAAGTGAGCTATGAGCCATTTCCTGCGTTTTTTCAGACTTTACGAACACATTTTTGAGGGCCTTATTATACTTGAAAATAGACCAAACTTAGCTTATTGACTAAAAATATTAAGTTCTTTGATTTGATATCTCATTTTGCAGTGGGTGAGACATGGTAGCTCTATAGCGCCTTCTAATACATAATTGCTTTTTTGAGGGCATCACCATGCTCAAAAACTCACAAAACTTTGCTAACATATTAAGCTGGTCATACTCTTTACTAGGATATGGGGTTTACAGATGGATGTGGCAAAATTGCATTACAGCGCCACCTAGAAAATTTCAATGAAGCAGCCCTCGCAGCGTGTTTAACCTACATGTACAAAATTCGATGGACATGTGTACTAGGCCAAGACGTAAAAAAAAGTCTCTTGGTGCCATGACCTAGACTCAACAGGAAGTCCGCCATTTTTAATTGAATTTGCAAATTTTTTTAATTTTTTGCCATTCACAGGCATCGTACTTTAACGAACTCCTCCTAGAGATTTTATCCGATCAACGTAAAATTTCGCATATGACATCTTAAGACCTTGGCAATGTTAAATTGCGAAGCTTTTTTTGATTCATCGAACTTTGTATCCGTGGCGTCGCGGCGAATTTCGATGTTCCGCCATGAAACAGGAAGTTGGTTTTACGCAAACATGCTTTGTGAGAGTTGCGCGAAACTTCACAGGCTTGATAATAGTCTACTTCCAAGTATACCCACATGTTGATATTGGATTGGGTGTGGTCAGGTGGCTCCACAGCGCCCTCTTGACACGGCCATGTTGAGATAAAAGTGCTTTAATGTTCATGAAATTTGGTGTGGTCATTGCGTTTGTCATGTCGAGTGATGGTAATTTTTTTGTAGTTTTTTGGCCAAACAAGAAGTGAGCTATGAGCCATTTCCTGCGTTTTTCCAAATTTTTGAAACACATGTTTGGAAGCCTTAGAATACTCAAAATCTTGCAAAAAGTTGCACAAATTATAATTGTCTTATTGTCTTCAATTTTATACATCAATTTACACTAAATTTGGCACAATGGCTCTTTAGCGCCCCCAATCAGATTTTTAAAAGAATTGCCCTTTTGAGGGTCTCAGCATGTTTGAAAACTCACAAAATTTTGTAAATGTATAAAAACCATCATTTGTATTACTCTGACAAAAAACTTACAAATCGACATGGCAAAAATGGCATTATAGCGCCCCCTGGAAAATTTCAAATAAGCAGCCCTCGCAGCCCGGTAAACCCACATGTATGAAATTCGGTAGACATGTGGAATATGCTGAGACCTACAAAAAAGTCTCTTGGTGCCATGACCTAGACTCAACAGGAAGGCTGCCATTTTTAATTGAAATTGCAACTTTTTTTTTTTTTTGCCATTCACAGGTGTCGTACTTTAAAGAACTCCTCCTAGAGATTTCATCCGATCAACTTAAAATTTGGCATATAATATCTTAAAACCTTGCTGACGTTAAATTGCGAAGCTTTTTTGATTTCATCGAACGATGCATCCGTGGCGTCATGGCGAATATTGATGTCCTGCCATGAAACAGGAAGTTGCTTTCAATTCCACATACTTTGTGGGATTTGCCTGAAACTTTCCAAGCTTGATAAAATTGTCCGCCCAAGTATAGATATATGCTTATTTTATATCGAGGGGTGCCAGGTGGCTCCACAGCGCCCTCTAGATATGGCCATGTTCAGATAAAAGTGCTTGAAAGTTCATGAAATTTGATATGATCATTGCATTAGTCATTCTCCACAATTGTTAATTTTTTGAAATTTTTTTGCCAAACAGGAAGTGAGCTATGAGCTACTTCCTGCGTTTTTCCAAATTTTACGAACACAGGTTTTAAGGCCTTAGAATGCTCCAAAACTTGCAAAACCATCCAAAAATTAGAACTGTCTTATTCTCTTCAATACATCCATCAATTGGCACTAAATGGGGCATAATGGCTCTATAGCGCCCCCAATAATATTTATAAAAGAATTGCTCTTTTGAAAGTCTAAACATGCTGGAAAATTTACAAAAATCATAACACTCATGGAGCCCCGTATTACGATTACTGTGTTGTAGATTTTGTGCACAGGCAAGTCAAAATGGTATCATAGCGCCCTCCAGAAAATTTTTGCACTCCCATCAGGAAACCACATTGTACGCGGTCCAGCTGTGTCCAATGGCTCTGAATGGACACTTGCAGCCATCAAGATCTTGCTGCCTCCCCAATGTGCACAGGGGGGGCGAGGCCCCTTTCAACGCTGCTTGCAGCTTTAATTAGGGCCCGAGCACCGACTGGTGCCAGGGCCCGGAACGGGTCCTGCCACCGAAGGTGCGAGGAACCTATTGTTTTTGATGGGATTTATTCTTCTTCTTCTTCTTCTTTTTCTTCTTCTTCTTTTTATTCTGCTGCGAGAACGCATTTTTGAGGGCTTTGCCATGCACGAAAAAATTTGCCCACACGTCAGTCGTGGTGAGAATTGCAAACTATTATTATTTTTGTGCTTGGACATGCCCCGGTGGCTCGATAGCGCCACCAAACACGCGGCCATTTTGGAACGCACTTGCTCGGATTCTCACGAAATTCGATTGGGCCATAGCAGTCATGATAAATTTTTTTGGTATTTTTTTTGAAATTTTTTTGCCGCACAGGAAGTGAGCTACGAGCCATTTCCTGCGTTTTTTCAGATTTTACAAACACATCTTTGAGGGCCTTTTCATACTCGAAAACTCACCAAACTTGGCTCATAGACTAAAAATATTAAGTTCTTTGATTCGATGTCTCATTTGGCACTAAGTGTGACATGGTGGCTCTATAGCGCCCCCTAATACATAATTGCATTTTTGAGGGCCTCAGCATGCTCGAAAACTCACGTAACTTTGCAACGATATTAAGCCGATCATACCTTTCACTAGGCTATGAGGTTTACAGATGGATGTGGCAAGATTGCATTACAGCGCCACCTAGAATATTTCAATTAAGCAGCCCTCGCAGGGTGTTTAACATACATGTACAAAATTCGGTGGACATGTGTACTATGCCAAGACCTAAAAAAAAGTCACTTGGTGCCATGACCTAGACTCAACAGGAAGTCTGCCATTTTTAATTGAATTTGCAACTTTTTTTTATTTTTTGTCATTCACAGGCGTCGTACTTTCACGAACTCCTCCTATAGATTTTATCCGATCAACTAAAAATTTGGCACAGGCCATCTAAAGACATTCAACATGTTAAATTGCGAAGCTTTTTTGGATTCATTGAAAATTGTGTCCGTGGCGTTGTGGCGAGTTTCGATGTTCCGCCATGAAAATGGAATTTGCTTTTATGAGCACATGCATTGTGAGATTTGCGTGAAACTTTACAGGCTTAACAGTAGTCTACTTCCAAATATAACTATATGTTGATATTGGATTGGGTGTGGTCAGGTGGCTCCACAGCGCCCTCTTCACACGACCATGTTGATATAAAAGTGCTTGAATATTCATTAAATTTGGTCGGGTCATTGCATTGGTTTTTTTGGGCTATAATTATTTTCTAGAAATTTTTCGGCCAAACAGGAAGTGCGCTACTAGCCATTTCCTGCGTTATTCCAAATTTTACGAACACACATTTGAAGGCTTTAGCAGAATTGAAAACTTGTAAAACTTTGCAAAAATTATATTTGTGCAATTGTCTTCAATTTGAGACAATAATTGGCAGTAAATGAGACATTATGGCTCTATAGCGCCCCCAATCAGATTTTTCAAATAATTGCCTTTTTGAGGGTCTCTTTGAGGAAGCTTTTTTGGATTCATTGAACTTTGTATCCGTGGCGTCGCGGCGAATTTCGATGTTCCGCCATGAAACAGGAAGTTGGTTTTACGTGCACATGCTTTGTGAGATTTGCGCGAAACTTCACAGGCTTGATAAGAGTCTACTTCCAAGTATACCTATATGTTGATATTAGATTGAGTGTGGTCAGGTGGCTCCACAGCGCTCTCTTGACACGGCCATGTTGAGATAAAAGTGCTTGAATGTTCATGAAATTTGGCGTGACAATTGCATGTGTTTTTTTGGGCTGTATTTATTTTTTTGAAATTTTTTAACCAAACAGGAAGTGAGCTATGAGCCATTTCCTGCGTTACTCCAAATATTACGAACACAGCTTTGGAGGTATTACCATACTCAAAAACTTTCAAAACTTTGCAAAAATTTTATTTGTGTGATTGTCTTCAATTTGAGACAGAATTTGGCAGTAAATGTGACATAATGGCTCTTTAGCGCCCCCAATCAGATTTTTAAAAGAATTGCCCTTTTGAGGGTCTCAGCATGCTCAAAAACTCACAAAATTTTGTACAACTCTAAAGCCTATCATTCCTATTACAATAATAAAAAATTTTTTTATAGGCGTGGCAAAAATGGCATTATAGCGCCCCCTGGAAAATTTCAAATAAGCAGCCCTTGCATCGTGGTTGATCAGCATGTATGAACTTCTGTGAACAAGTGTAATATCCTGAGACCTAAAAAAAAGTCTCTTGGAGCCATGACGTAGACCCAACAGGAAGTTTGCCATTTTTAATTGAAATCTCAACTTTTTTAGATTTTTCGCCAATCGCAGGTGTCGTACTTTTACGAACTCCTCCAAGAGACTTTATCCAATCAACTCAAAATTTGGCGAATAATATCTTAAGACCTTGCTGATGTTAAATTGCGAAGCTTTTTTGGATATATCGAACGATGTATCCGTGGCATTGTGGCGAATTTCGGCGTCCCGCCATGAAACAGGAAGTTGGTATAACTCCCAAATACTTTGTGGGATTAGTCTAAAACTTTCCAAACTTGATTAACTTGTCTTCCCAAGTATAAATATATGCTAATATTAGATCGGAAATGGCCATTTAGCTCCACAGCGCCCTCTAGATACTACCATGTTAAGATAAAAGTGCTTGAATGTTCATAAAATTTGGTGTCATCATTGCATTAGTCATTCCGGGCAATGCTTCATTTTTTGAAATTTTTTGGCCAAACAGGAAGTGAGCTATGAGCTATTTCCTGCGTTTTTCCAAATTTTACGAATACACGTATTAAGGCCTTAGAATGGTCCAAAACTTGCAAAAACGTGGCAAAAATTATCATTGTCTTATTGCCTTGAATTTGATACATCAACTGGGACTAAATGTGGCATAATGGCTCTATAGCGCCCCCAGTCAGATTCTTTAAACAATTGCTTTTTTGGGGCTCGAAGCGTGCTTAAAAATTTACGAAAATCAAAACACACATGATGCGCGGTATTCCAATAACTATGTTGTAGATTTTGCGCACAGGCATAACAAAATGGTATCATAGCGCCATCCAGAAGATTTTTGCAATCCCATCAGGAAAACACATTGTACACAAGCTAGCAGTGTCCAATGGCTGTTAATGGACAACTGCACCCATCAAGGTCTTGCTGCCACCCTACTGTGCACGAGGGGGGCGAGGGCCCTTTCAACGCTGCTTGCAGCTTTTATTAAATTTGTGCTTGGACATGCCCTGGTGGCTCTACAGTGCCACCAAACACACGGCCATTTTGGAACGCACTGGCTCAGATTCAATTGAAATTTTATAGGGTCATAGTAGTCATCAGAAATTTTTTTTGCCACACAGGAAGTGAGCTATGAGCCATTTCCTGCGTTTTTTCAGATTTTACGAACACACTTTTGAGGGCCTTATAATACTCGAAAACACACCAAACTTGGCTCATTGACTAAAAATATTCAGCTCTTTGATTCAGTATCTCAATTGGCAGTAGGTGACACATGGTGGCTCTATAGCGCCCCCTAATACATAATTGCATTTTTGAGGGCATCAACATGCTCAAAAAATGGCTCTATAGTGCCCCCTAATTATTTTTGCAAAAGAATTGCCTTTTTGTTAGTCTCAACATGATTGAAAATTCACAGAAATCAACACATTTGTGGAGCCTGGTATTACGATCACTCTGGGAGAGGTTTTGCACACAGGTATTTCAATATAGTATCATTGCACCCTCTAGAAATTTTCAGCAAAAAGGTTCTCAGAGTTCAGTTAACCTACATGAACAAAATTTGGTGGAGAAATGAAACGTGCCAAGACTTGTAAAAAATCACATAGTGCCGTTACCCAAACCCAACTGGAAGTGCATTATTTTTAATTAAAATTTCAATTTTTTTTCATGAACAGGTGTAATACTTTTAGATGCTCCACCTATGGATTTCAGGAATGGTGTTTGCAACCCACTCAGGAAAAGATATTGTGTGCAGTCTAGCAGTGTCCAGTGGCTGTTGACGGGTGCTGTTGACCAGTCACATCTCGCCACCACCCCAACGTGCACGAGGGGTGCGAGGGCCCTTTCAACGCTGCTTGCAGCTGTAATTATTAGGGCCCGAGCACCGAAGGTGCGAGGAACCTATTGTTTTTGATTGGATTTTTATTATTCTTCTTCTTCTTCTTCTTTTTCTTCTTCTTCTTCTTCTTCTTTTTATTCTGCTGCGAGAACGCATTTTTGAAGCCTTTGCCATGCACGAAAACTCACAAAAATTTGCCCACACGTCAGTCGTGGTAAAAATTGCAAAGTATTATTAATTTTGTGCTTGGACATGCCCCGGTGGCTCTATAGCGCCACCAAACACACGGCCATTTTGGAACGCAGTTGCTTGGATTCTCACGAAATTGGATAGGGTTATAGAAGGCATCATATATTTTTTTGTCAATTTTTTTGAAATTTTTTTTCCTCACAGGAAGTGAGCTATGAGCCATTTCCTGCGTTTTTTCAGATTTTATGAACACATTTTTGAGGACTTTATCATACTCGAAAACTCACCAAACTTGGTTCATTGACTAAAAGTATTAAGTTCTTTAATTTGATATCTCATTTGGCAGTGGGTGAGACATGGTAGCTCTATAGCGCCCCCTAATACAAAATTGCATTTTTGAGGGCATCACCATGCTCGAAAACTCACAAAACTTTGCAAACATATTAAGCTCGTCATACTCTTTACTAGGATATAGAGTTTACAGATGGATGTGGCAAAATTGCATTACAGCGCCACCTAGAAAATTTCAATGAAGCAGTCCTCGCAGCGTGTTTAACTTACATGTACAAAATTCGGTGGACATGTGTACTATGCCAAGACCTAAAAAAAAGTCTCTTGGTGCCATCACCTAGACTTAACAGGAATTCCGCCATTTTTAATTGAATTTGCAAATTTTTTTCATTTTTTGCCATTCACAGGCGTCGTACTTTTACGAACTCCTCCTAGAGATTTTATCCGATCAACTTAAAATTTTGCATATGACATCTAAAGACCTTGTCGATGTTAAATTGCGAAGCTTTTTTGGATATATCGAACTTTTCTATCCGTGGCGTCGCGGCGAATTTCGATGTTCCGCCACGAAACAGGAAGTTGCTTTTATGCGCGTATGCTTTGTGAAATTTGCCCGAAACTTTACAGGCTTCATAACAGTCGACTTCTTAACATACCTTTATTTTCATATTGGATTGGGTGTGGTCAGGTGGCTCCACAGCGCCCTCTTGCCACGGACATGTTGAGTTAAAAGTGCTTGAATGTTCATGAAATTTGGTCTGATCATTACATTTCTTTTTTGGGGCAATGCCTATTTTTTTGAAATTTTTCGGCCAAACAGGAAGTGAGCTATGAGCAATTTCCTGCGTTATTCCAAATTTTGCGAACACACGTTTGAAGGCCTTAGCATACTCGAAAACTTGCAAAACTTTGCACAAATCATAATTCTCTGATTGTCTTCAATTTGAGGCAGAAATTGGCAGTAAGTGTGGCATAATGGCCCTATAGCGCCCCCAATCAGATTTTAAAAAGAATTGCCCTTTTGAGGGTCTCAACATGCTCAAAAACTCACAAAATTTTGTACAATTCTAAAAACCATCATTCCTATTACACTGATAAAAAATTTACATATAAGCGTGGCAAAAAAGGCATTATAGCGCCCCCTGGAAAATTTCAAATAAGCAGCCCTTGCATCGTGGTTGACCTGCATATATGAACTTCGGTGGACATGTGGAATATCTTGAGACCTAAAAAAAAGTCTCTTGGAGCCATGACCTAGACCCAACAGGAAGTTTGCCATTTTTAATTGAAATTTCAACTTTTTTAGATTTTTCGCCATTCGCAGGTGTCGTACTTTAACGAACTTCTCCTAGAGATTTTATCCGATCAACTTAAAATTTTGCATATGACGTCTAAAGACCTTGTCGATGTTAAATTGCAAAGCTTTTTTGTATCAATCGAACTATGTATCTGTGGCGTCGCGGCGAATTTCGATGTTCCGCCCTCAAACAGGTAGTTGGTTTTACGCGCACATGCTTTGTGAGATTTGCGCGAAACTTCAAAGGCTTGATAAGAGTCTACTTTCAAGTATACCTATATGTTGATATTAGATTGGGTGTGGTCAGGTGGCTCCACAGCGCCCTCTTGACACGGCCATATTGAGATAAAAGTGCTTGATTGTTCATGAAATTTAGTGTGATCATTGTATTGGTCATGTCAGGGAATGATAATTTTTTTGAAATTTTTTGGCCAAACAGGAAGTGAGCTATGAGCCATTTCCTGTGTTTTTCCAAATTTTAGAAACACATGTTTGGAAGCCTTAGAATACTCGAAATCTTGCAAAAAGTTGCACAAATTTTAATTGCCTTATTCTCTTCAATTTTACATATCAATTTACACTAAATTAGGCACAATGGCTCTTTAGCGCCCTCAATCAGATTTTTGAAAGAATTACCCTTTTAAGGGTCTCACCATGTTCAAAAACTCACAAAATTCTTTAAATGTATAAAGACCATCATTTGTATTACTTTGACAAGAAACTTACTTATAGGCATGGCAAAAATTTCATTATAGCGCCCCCTGGAAAATTTCAAATAAGCAGCCCTCGCAGCCCGGTAAACCTACATCTATGAAATTTTGTATACATGTGGAATATGCTGAGACCTGAAAAAAGTCACTTGGTGCCATGACCTAGACTCAGCAGGAAGTCCGCCATTTTTAATTGAAATTGCAACTTTTTTGGATTTTTCGCCATTCCCAAGTGTACTTTAACGAACTCCTCCGAGAGGTTTTATCCGATCAACTTACAATTTGGCGACTGATATTACGAGACATTGCCGATGTTAAATGGCGAAGCTTTTTTGGATTCATTGAACGATGAATCCAAGGCGACGCGGCGAATTTCGATGTTCCGCCATGAAACAGGAAATTGGTTTTACTCCAACATACTTGGTGGGATTTGCCTGAAACTTTCCAAGCTTCATAAAAGTGTCCTCCCAAATATAAATATATGCTGATATTGGATCAGGGGGTGCCAGGTGGCTCCACAGCGCCCTCTAGATATGGCCATGTTAAGATAAACGTGCTTGAATGTTCATGAAATTTGGTGTGATCATTGCATTCGTCATTCCTGGCAAGGGTTAATTTTCTAAAAATTTTTGGCCAAACAGGAAGTGAGCTATGAGCTATTTCCTGCGTTTTTCCAAATTTTACGAAAACACTTTTAAAGGCCTTAGAATGCTCCAAAACTTGCAAAACCCCACAAATTATAAATGTCTTCTTCTCTTCAAAGTCATCCATAAATTGGCACTAAATGTGGCATAATGGCTCTACAGCGCCTCCAATCAGATATATAGAAGAATTGCTCTTCTGAAGGTCTAAACATGCTGGAAAATTCACAAAAATCAACACACTCATGGAGCTCGGTATTACGATTACTCGGTTGTAGATTGTGCACAGGCATGTCAAAATGGTACCATAGCGTCCTCTAGAAAATTTTTGCACTCCCCTCAGGATACCACGTTGTATGCAGTCCAGCAGTGTCCATTGGCTGTGAATGGACGCCTGCACCCATCAAGATCTTGCTGCCACCCCAACGTGCACGAAGGGGGCGAGGGCCCTTTCAACGCTGCTTGCAGCTTTAATTATTATTCTGCTGGGAGAACGCATTTTTGAAGGCGTTACCATGCACGAAAACTCACAAAAATTTGCACACACGTCAGACGTGGTGAAAATTACAAAGTTTTATTATTTCTGTGCTTGGACATGCCCAGGTGGCTCTATAGCGCCACCAAACACGCGGCCATTTTGGAACGCACTTGCTCGGATTCTCATGAAATTCAACAGGGCCACAGCAGTTATAATAAATTTTTTTGTCAATTTTTTTGAAATTTTTTTGCCTCACAGGAAGTGAGCTATGAGCCATTTCATGCGTTTTTTCTGATTTTACGAACACATTTTTGAGGGCCTTATCATGCTTGAAAATTCACCAAACTTGGTTCATATTCTAAAAATATCAAGTTCTTTCATTCCATATCTCATCTGGCACCAGGTGTGACATGGTAGCCCTATAGCGCTCCCTAATACATTATTGTATTTTTGAGGGCCTCAGCATGCTCAAAAACTCACGAAACTTTGCAAACCTATTAAGCTGGTCATACTTTTTACTACAATATAGGGTTTAAAGATGGATGTGGCAAATTTGCATCACAGCGCCACCTAGAAAATTTCAATGAAGCAGCCCTCGCAGCATGTTTAACCTACATGTTCAAAATTCGGTAGACATGTGTACTATGCCAAGACCTAAAAAAAAGTCACTTGGTGCCATGACCTAGACTCAACACGAAGTCCGCCATTTTTAATTGAATTTGCAAATTTTTAAAAATTTTTTGCCATTCACAGGCGTCGTACTTTAACGAACTCCTCCTAGAGATTTTATGTGATCAACTTAAAATTTGGCATATGACATCAAAAGACCTTTTCAATGTTAAATTGCAAAGCTTTTTTGGATTCATCGAACTTTGTATCCGTGGCGTCGCGGCGAATTTTGATGGTACGCCATGAAACAGGAAGTTGGTTTTATGCCCATTTGCTTTATGAGATTTACCCGAAACTTTACAGGCTTAATAAGAGTCAACTTCCAAATATACATATATGTTGATATTGGATTGGGTGTGGTCAGGTGGCTCCACAGCACCCTCTTGACACGAGCATGTTGAGTGAAAAGTGCTTGAATGTTCATGAAATTTGGTCAGATCATTACATTTGTTTTTTTTGGGCTATGCTTATTTTTTGAAATTTTTCGGCCAAACAGGAACTGGGCTATGAGCCATTTCCTGCGTTGTTCCAAATTTTACTCACACACGTTTGAAGGCTTAACCATACTTGAAAACTTGCAAAACTTTGCAAAAATTGTAATTGCCTGATTGTCTTCAATTTGAGACAGAAATTGGCAGTAAATGTGGCATAATGACTCTATAGCGCCCCCAATCAGATTTTTAAAAGAATTGCTCTTTTGAGGGTCTCAGCATGCTCAAAAACTCACAAAATTTTGTACCATTCTAAAAACCATCATTCCCATTACACTGATGAAGAAATACATATAGAGTTGGCAAAAATGGCATTATAGCGCCCCCTGGAAAATTTCAAATAAGCAGCCCTCGCATCGTGGTTGACCTGCATGTATGAAATTTGGTGGACATGTGGAATGTCCTGAGACCTCAAAAAAAGTCTCTCGGTGCCATGACCTAGACTCACAAGGAAGTTCGCCATTTTTAATTGAAATTTCAACTTTTATAGATTTTTCTCCATTTGCAGGTGTCGTACTTTAACGAACTCCTCCTAGAGATTTTATCCGATCAACTTAAAATTTGGTGAATAATATCTCAAGATGTTGCCGATGTTAAATTGCGAAGCTTTTTTGGATTTATCTACGATGTATCCGTGCCACTGCGGCAAATTTTGATGTCCTGCCATGAAGCAGGAAGTTGATTTTACTTCCACATACTTTGTTGGATTTGCCTGAAACTTTCCAAGCTTGATTAAATTGTCCTCCTAAGTATAGGTGTATGCTAATATAAGATCGGGAGTAGCCAGGTGGCTCCACAGCGCCCTCTAGATACAGCCATGTTCAGATATAAGTGCTTGAAAGTTCATGAAATTTGATGAGATCATTGCATTAGTCATTCTGGGCAATGTTGAATTTTTGGAATTTTTTTGGCCAAACAGGAAGTGAGCTATGAGCTATTTCTCGCGTTTTTCCAAATTTTACGAACGCACGTTTGAAAGCCTTAGAATACTCCAAAGCTTGCAAAACCTTGCACAATTAATAATTGTCTCATTCTCTTCAATGTCATCCATCAATTGGCACTAAATGTGGCATAATGGCTCCATAGCGCCCCCAATCAGATTTTTAAAAGAAATCCCTTTTGAGGGTCTAAACGTGCTGTAAAATTTACAAAAATCAACAACCTCAAGAGGCCTGGTATTACCATTACTATGCTGGAGATTTTGAGCACGAGCATGTAAAAATGGTATCACAGCGCCCTCCAGAAAATGTTTGCACTCTCCGCAGGAAACCACATTTTTCACAGTCTAGCAGTGTCCAATGGCTGTGAATGCACACCTGCACCCATCAACATTTTGCTGCCTCCCCAATGTGCAAGAGGGGTGCGAAGGCCCTTTCAACGCTGCTTGCAGCTTTAATTAGGGCCCGAGCACAGAGGGTGCGAGGACCCTCTTGTAATTGTAATGTTTATTAGGGCCCGAGCACCGACCGGTGCCAGGGCCCAGAACGGGTCCTGGCACCGAAGGTGCAAGGAACCTATTGCTTTTGATGGAATTTTTATTCTTCTTCTTCTTTTTCTTCTTCTTCTTCTTATTAGGGCCCGAGCACCGACCGGTGTCAGGGCCCGGAACGGGTCCTGGCACCGAAGGTGCGAGGAACCTATTGTTTTTGATGGGATTTTTATTCTTCTTCTTCTTCTTCTTCTTCTTCTTCTTCTTCTTTTTATTCTGCTGCGAGAACGCATTTTTGAGGGCTTTGCCATGCACGAAAACTCACAAAAATTTGCCCACACGTCAGTCGTCGTAAAAATTGCAAAGTATTATTATTTTTGTGCTTGGACATGCCCCTGTGGCTCGATAGCGCCACCAAACACGCGGCCATTTTGGAACGCACTTGCTCGGATTCTCACGAAATTTTAT
The DNA here is from genome assembly GCA_029721435.1 of Gymnothorax reevesii. Lineage (NCBI taxonomy): Eukaryota > Metazoa > Chordata > Actinopteri > Anguilliformes > Muraenidae > Gymnothorax > Gymnothorax reevesii. The sequence goes on from CM056575.1 coordinate 63,300,996, forward strand.
AGAGTCATAGTAGTCATAATAAATTTTTTTGAAAATTTTTTTGAAATTTTTTTGCCTCACAGGAAGTGAGCTATGAGCCATTTCCTGCGTTTTTTCAGATTTTACGAACACATTTTTGAGGGCCTTATTATACTTGAAAATAGACCAAACTTAGCTTATTGACTAAAAATATTAAGTTCTTTGATTTGATATCTCATTTTGCAGTGGGTGAGACATGGTAGCTCTATAGCGCCTTCTAATACATAATTGCTTTTTTGAGGGCATCACCATGCTCGAAAACTCACAAAACTTTGCTAACATATTAAGCTGGTCATACTCTTTACTAGGATATGGGGTTTACAGATGGATGTGGCAAAATTGCATTACAGCGCCACCTAGAAAATTTCAATGAAGCAGCCCTCGCAGCGTGTTTAACCTACATGTACAAAATTCGATGGACATGTGTACTAGGCCAAGACGTAAAAAAAAGTCTCTTGGTGCCATGACCTAGACTCAACAGGAAGTCCGCCATTTTTAATTGAATTTGCAAATTTTTTTAATTTTTTGCCATTCACAGGCATCGTACTTTAACGAACTCCTCCTAGAGATTTTATCCGATCAACGTAAAATTTCGCATATGACATCTTAAGACCTTGGCAATGTTAAATTGCGAAGCTTTTTTTGATTCATCGAACTTTGTATCCGTGGCGTCGCGGCGAATTTCGATGTTCCGCTATGAAACAGGAAGTTGGTTTTACGCAAACATGCTTTGTGAGAGTTGCGCGAAACTTCACAGGCTTGATAATAGTCTACTTCCAAGTATACCCACGTGTTGATATTGGATTGGGTGTGGTCAGGTGGCTCCACAGCGCCCTCTTGACACGGCCATGTTGAGATAAAAGTGCTTTAATGTTCATGAAATTTGGTGTGGTCATTGCGTTTGTCATGTCGAGTGATGGTAATTTTTTTGTAGTTTTTTGGCCAAACAGGAAGTGAGCTATGAGCCATTTCCTGCGTTTTTCCAAATTTTTGAAACACATGTTTGGAAGCCTTAGAATACTCAAAATCTTGCAAAAAGTTGCACAAATTATAATTGTCTTATTGTCTTCAATTTTATACATCAATTTACACTAAATTTGGCACAATGGCTCTTTAGCGCCCCCAATCAGATTTTTAAAAGAATTGCCCTTTTGAGGGTCTCAGCATGTTTGAAAACTCACAAAATTTTGTAAATGTATAAAAACCATCATTTGTATTACTCTGACAAAAAACTTACAAATCGACATGGCAAAAATGGCATTATAGCGCCCCCTGGAAAATTTCAAATAAGCAGCCCTCGCAGCCCGGTAAACCCACATGTATGAAATTCGGTAGACATGTGGAATATGCTGAGACCTACAAAAAAGTCTCTTGGTGCCATGACCTAGACTCAACAGGAAGGCTGCCATTTTTAATTGAAATTGCAACTTTTTTTTTTTTTTGCCATTCACAGGTGTCGTACTTTAAAGAACTCCTCCTAGAGATTTTATCCGATCAACTTAAAATTTGGCATATAATATCTTAAAACCTTGCTGACGTTAAATTGCGAAGCTTTTTTGATTTCATCGAACGATGCATCCGTGGCGTCATGGCGAATATCGATGTCCTGCCATGAAACAGGAAGTTGCTTTCAATTCCACATACTTTGTGGGATTTGCCTGAAACTTTCCAAGCTTGATAAAATTGTCCGCCCAAGTATAGATATATGCTTATTTTATATCGAGGGGTGCCAGGTGGCTCCACAGCGCCCTCTAGATATGGCCATGTTCAGATAAAAGTGCTTGAAAGTTCATGAAATTTGATATGATCATTGCATTAGTCATTCTCCACAATTGTTAATTTTTTGAAATTTTTTTGCCAAACAGGAAGTGAGCTATGAGCTACTTCCTGCGTTTTTCCAAATTTTACGAACACAGGTTTTAAGGCCTTAGAATGCTCCAAAACTTGCAAAACCATCCAAAAATTAGAACTGTCTTATTCTCTTCAATACATCCATCAATTGGCACTAAATGGGGCATAATGGCTCTATAGCGCCCCCAATAATATTTATAAAAGAATTGCTCTTTTGAAAGTCTAAACATGCTGGAAAATTTACAAAAATCATAACACTCATGGAGCCCCGTATTACGATTACTGTGTTGTAGATTTTGTGCACAGGCAAGTCAAAATGGTATCGTAGCGCCCTCCAGAAAATTTTTGCACTCCCATCAGGAAACCACATTGTACGCGGTCCAGCTGTGTCCAATGGCTCTGAATGGACACTTGCAGCCATCAAGATCTTGCTGCCTCCCCAATGTGCACAGGGGGGGCGAGGCCCCTTTCAACGCTGCTTGCAGCTTTAATTAGGGCCCGAGCACCGACTGGTGCCAGGGCCGGGAACGGGTCCTGGCACCGAAGGTGCGAGGAACCTATTGTTTTTGATGGGATTTTTATTCTTCTTCTTCTTCTTCTTCTTCTTCTTCTTCTTCTTCTTTTTATTCTGCTGCGAGAACGCATTTTTGAGGGCTTTGCCATGCACGAAAAAATTTGCCCACACGTCAGTCGTGGTGAGAATTGCAAACTATTATTATTTTTGTGCTTGGACATGCCCCGGTGGCTCGATAGCGCCACCAAACACGCGGCCATTTTGGAACGCACTTGCTCGGATTCTCACGAAATTCGATTGGGCCATAGCAGTCATGATAAATTTTTTTGGTATTTTTTTTGAAATTTTTTTGCCGCACAGGAAGTGAGCTACGAGCCATTTCCTGCGTTTTTTCAGATTTTACAAACACATTTTTGAGGGCCTTATCATACTCGAAAACTCACCAAACTTGGCTCATAGACTAAAAATATTAAGTTCTTTGATTCGATGTCTCATTTGGCACTACGTGTGACATGGTGGCTCTATAGCGCCCCCTAATACATAATTGCATTTTTGAGGGCCTCAGCATGCTCGAAAACTCACGTAACTTTGCAACGATATTAAGCCGATCATACCTTTCACTAGGCTATGAGGTTTACAGATGGATGTGGCAAGATTGCATTACAGCGCCACCTAGAATATTTCAATTAAGCAGCCCTCGCAGGGTGTTTAACATACATGTACAAAATTCGGTGGACATGTGTACTATGCCAAGACCTAAAAAAAAGTCTCTTGGTGCCATGACCTAGACTCAACAGGAAGTCCGCCATTTTTAATTGAATTTGCAACTTTTTTTTATTTTTTGTCATTCACAGGCGTCGTACTTTCACGAACTCCTCCTATAGATTTTATCCGATCAACTAAAAATTTGGCACAGGCCATCTAAAGACATTCAACATGTTAAATTGCGAAGCTTTTTTGGATTCATTGAAAATTGTGTCCGTGGCGTTGTGGCGAGTTTCGATGTTCCGCCATGAAAATGGAATTTGCTTTTATGAGCACATGCATTGTGAGATTTGCGTGAAACTTTACAGGCTTAACAGTAGTCTACTTCCAAATATAACTATATGTTGATATTGGATTGGGTGTGGTCAGGTGGCTCCACAGCGCCCTCTTCACACGACCATGTTGATATAAAAGTGCTTGAATATTCATTAAATTTGGTCTGGTCATTGCATTGGTTTTTTTGGGCTATAATTATTTTCTAGAAATTTTTCGGCCAAACAGGAAGTGCGCTACTAGCCATTTCCTGCGTTATTCCAAATTTTACGAACACACATTTGAAGGCTTTAGCAGAATTGAAAACTTGTAAAACTTTGCAAAACTTATATTTGTGCAATTGTCTTCAATTTGAGACAATAATTGGCAGTAAATGAGGCATTATGGCTCTATAGCGCCCCCAATCAGATTTTTCAAATAATTGCCTTTTTGAGGGTCTCTTTGAGGAAGCTTTTTTGGATTCATTGAACTTTGTATCCGTGGCGTCGCGGCGAATTTCGATGTTCCGCCATGAAACAGAAAGTTGGTTTTACGCGCACATGCTTTGTGAGATTTGCGCGAAACTTCACAGGCTTGATAAGAGTCTACTTCCAAGTATACCTATATGTTGATATTAGATTGGGTGTGGTCAGGTGGCTCCACAGCGCTCTCTTGACACGGCCATGTTGAGATAAAAGTGCTTGAATGTTCATGAAATTTGGCGTGACAATTGCATGTGTTTTTTTGGGCTGTATTTATTTTTTTGAAATTTTTTAACCAAACAGGAAGTGAGCTATGAGCCATTTCCTGCGTTACTCCAAATATTACGAACACAGCTTTGGAGGTATTACCATACTCAAAAACTTTCAAAACTTTGCAAAAATTTTATTTGTGTGATTGTCTTCAATTTGAGACAGAATTTGGCAGTAAATGTGACATAATGGCTCTTTAGCGCCCCCAATCAGATTTTTAAAAGAATTGCCCTTTTGAGGGTCTCAGCATGCTCAAAAACTCACAAAATTTTGTACAACTCTAAAGCCTATCATTCCTATTACAATAATAAAAAATTTTTATATAGGCGTGGCAAAAATGGCATTATAGCGCCCCCTGGAAAATTTCAAATAAGCAGCCCTTGCATCGTGGTTGATCAGCATGTATGAACTTCTGTGAACAAGTGTAATATCCTGAGACCTAAAAAAAAGTCTCTTGGAGCCATGACGTAGACCCAACAGGAAGTTTGCCATTTTTAATTGAAATTTCAACTTTTTTAGATTTTTCGCCAATCGCAGGTGTCGTACTTTTACGAACTCCTCCAAGAGACTTTATCCAATCAACTCAAAATTTGGCGAATAATATCTTAAGACCTTGCTGATGTTAAATTGCGAAGCTTTTTTGGATATATCGAACGATGTATCCGTGGCATTGTGGCGAATTTCGGCGTCCCGCCATGAAACAGGAAGTTGGTATAACTCCCAAATACTTTGTGGGATTAGTCTAAAACTTTCCAAACTTGATTAACTTGTCTTCCCAAGTATAAATATATGCTAATATTAGATCGGAAATGGCCATTTAGCTCCACAGCGCCCTCTAGATACTACCATGTTAAGATAAAAGTGCTTGAATGTTCATAAAATTTGGTGTCATCATTGCATTAGTCATTCCGGGCAATGCTTCATTTTTTGAAATTTTTTGGCCAAACAGGAAGTGAGCTATGAGCTATTTCCTGCGTTTTTCCAAATTTTACGAATACACGTATTAAGGCCTTAGAATGGTCCAAAACTTGCAAAAACGTGGCAAAAATTATCATTGTCTTATTGCCTTGAATTTGATACATCAACTGGGACTAAATGTGGCATAATGGCTCTATAGCGCCCCCAGTCAGATTCTTTAAACAATTGCTTTTTTGGGGCTCGAAGCGTGCTTAAAAATTTACGAAAATCAAAACACACATGATGCGCGGTATTCCAATAACTATGTTGTAGATTTTGCGCACAGGCATAACAAAATGGTATCATAGCGCCATCCAGAAGATTTTTGCAATCCCATCAGGAAAACACATTGTACACAAGCTAGCAGTGTCCAATGGCTGTTAATGGACAACTGCACCCATCAAGGTCTTGCTGCCACCCTACTGTGCACGAGGGGGGCGAGGGCCCTTTCAACGCTGCTTGCAGCTTTTATTAAATTTGTGCTTGGACATGCCCTGGTGGCTCTACAGTGCCACCAAACACACGGCCATTTTGGAACGCACTGGCTCAGATTCAATTGAAATTTTATAGGGTCATTGTAGTCATCAGAAATTTTTTTTGCCACACAGGAAGTGAGCTATGAGCCATTTCCTGCGTTTTTTCAGATTTTACGAACACACTTTTGAGGGCCTTATAATACTCGAAAACACACCAAACTTGGCTCATTGACTAAAAATATTCAGCTCTCAGATTCAGTATCTCAATTGGCAGTAGGTGACACATGGTGGCTCTATAGCGCCCCCTAATACATAATTGCATTTTTGAGGGCATCAACATGCTCAAAAACTCACAAAACTTTGCAATCATATTAAGCTGGTCATACTCTTTACTGGGATATAAGGTTTAACGATGGATGTGACAAAATTGCATTACAGCGCCACCTGGAAAATTTCAATGAAGCAGCCCTCGCAGCGTGTTTAACATACATGTACAAAATTCGGTGGACATGTGTACTATGCCAAGACCTAAAAAAAAGTCTCTTGGTGCCATGACCTAGACTCAACAGGAAGTCCGCCATTTTTAATTGAATTTGCAAATTTTTAAAATTTTTTGCCATTCACAGGCGTCGTACTTTAACGAACTCCTCCTAGAGATTTTATCCGATCAACTTAAAATTTTGAATATGACATCTAAAGACCTTGTTGATGTTAAATTGCAAAGCTTTTTTGGATTCATCGAACTTTGAATCCTTGGCGTCGCGGCGAATTTTGATGTTCCGCCATGAAACAGGAAGTTGATTTTATGCGCATATGCTTTGTGAGATTTGCCCAAAACCTTACAGGCTTAATAAGAGTCGACTTCCAAATATACCTATATGTTGATTTTGGATTGAGTGTGGTCAGGTGGCTCCACAGCGCCCTCTTAACACGGCCAAGTTGAGTTTTAAGTGCTTGAATGTTCATGAAATTTAATTTGATCATTACATTTGTTTTTTCGGGCTATGTTTATTTTTTTGTAATTTTTCGGCCAAACAGGAAGTGAGCTATGAGCCATTTCCTGCGTTACTCCAAATTTTACGAACACACGTTTGAAGGTTTTAGCAGACTCGAAAACTTGCAAAACTTTGCAAAAATTATAATTGTCTGATTGTCTTCAATTTGAGACAGAAATTGGCAGTAAATGTGACATAATGGCTCTATAGCGCCCCCAATCAGATTTTTAAATGAATTGCCCTTTTGAGGGTCTCAGCAAGCTCAAAAACTCACAAAATTATGTACCATTCTGAAAACCATCATTCCTATTACAATGATAAAAAAATATATATAGAGTTGGCAAAAATGGCATTATAGCGCCCCGTGGAAAATTTCAAATAAGCAGCCCTCGCATTGTGGTTGACTTGCATGTACGAAATTCGGTGGACATGTGGAATATCCTGAGACCTCAAAAAAAGTCTCTTGGTGCCATGACCAAGACCAAACAGGAAGTTCGCCATTTTTAATTGAAATTTCAACTTTTTTAGATTTTTCGCCATTCGCAGGTGACGTACTTTAACAAACTCCTCCCAGAGATTTGATCGGATCAACTTAAAATTTGGTGAATATTTTCTCAAGATGTTGCAAATGTTAAATTGCGAAGCTTTTCTGGATTTATCAAACGATGTATCCGTGGCATTGAGGCGAATTTCGATGTCCTGCCATGAAACAGGAAGTTGATTTTACTCCCACATACTTCATGGGATTTGCCTGAAACTTTCCAAGCTTGATAAAATTGTCCTCCCAAGTATAATTATATGCTAATATTACATTGAGAGTGGCCAAGAGGCTCCACAGCGCCCTCTAGATACAGCCATGTTAAGATAAAAGTGCTTCAATGTTCATGAAATTCGATCAGATCATTGCATTAGTCATTCCAGCCAATATATAATTTTTTTTTTTTTTTTGGCCAAACAGGAAGTGAGCTATGAGCTATTTCCTGTTTTTTTCCAAATTTGATGAACAAACGTTTTAAGGCCTTTGAACGCTCCAAAACTTGCAAAACCTTGCAAAAATTAGAAATGTCTTATAGTCTTCAATTCATCCATCAATTGGCACTAAATGAGGAACGGGTCCTGGCACCGAAGGTGCGAGGAATCTATTGTTTTTGATGGGATTTTTATTCTTCTTCTTCTTCTTCTTCTTCTTCTTCTTCTTCTTCTTCTTTTTATTCTGCTGCGAGAACGCATTTTTGAGGGCTTTGCCATGCACGAAAACTCACAAAAATTTGCCCACACGTCAGTCGTGGTGAAAATTGCAAAATATTATTATTTTTGTGCTTGGACATGCCCCGGTGGCTCTATAGCGCCACCAAACACGCGGCCATTTTGGAACGCACTTGCTCGGATTCTCACAAAATTTTATAGAGTCATAGTAGTCATCATAAATTTTTTTGTAAATTTTTTTGAAATTTTTTTGCCTCACAGGAAGTGAGCTATGAGCCATTTCCTGCGTTTTTTTAGATTTTACGAACACATTTTTGAGGGTTTTATCATACTCGAAAACTCACCAGACTTGGCTCATAGACAAGAAATATTACGTTCTTTGATTCGATATCTCATATGGCACTATGTGTGATATGGTAGCTCTATAGCGCCCCCTAATACATAATTGCATTTTTGAGGGCCTCAGCATGCTTGAAAACTCACAAAACTTTGCAAACATATTAAGCAGGTTTTACTTTTAACTAGGATTTAGGGTTTACGGATGGATATGGCAAAATTGCATTACAGCGCCACCTAGAAAATTTCAATGAAGCAGCCCTCGCAGTGTGTTTAACCTGCATGTACAAAATTCGGTGGACATGTGTACTATGCCAAGACCTAAAAAAAAGTCTCTTGGTGCCATGACCTAGACTCAACAGGAAGTCCGCCATTTTTAATTGAATTTGCAATTTTTTTTTATTTTTTGCCATTCACAGGCGTCGTACTTTAACGAACTCCTCGTAGAGATTTTATCCGATCAATTTACAATTTCGCATATGACTTTTTAAGACCTGGTCGATGTTAAATTGCGAAGCTTTTTTGGATTCATCGAACTTTGTATCCGTGGCGTCGCGGCGAATTTCGATGTTCCGCCATGAAACAGGAAGTTGGTTTTACGCGCACATGCTTTGTGAGATTTGCGCGAAACCTCACAGGCTTGATAAGAGTCTACTTCCAAGTATACCTATATGTTGATATTAGATTGGGTGTGGTCAGGTGGCTCCACAGCACCCTCTTGACCCGGCCATGTTGAGATAAAAGTGCTTGAATGTTCATGAAATTTGGCGTGACAATTGCATGTGTTTTTTTGGGGTGTAATTATTTTTTTGAAATTTTTTAACCAAACAGGAAGTGAGCTATGAGCCATTTCCTGCGTTATTCCAAATATTATGAACACAGGTTTGGAGGTATTACCAAACTCAAAAACTTGCAAAACTTTGCAAAAATTTTATTTGTCTGATTGTCTTCAATTTGAGACAGAATTTGGCAGTAAATGTGACATAATGGCTCTATAGCGCCCCCAATCAGATTTTTAAAAGAGTTGCCCTTTTGAGGGTCTCAGCATGCTCAAAAACTCACAAAATTTTGTACAACTCTAAAGCCTATCATTCCTATTACAATAATAAAAAATTTTTATATAGGCGTGGCAAAAATGGCATTATAGCGCCCCCTGGAAAATTTCAAATAAGCAGCCCTTGCATCGTGGTTGATCAGCATGTATGAACTTCTGTGAACAAGTGGAATATCCTGAGACCAAAAACAAAGTCTCTTGGTGCCATGATCTAGACCCAACAGGAAGTCCGCCATTTTTAATTGAAATTGCAACTTTTTTTGATTTTTTGCCATTCACAGGCGTCGTACTTTAACAAACTCCTCCAAGAGATTTTATCCGATCAACTTAATATTTGGCAAGTAATATCCAAAGACCTTGCTGATGTTAAATTGCGAAGCTTTTTTGGATTGATGCAACGGTGTATCCGTGGCGTCGCGGCGAATTTTGATGTCCCGCCATGAAACAGGGAATTGCTTTTACTCCCACATACTTTGTTCGATTTGCCTGAAAGTTTCCAAGCTTGATAATATTTTCCTCCAAAGTATAACTATATGCTAATATTAGATAGGGAGTGGCCAGGTGGCTCCACGACGCCCTCTAGATACGGCCATGTTAAGTTAAAAGTGCTTGAATGTTCATGAAATTTGGGGTGATCATTGCATTTGTCATTCTGGGCGATTATTAATTTTTTGAAAATTATTGCATAAACAGGAAGTGAGCTATGAGCTATTTCCTGCGTTTTTCCAAATTTTACGAACTCATGTTTTCAGGCCTTAGAATGCTCCAAACCTTAAAAAACCAAGCAAACATTATAAATGTCTTTTTCTCTTCAATGTCATCCATCAATTGGCATTAAATATGGCATAATGGCTCAATAGCGCCCCCAGTCAGATATTTAAAAGTATTGCCTCCTTGATCGTCTAAACATATTGGAAAATTTACAAAAATCAACACACTCATGGAGCCTGAAATTACGATTACCTTGTTCTAGATTTTGCACACAGGCATGTCAGAATGGTATCGTAGCACCCTCTAGAACATTTTTGCACTCCCCTCAGGAAACCACAATGCACACAGTCTAGCAGTGCCCAATGGCTCTTAATGGACACCTGCACCCATCAAGAACTTGCTGCCACCCCAACGTGCCCGAGGGGGGCGAGGGCCCTTTCAACGCTGCTTGCAGCTTTAATTATTAGGGCCCGAGCACCGACCGGTGCCAGGGCCCGGAACGGGTCCTGGCACCGAAGGTGCGAGGAACCTATTGTTTTTGATGGGATTTTTATTATTCTTCTTCTTCTTCTTCTTCTTCTTCTTCTTCTTCTTCTTCTTTTTATTCTGCTACGAGAACGCATTTTTGAGGGCTTTGCCATGCACGAAAACTCACAAAAATTTGCATACACGTCAGTCGTGGTGAAAATTGCAAAATATTATTATTTTTGTGCTTGGACATGCCCCAGTGGCTCTATAGCGCCCCCAAACACGCGGCCATTTTGGAACGCACTTGCTCGGATTCTCACGAAATTCGATAGGGTCATAGTAGTCATCATGAATTTTTTTGTCAATTTTTTTGAAATTTTTTTGCCTCACAGGAAGTGAGCTATGAGCCATTTCCTGCGTTTTTTCAGATTTTACGAACACATTTTTGAGGGCCTTATTATACTCGAAAAGACACCAAACTTCACTCATAGACTTAAAATAATAAGTTCCTTGATTTGATATCTCATTTGGCAGTGGGTGAGACATGGTAGCTCTATAGCGCCCCCTAATACATAATTGCATTTTTGAGGGCATCAACATGCTCGAAAACTCACAAAACTTTGCAAACATATTAAGCTGGTCATAGTCTTTACTAGGATATAGGGATTACAGATGGATGTGGCAAAATTGCATTACAGCGCCACCTAGAAAATTTCAATGAAGCAGCCCTCGCAGCGTGTTTAACTTACATGTACAAAATTCGGTGGACATGGGTACTATGCCAAGACCTAAAAAAAAGTCTCTTGGTGCCATCACCTAGACTTAACAGGAATTCCGCCATTTTTAATTGAATTTGCAAATTTTTTAAATTTTTTGCCATTCACAGGCGTCGTACTTTAACGAACTCCTCCTAGAGATTTTATCCGATCAACTTAAAATTTTGCATATGACATCTAAAGACCTTGTCGATGTTAAATTGCGAAGCTTTTTTTGATTCATCGAACTTTGTATCCGTGGCGTCGCGGCGAATTTTGATGTTCCGCCACGAAACAGGAAGTTGCTTTTATGCGCGTATGCTTTGTGAAATTTGCCCGAAACTTTACAGGCTTCATAACAGTTGACTTCTTAACATACCTTTATTTTCATATTGGATTGGGTGTGGTCAGGTGGCTCCACAGCGCCCTCTTGCCACGGACATGTTGAGTTAAAAGTGCTTGAACGTTCATGAAATTTGGTCTGATCATTACATTGGTTTTTTGGGGCTATGCCTATTTTTTTGAAATTTTTCGGCCAAACAGGAAGTGAGCTTTGAGCAATTTCCTGCGTTATTCCAAATTTTGCGAACACACGTTTGAAGGCCTTAGCATACTCGAAAACTTGCAAAACTTTGCACAAATCATATTTGTCTGATTGTCTTCAATTTGAGGCAGAAATTGGCAGTAACTGTGGCATAATGGCCCTATAGCGCCCCCAATCAGATTTTCAAAAGAATTGCCCTTTTGAGGGTCTCAACATGCTCAAAAACTCACAAAATTTTGTACAATTCTAAAGACCATCATTCCTATTACACTGATAAAAAATTTACATATAGGCGTGGCAAAAATGGCATTATAGCGCCCCCTGGAAAATGTCAAATAAGCAGCCCTTGCATTGTGGTTGATCAGCATGTATGAACTCGCAGCCCTCGCAGCCTGGTAAACCTACATGTATGAAATTCGGTAGACATGTGGAATATGCCGAGACCTACAAAAAATTCTCTTGGTGCCATGACCTACACTCAACAGGAAGTCCACCATTTTTAATTGAAATTGCAACTTTTTTGGATTGTTGGCCATTCACAGGTGTCGTACTTTAACAAACTCCTCCTAGAGATTTTATCTGATCAACTTAAAATTTGGCATATGACATTGAAAGACGTCGTCGATGTTGAATTGCGAAGCTTTTTTGGATTCATCGAACTTTGTATCCGTGGCGTCGCGGCGAATTTCGACGTTCCGCCATGAAAATGGAAGTTGCTTTTATGAGCATATGCTTAGGGAGATTTACATGAAACTTTACAGGCTTAATGATAGTCTAATTCCAAATATACCTATATGTTGATATTGGAGTGGGTGTGGTCAGGTGGCTCTACAGCGCCCTCTTGACACGGCCATGTTGATATAAAAGTGCTTGAATGTTCATGAAATTTGGTCAGATCATTGCATTTTTTTTTCTGGGCAGTGCTGATTTTTTTGAAATTTTTCAGCCAAATAGGAAGTGAGCTATGAGTCATTTCCTGCGTTATTCCAAATTTTATGAACACACATTTGAAGGCCTTAGCAAACTCGAAAACTTGCAAAACTTTGCTAAAATTTTATTTGTCACATTGTCTTGCATTTGAAACAGAAATTGGCAGTAAATGAGGCATCATGGCTCTATAGCGCCCCCAATACAATTTTTAAAAGAATTACCCTTTTGAGGGTTTCAGCATGCTCAAAAACTCACAAAATTTTGTACAATTTTAAAGACCATCATTCCTATTACACTGATAAAAAATGTACAAATAGGCGTGGCAAAAATGGCATTGTAGCGCCCCCTGGAAAATTTCAAATAAGCAGCCCTCGCAGCCCGGTAAACCCACAAGTATGAAATTTCGGTAGACATGTGGAATATGCCGAGACCTACAAAAAAGTCTCTGGTGCCATGACCTAGACTCAACAGGAAGTCCGCCATTTTAAATTGAAATTGCAAATTTTTGGGATTTTTTTTGCCATTCACAGGTGTCGTACTTTAACGAACTCCTCCTAGAGATTTTATCCGATCAACTTAAAATTTGGCATATAATATCTAAAAACCTTGCTGACGTTAAATTGCGAAGCTTTTTTGATTTCATCGAACGATGCATCCGTGGCGTCATGGCGAATTTTGATGTCCTGCCATGAAACAGGAAGTTGCTTTCAATTCCACATACTTTGTGGGATTTGCCTGAAACTTTCCAAGCTTGATAAAATTGTCCACCCAAGTATAGATATTTGCTTTTTTTATATCGAGAGGTGCCAGGTGGCTCCACAGCGCCCTCTAGATATGGCCATGTTCAGATAAAAGTGCTTGAAAGTTCATGAAATTTGGTATGATCATTGCATTAGTCATTCTCCGCAATTATTAATTTTTTGAAATTTTTTTGCCAAACAGGAAGAGAGCTATGAGCTATTTCCTGCGTTTTTCCAAATTTTACGAACACACGTTTTAAGGCCTTAGAATGCTCCAAAACTTGCAAAACCATCCAAAAATTAGAACTGTCTTATTCTCTTCAATACATCCATCAATTGGCACTAAATGGGGCATAATGGCTCTATCGCACCCCAAATAATATTTATAAAAGAATTGCTCTTTTGAAAGTCTAAACATGCTGGAAAATTTACAAAAATCGAAACACTCATGGAGCCCTGTATTACGATTACTGTGTTGTAGATTTTGTGCACAGGCAAGTCAAAATGGTATCATAGCGCCCTCCAGAAAATTTTTGCACTCCCATCAGGAAACCACATTGTACGCGGTCCAGCTGAGTCCAATGGCTCTGAATGGACACCTGCAGCCATCAAGATCTTGCTGCCACCCCAATGTGCACAGGGGGGGCGAGGGCCCTTTCAACGCTGCTTGCAGCTTTAATTCTTCTTCTTCTTCTTCTTCTTATTATTATTATTCTGCTGCGAGAACGCATTTTTGAAGGCTTTACCATGCACAAAAACTCACAAAAATTTGCACACACGTCAGACTTGGTGAAAATTACAAAGTTTTATTGTTTTTGTCCTTGGACATGCCCCAGTGGCTCTATAGCGCCACCAAACAAGCGGCCATTTTGGAACGCACTTGCTCGGATTCTCATGAAATTCGACAGGGCCACAGCAGTTATAATACATTTTTTTGTCAATTTTTTTGAAATTTTTTTGCCTCACAGGAAGTGAGCTATGAGCCATTTCCTGCGTTTTTTCAGATTTTACGAACACATTTTTGAGGGCCTTATTATGCTCGAAAATTCACCAAACTTGGCTCATAGACTAAAAATATTAAATAGATTGATTCAATATCTCATTTGGCACTGAGTTTGACATGGTAGCTCTATAGCGCCCCCTAATACATAATTGCATTTTTGAGGGCTTCAGCATGCTCGAAAACTCACGAAACTTTGCAGACCTATTAAGCTGGTCATACTATTTACTAGAATATAGAGTTTGAAGAAAAATGTGGCAAAATTGCATTACAGCGCCACCTAGAAAATTTCAATGAAGCAGCCCTCGCAGCGTGTTTAATCTACATGTTTCAAATTCGGTGGACATATGTACTATGCCAAGACCTAAAAAAAAGTCTCTTGGTGCCATGACCTAGACTCAACAGGAAGTCCGCCATTTTTAATTGAATTTGCAATTTTTAAAAATTTTTTGCAATTCACAGGCATCGTACTTTAACGAACTCCTCCTAGAGATTTTATCTGATCAACTTAAAATTTGGCATATGACATTAAAAGACGTCGTCGATGTTAAATTGCGAAGCTTTTTTGGATTCATCGAACTTTGTATCCGTGGCGTCGCGGCGAATTTCGATGTTCCGCCATGAAAATGGAAGTTGCTTTTATGAGCATATGCTTTGGGAGATTTACGTGAAACTTTACAGGCTTAATGATAGTCTAATTCCAAATATACCTATATGTTTATATTGGAGTGGGTGTGGTCAGGTGGCTCTACAGCGCCCTCTAGACAGGGCCATGTTGATATAAAAGTGCTTGAATGTTCATGAAATTTGGTCTGATCATTGCATTTGTATTTCTGGGCTGTGCTGATTTTTTTGAAATTTTTTGGCCAAACAGGAAGTGAGCTATGAGTCATTTCCTGCGTTATTCCAAATTTTATGAACACATATTTGAAGGCCTTAGCATACTCGAAAACTTGCAAAACTTAGCTAAAATTTTACTTGTCACATTGTCTTCAATTTGAAACAAAAATTGGCAGAAAATGAGGCATCATGGCTCTATAGCGCCCCCAATACGATTTTTAAAAGAATTACCTTTTTGAGGTATGCTCAAAAACTCACAAAATTTTGTACAATTTTAAAGACCATCATTCCTATTACACTGATAAAAAATTTACAAATAGGCGTGGCAAAAATGGCATTATAGCGCCCCCTGGAAAATTTCAAATAAGCAGCCCTCGCAGCCCGATAAACCCATATAAATGAAATTTGGTAGACATGTGGAATATGCCGAGACCTACAAAAAAGTCTCTGGGTGCCATGACCTAGACCCAACAGGAAGGCTGCCATTTTTAATTGAAATTGCAACTTTTTAAAATTTTTTTTGCCATTCACAGGTGTCGTACTTTAACGAATTTTTGCACTCCCATCAGGAAACCACATTGTACGCGGTCCAGCTGTGTCCAATGGCTCTGAATAGACACCTGCAGCCATCAAGATCTTGCTGCCACCCCTATGTGCACAGGGGGGGCGAGGGCCCTTTCAACGCTGCTTGCAGCTTTAATTAGGGCCCGAGCACCGACCGGTGCCAGGGCCCGGAACGGGTCCTGGCACCGAAGGTGCGAGGAACCTATTGTTTTTTTTATTATTCTTCTTCTTCTTCTTCTTCTTCTTCTTCTTCTTTTTATTCTGCTGCGAGAACGCATTTTTGAGGGCTTTGCCATGCACGAAAACTCACAAAAATTTGCCCACACATCAGTCGTCGTGAAAATTGCAAAGTATTATTATTTTTGTGCTTGGACATGCCCCGGTGGCTCTATAGCGCCACCAAACACGCGGCCATTTTGAAACGCACTTGCTCGGATTCTCACGAAATTTTATAGAGTCATAGTAGTCATCATAAATTTTTTTGTAAATTTTTTTGAAATTTTTTTGCCTCACAGGAAGTGAGCTATGAGCCATTTCCTGCGTTTTTTCAGATTTTACGAACACATTTTTGAGGGTTTTATCATACTCGAAAACTCACCAAACTTGGCTCATAGACTAGAAATATTACGTTCTTTGATTCGATATCTCATTTGGCACTGGTTGTGACATGATAGCTCTATAGCGCCCCCTAAAACATAATTGCATTTTTGAGGGCCTCAGCATGCTTGAAAACTCACAAAACTTTGCAAACATATTAAGCTGGTTTTACTTTTTACTAGGATTTAGGGTTTACAGATGGATGTGGCAAAATTGCATTCCAGCGCCACCTAGAAAATTTCAATGAAGCAGCCCTCGCAGCGTGTTTGACCTACATGTACAAAATTCGGTGGACATGTGTACTATGCCAAGACCTAAAAAAAAGTCTCTAGGTGCCATTACCTAGACTCCATAGGAAGTCCGCCATTTTTAATTGAATTTGCAAATTTTTTTAATTTTTTGCCATTCACAGGCTTCGTACTTTAACGAACTCCTCCTAGAGATTTTATCCGATCAACTTAAAATTTTGAATTTAACATCTTAAGACCTTCTCGATGTTAAATTGCGAAGCTTTTTTGGATTCATTGAACTTTGTATCTGTGGCGTCGCGGCGAATTTCGATGTTCCGCCATGAAACAGGAAGTTAGTTTTACGCGCACATGCTTTGTGAAATTTGCGCGAAACTTTACAGGCTTTATAGGAGTCCTCTTGCAAGTAGACCTATATGTTGATATTAGATTGGGTGTGGTCAGGTGGCTCCACAGCGCCCTCTTGAAACGGCCATGTTGAGATAAAAGTGCTTGAATGTTCATGAAATTTGGTGTGATCATTGCATTGTTCATGTCGAGTTATTTTAATTTTTTTGAAATTTTTTGGCCAAACAGGAAGTGAGCTATACGCCATTTCCTGCGTTTTTCCAAATTTTATAAACACATGTTTGGATGCTTTAGAATACTGGAAATCTTGCAAAAAGTTGCACAAATTATAATTGTCTTATTATCTTCAATTTTATATATCAATTTACACTAAATTTGGCACAATGGCTCTATAGCGCCCCCAATCAGATTTTTAAAAGAATTGCCATTTTGAGGGTCTCAGCATGTTCTAAAACTCACAAAATTTTGTAAATGTATAAAGACCATCATTCGGATTACTCTGACAAAAAACTTATATATAGACATGGCAAAAATGTCACTATAGCGCCCCCTGGAAAATTTTAAATAAGCAGCCCTCGCAGCCTGGTAAACCTACATGTATGAAATTCGGTAGACATGTGGAATATGCCGAGACCTACAAAAAAGACTCTTGGTGCCATGACCTAGACTCCACAGGAAGTCCGCCATT
This sequence comes from Gymnothorax reevesii, assembly GCA_029721435.1. Taxonomy (NCBI): domain Eukaryota; kingdom Metazoa; phylum Chordata; class Actinopteri; order Anguilliformes; family Muraenidae; genus Gymnothorax; species Gymnothorax reevesii. The sequence continues at coordinate 63,318,605 of CM056575.1, forward strand.
TTTAATTGAATTTGCAAATTTTTTACTTTTTTTGCCATTCACAGGCTTCGTACTTTAACGAACTCCTCCTAGAGATTTTATCCGATCAACTTACAATTTGGCACAGGCTATCGAAAGACTTTTCTTATGTTAAATTGCGAAGCTTTTTTGGATTCATCGAAATTTGTGTCCGTGGCGTTGCGGCGAATTTTGATGTTCCGCCATGAAAATGGAAGTTGCTTTTATGAGCACTTGCTTTGTGAGATTTGCGTGAAACTTTCCAGGCTTAATAATAGTCTACTTCCAAATATACCTATATGTTGATATTGGAGTGGGTGTGGTCAGGTGGCTCCACAGCGCCCTCTTGACACGACCTTGTTGATATAAAAGTGCTTGAATGTTCATGAAATTTTGTCTGATCATTGCATTTGTTTTTTTGGGCTATGCTGATTTTTTTGAAATTTTTCGGCCAAACAGGAAGTGAGCTATGAGCCATTTCCTGCGTTATTCCAAATTTTACGAACACACTTTTGAAGGCCTTAGCATACTCGAAAACTTGCAAAAATTATACTTTTCTGATTGTCTTCAATTTGAGGCAGAAATTGGCAGTAACTGTGGCATAATGGCCTTATAGCGCCCCCAATCAGATTTTCGAAAGAATTGCCCTTTTGAGGGTCTCAACATGCTCAAAAACTCACAAAATTTTGTACAATTTAAAGACCATCATTCCTATCACACCGATAAAAAATTTACATATAGGCCTGGCAAAAATGGCATTATAGCGCCCCCTGGAAAATTTCAAATAAGCAGCCCTTGCATCGTGGTTGACCTGCATATATGAACTTCGGTGGACATGTGGAATATCTTGAGACCTAAAAAAAAGTCTCTTGGAGCCATGACCTAGACCCAACAGGAAGTTTGCGATTTTTAATTGAAATTTCAACTTTTTTAGATTTTTCGCCATTCGCAGGTGTCGTACTTTAACGAACTCCTCCTAGAGATTTTATCCGATCAACTTAAAATTTAGCATATGACGTCTAAAGACCTTGTCGATGTTAAATTGCGAAGCTTTTTTGTATCAATTGAACTATGTATCTGTGGCGTCGCGGCGAATTTCGATGTTCCGCCCTGAAACAGGTAGTTGGTTTTACGCGCACATGCTTTGTGAGATTTGCGCGAAACTTCAAAGGCTTGATAAGAGTCTACTTTCAAGTATACCTATATGTTGATATTAGATTGGGTGTGGTCAGGAGGCTCCACAGCGCCCTCTTGACACGGCCATATTGAGATAAAAGTGCTTGATTGTTCATGAAATTTAGTGTGATCATTGCATGTGTCATGTCAGGGAATGATAATTTTTTTGAAATTTGTTGGCCAAACAGGAAGTGAGCTATGAGCCATTTCCTGTGTTTTTCCAAATTTTAGAAACACATGTTTGGAAGCCTTAGAATACTCGAAATCTTGCAAAAAGTTGCACAAATTTTAATTGCCTTATTGTCTTCAATTTTATATTTCAATTTACACTTAATTAGGTACAATGGCTCTTTAGCGCCCCCAATCAGATTTTTGAAAGAATTGCCCTTTTAAGGGTCTCACCATGTTCAAAAACTCAGAAAATTCTTTAAATGTATAAAGACCATCATTTGTATTACTTTGACAAGAAACTTACGTATAGGCATGGCAAAAATTTAATTATAGCGCCCCCTGGAAAATTTCAAATAAGCAGCCCTCGCAGCCCGGTAAACCTACATCTATGAAATTTGGTATACATGTGGAATATGCCGAGACCTGAAAAAAAGTCTCTTGGTGCCATGACCTAGACTCAGCAGGAAGTTCGCCATTTTTAATTGAAATTGCAACTTTTTTGTATTTTTCGCCATTCACAAGTGTCGTACTTTCACGAACTCCTCCGAGAGGTTTTATCCGATCAACTTACAATTTGGCAACTGATATTACGAGACATTGCCGATGTTAAATTGCGAAGCTTTTTTAAATTCATTGAACGATGAATCCAAGGCGACGCGGCGAATTTCGATGTTCCGCCATGAAACATGAAGTTGGTTTTACTCCAACATACTTGGTGGGATTTGCCTGAAACTTTCCAATTTTCATGAAAGTGTCCTCCCAAATATAAATAAATGCTGATATTGGATCAGGAGGTGCCAGGTGGCTTCACAGCGCCCTCTAGATATGGCCATGTTAAGATAAAAGTGCTTGAATGTTCATGAAATTTCGTGTGATCATTGCATTAGTCATTCCGGGCAAGGGTTAATTTTCTAAAAATTTTTGGCCAAACATGAAGTGAGCTATGAGCTATTTCCTGCGTTTTTCCAAATTTTACGAAAACACGTTTAAAGGCCTTAGAATGCTCCAAAACTTGCTAAACCCCACAAATTATAAATGTCTTCTTCTCTTTAAAGTCATCCATAAATTGGCACTAAATGTGGCATAATGGCTCTACAGCGCCTCCAATCAGATATATAGAAGAATTGCTCTTCTGAAGGTCTAAACATGCTGGAAAATTAACAAAAATCAACACACTCATGGAGCTCAGTATTACGATTACTCGGTTGTAGATTGTGCACAGGCATGTCAAAATGATACCATAGCGTGCTCTAGAAAATTTTTGCACTCCCCTCAGGAGCCCACATTGTACGCAGTCCAGCAGTGTCCATTGGCTGTGAATGGACACCTGCACCCATCAAGATCTTGCTGCCACCCCAAAGTGCACGAAGGGGGCGAGGGCCCTTTCAACGCTGCTTGCAGCTTTAATTAGGGCCCGAGCACCGACCGGTGCCAGGGCCCGGAACGGGTCCTGGCACCGAAGGTGCGAGGAACCTATTGTTTTTGATGGGATTTTTATTATTCTTCTTCTTCTTCTTCTTCTTCTTCTTCTTCTTCTTTTTATTCTGCTGCGAGAACGCATTTTTGAGGGCGTTGCCATGCACGAAAACTCACAAAAATTTGCCCACACATCAGTCGTCGTGAAAATTGCAAACTATTATTATTTTTGTGCTTGGACATGCCCCGGTGGCTCTATAGCGCCACCAAACACGCGGCCATTTTGAAACGCACTTGCTCGGATTCTCACGAAATTTTATAGAGTCATAGTAGTCATCATAAATTTTTTTGTAAATTTTTTTGAAATTTTTTTGCCTCACAGGAAGTGAGCTATGAGCCATTTCCTGCGTTTTTTCAGATTTTACGAACACATTTTTGAGGGTTTTATCATACTCGAAAACTCACCAAACTTGGCTCATAGACTAGAAATATTACGTTCTTTGATTCGATATCTCATTTGGCACTTTGTGTGACATGATAGCTCTATAGCGCCCCCTAAAACATAATTGCATTTTTGAGGGCCTCAGCATGCTTGAAAACTCACAAAACTTTGCAAACATATTAAGCTGGTTTTACTTTTTACTAGGATTTAGGGTTTACAGATGGATGTGGCAAAATTGCATTCCAGCGCCACCTAGAAAATTTCAATGAAGCAGCCCTCGCAGCGTGTTTGACCTACATGTACAAAATTCGGTGGACATGTGTACTATGCCAAGACCTAAAAAAAAGTCTCTAGGTGCCATTACCTAGACTCCACAGGAAGTCCGCCATTTTTAATTGAATTTGCAAATTTTTTTAATTTTTTGCCATTCACAGGCTTCGTACTTTAACGAACTCCTCCTAGAGATTTTATCCGATCAACTTAAAATTTTGAATTTAACATCTTAAGACCTTCTCGATGTTAAATTGCGAAGCTTTTTTGGATTCATTGAACTTTGTATCTGTGGCGTCGCGGCGAATTTCGATGTTCCGCCATGAAACAGGAAGTTGGTTTTACGCGCACATGCTTTGTGAAATTTGCGCGAAACTTTACAGGCTTTATAGGAGTCCTCTTGCAAGTAGACCTATATGTTGATATTAGATTGGGTGTGGTCAGGTGGCTCCACAGCGCCCTCTTGAAACGGCCATGTTGAGATAAAAGTGCTTGAATGTTCATGAAATTTGGTGTGATCATTGCATTGTTCATGTCGAGTTATTTTAATTTTTTTGAAATTTTTTGGCCAAACAGGAAGTGAGCTATGCGCCATTTCCTGCGTTTTTCCAAATTTTATAAACACATGTTTGGTTGCTTTAGAATACTGGAAATCTTGCAAAAAGTTGCACAAATTATAATTGCCTTATTATCTTCAATTTTATATATCAATTTACACTAAATTTGGCACAATGGCTCTATAGCGCCCCCAATCAGATTTTTAAAAGAATTGCCATTTTGAGGGTCTCAGCATGTTCTAAAACTCACAAAATTTTGTAAATGTATAAAGACCATCATTCGGATTACTCTGACAAAAAACTTATATGTAGACATGGCAAAAATGTCACTATAGCGCCCCCTGGAAAATTTTAAATAAGCAGCCCTCGCAGCCTGGTAAACCTACATGTATGAAATTCGGTAGACATGTGGAATATGCCGAGACCTACAAAAAAGACTCTTGGTGCCATGACCTAGACTCCACAGGAAGTCCGCCATTTTTAATTGAATTTGCAAATTTTTTACTTTTTTTGCCATTCACAGGCTTCGTACTTTAACGAACTCCTCCTAGAGATTTTATCCGATCAACTTACAATTTGGCACAGGCTATCGAAAGACCTTTCTTATGTTAAATTGCGAAGCTTTTTTGGATTCATCGAAATTTGTGTCCGTGGCGTTGCGGCGAATTTTGATGTTCCGCCATGAAAATGGAAGTTGCTTTTATGAGCACTTGCTTTGTGAGATTTGCGTGAAACTTTCCAGGCTTAATAATAGTCTACTTCCAAATATACCTATATGTTGATATTGGAGTGGGTGTGGTCAGGTGGCTCCACAGCGCCCTCTTGACACGGCCTTGTTGATATAAAAGTGCTTGAATGTTCATGAAATTTTGTCTGATCATTGCATTTGTTTTTTTGGGCTATGCTGATTTTTTTGAAATTTTTCGGCCAAACAGGAAGTGAGCTATGAGCCATTTCCTGCGTTATTCCAAATTTTACGAACACACTTTTGAAGGCCTTAGCATACTCGAAAACTTGCAAAAATTATACTTTTCTGATTGTCTTCAATTTGAGGCAGAAATTGGCAGTAACTGTGGCATAATGGCCTTATAGCGCCCCCAATCAGATTTTCGAAAGAATTGCCCTTTTGAGGGTCTCAACATGCTCAAAAACTCACAAAATTTTGTACAATTTAAAGACCATCATTCCTATCACACCGATAAAAAATTAACATATAGGCCTGGCAAAAATGGCATTATAGCGCCCCCTGGAAAATTTCAAATAAGCAGCCCTTGCATCGTGGTTGACCTGCATATATGAACTTCGGTGGACATGTGGAATATCTTGAGACCTAAAAAAAAGTCTCTTGGAGCCATGACCTAGACCCAACAGGAAGTTTGCGATTTTTAATTGAAATTTCAACTTTTTTAGATTTTTCGCCATTCGCAGGTGTCGTACTTTAACGAACTCCTCCTAGAGATTTTATCCGATCAACTTAAAATTTAGCATATGACGTCTAAAGACCTTGTCGATGTTAAATTGCGAAGCTGTTTTGTATCAATCGAACTATGTATCTGTGGCGTCGCGGCGAATTTCGATGTTCCGCCCTGAAACAGGTAGTTGGTTTTACGCGCACATGCTTTGTGAGATTTGCGCGAAACTTCAAAGGCTTGATAAGAGTCTACTTTCAAGTATACCTATATGTTGATATTAGATTGGGTGTGGTCAGGAGGCTCCACAGCGCCCTCTTGACACGGCCATATTGAGATAAAAGTGCTTGATTGTTCATGAAATTTAGTGTGATCATTGCATGTGTCATGTCAGGGAATGATAATTTTTTTGAAATTTGTTGGCCAAACAGGAAGTGAGCTATGAGCCATTTCCTGTGTTTTTCCAAATTTTAGAAACACATGTTTGGAAGCCTTAGAATACTCGAAATCTTGCAAAAAGTTGCACAAATTTTAATTGCCTTATTGTCTTCAATTTTATATTTTAATTTACACTTAATTAGGTACAATGGCTCTTTAGCGCCCCCAATCAGATTTTTGAAAGAATTGCCCTTTTAAGGGTCTCACCATGTTCAAAAACTCAGAAAATTCTTTAAATGTATAAAGACCATCACTTGTATTACTTTGACAAGAAACTTACGTATAGGCATGGCAAAAATTTAATTATAGCGCCCCCTGGAAAATTTCAAATAAGCAGCCCTCGCAGCCCGGTAAACCTACATCTATGAAATTTGGTATACATGTGGAATATGCCGAGACCTGAAAAAAAGTCTCTTGGTGCCATGACCTAGACTCAGCAGGAAGTTCGCCATTTTTAATTGAAATTGCAACTTTTTTGTATTTTTCGCCATTCACAAGTGTCGTACTTTCACGAACTCCTCCGAGAGGTTTTATCCGATCAACTTACTATTTGGCAACTGATATTACGAGACATTGCCGATGTTAAATTGCGAAGCTTTTTTAAATTCATTGAACGATAAATCCAAGGCGACGCGGCGAATTTCCATGTTCCGCCATGAAACATGAAGTTGGTTTTACTCCAACATACTTGGTGGGATTTGCCTGAAACTTTCCAATTTTCATGAAAGTGTCCTCCCAAATATAAATAAATGCTGATATTGGATCAGGAGGTGCCAGGTGGCTCCACAGCGCCCTCTAGATATGGCCATGTTAAGATAAAAGTGCTTGAATGTTCATGAAATTTCGTGTGATCATTGCATTAGTCTTTCCGGGCAAGGGTTAATTTTCTAAAAATTTTTGGCCAAACATGAAGTGAGCTATGAGCTATTTCCTGCGTTTTTCCAAATTTTACGAAAACACGTTTAAAGGCCTTAGAATGCTCCAAAACTTGCTAAACCCCACAAATTATAAATGTCTTCTTCTCTTTAAAGTCATCCATAAATTGGCACTAAATGTGGCATAATGGCTCTACAGCGCCTCCAATCAGATATATAGAAGAATTGCTCTTCTGAAGGTCTAAACATGCTGGAAAATTAACAAAAATCAACACACTCATGGAGCTCGGTATTACGATTACTCGGTTGTAGATTGTGCACAGGCATGTCAAAATGATACCATAGCGTGCTCTAGAAAATTTTTGCACTCCCCTCAGGAGCCCACATTGTACGCAGTCCAGCAGTGTCCATTGGCTGTGAATGGACACCTGCACCCATCAAGATCTTGCTGCCACCCCAACGTGCACGAAGGGGGCGAGGGCTCTTTCAACGCTGCTTGCAGCTTTAATTAGGGCCCGAGCACCGACCGGTGCCAGGGCCCGGAACGGGTCCTGGCACCGAAGGTGCGAGGAACCTATTGTTTTTGATGGGATTTTTATTATTCTTCTTCTTCTTCTTCTTCTTCTTCTTCTTCTTCTTTTTCTTCTTCTTTTTATTCTGCTGCGAGAACGCATTTTTGAGGGCTTTGCCATGCACGAAAACTCACAAAAATTTGCCCACACGTCAGTCGTGGTGAAAATTGCAAAGTATTATTATTTTTGTGCTTGGACATGCCCCGGTGACTCTATAGCGCCACCAAACACGCGGCCATTTTGGAACGCACTTGCTCGGATTCTCACGAAATTTTATAGAGTCATAGTAGTCATCATAAATTTTTTTGTAAATTTTTTTGAAATTTTTTTGCCTCACAGGAAGTGAGCTATGAGCCATTTCCTGCGTTTTTTTAGATTTTACGAACACATTTTTGAGGGTTTTATCATACTCGAAAACTCACCAGACTTGGCTCATAGACTAGAAATATTACGTTCTTTGATTCGATATCTCATTTGGCACTGGGTGTGATATGGTAGCTCTATAGCGCCCCCTAATACATAATTGCATTTTTGAGGGCCTCAGTATGCTTGAAAACTCACAAAACTTTGCAAACATATTAAGCAGGTCTTACTCTTAACTAGAATTTAGGGTTTACAGATGGATGTGGCAAAATTGCATTACAGCGCCACCTAGAAAATTTCAATGAAGCAGCCCTCGCAGCGTGATTGACCTACATGTACAAAATTCGGTGGACATGTGTACTATGCCAAGACCTAAAAAAAAGTCTCTAGGTGCCATGACCTAGACTCAACAGGAAGTCCGCCATTTTTAATTGAATTTGCAAATTTTTTAAATTTTTTGCCATTCACAGGCTTCGTACTTTAACGAACTCCTCCTAGAGATTTTATCCGATCAACTTAAAATTTTGAATTTACCATCTTAAGACCTTGTCGATGTTAAATTGCGAAGCTTTTTTGGATTCATTGAACTTTGTATCCGTGGCGTCGCGGCGAATTTCGATGTTCCGCCATGAAACAGGAAGTTGGTTTTACGCGCACATGCTTTGTGAAATTTGCGCGAAACTTTACAGGCTTTATAGGAGTCCACTTCCAAGTAGACCTATATGTTGATATTAGATTGGTTGTGATCAGGTGGCTCCACAGCGCCCTCTTGAAACGGCCATGTTGAGATAAAAGTGCTTGAATGTTCATGAAATTTGGTGTGATCATTGCATTGTTCATGTCGAGTTATTTTAATTTTTTTGAAATTTTTTGGCCAAACAGGAAGTGAGCTATGCGCCATTTCCTGCGTTTTTCCAAATTTTATAAACACATGTTTGGATGCTTTAGAATACTGGAAATCTTGCAAAAAGTTGCACAAATTATAATTGTCTTATTATATTCAATTTTATATATCAATTTACACTAAATTTGGCACAATGGCTCTATAGCGCCCCCAATCAGATTTTTAAAAGAATTGCCATTTTGAGGGTCTCAGCATGTTTTAAAACTCACAAAATTTTGTTAATGTATAAAGACCATCATTCGTATTACTCTGACAAAAAACTTATATATATACATGGCAAAAATTTCACTATAGCGCCCCCTGGAAAATTTTAAATAAGCAGCCCTCGCAGCCTGGTAAACCTACAAGTATGAAATTCGGTAGACATGTGGAATATGCCGAGACCTACAAAAAATTCACTTGGTGCCATGACCTACACTCAACAGGAAGTCCACCATTTTTAATTGAAATTGCAACTTTTTTGGATTGTTGGCCATTCACAGGTGTCGTACTTTAACGAACTGCTCCTAGAGATTTTATCTGATCAACTTAAAATTTGGCATATGACATTGAAAGACGTCGTCAATGATAAATTGCGAAGCTTTTTTGGATTTATCGAACTTTGTATCCATGGCGTCGCGGCGAATTTCGATGTTCCGCCATGAAAATGGAAGTTTATTTTATGAGCATATGCTTTGAGAGATTTACATGAAACTTTACAGGCTTAATGATAGTCTGATCATTGCATTTGGTTTTCTGGGCAGTGCTGATTTTTTTGAAATTTTTTGGCCAAACAGGAAGTGAGCTATGAGTCATTTCCTGCGTTATTCCAAATTTTATGAACACACATTTGAAGGCCTTAGCATACTGGAAAACTTGCAAAACTTAGCTAAAATTTTATTTGTCACATTTTCTTCAATTTGAAACAAAAATTGGCAGTAAATGAGGCATCATGGCTCTATAGCGCCCCCAATACGATTTTTAAAAGAATTACCCTTTTGAGGGTTTCAGCATGCTCAAAAACTCACAAAATTTTGTAGAATTTTAAAGACCATCATTCCTATTACACTGATAAAAAATTTACAAATAGGCGTGGCAAAAATGGCATTATAGCGCCCTCTGGAAAATTTCAAATAAGCAGCCCTCGCAGCCCGATAAACCCACATGTATGAAATTAGGTAGACATGTGGAATATGCCGAGACCTACAAAAAAGTCTCTTGGTGCCATGACCTAGACCCAACAGGAAGGCTGCCATTTTTAATTGAAATTGCAACTTTTTAAAATTTTTTTTGCCATTCACAGGTGTCGTACTTTAACGAACTCCTCCTAGAGATTTTATCCGATCAACTTAAAATTTGGCATATAATATCTAAAAACCTTGCTGACGTTAAATTGCGAAGCTTTTTTGATTTCATCGAACGATGCATCTGTGGCGTCACGGCGAATTTTGATGTCCTGCCATGAAACTGGAAGTTGCTTTCAATTCCACATACTTTGTGGGATTTGCCTGAAACTTTCCAAGCTTGATAAAATTGTCCGCCCAAGTATAGATATATGCTTATTTTATATCGAGAGGTACCAGGTGGCTCCACAGTGCCCTCTAGATATGGCCATGTTCAGATAAAAGTGCTTGAAAGTTCATGAAATTTGGTATGATCATTGCATTAGTCATTCTCCGCAATTGTTAATTTTTTGAAATTTTTTTGCCAAACAGGAAGAGAGCTATGAGCTATTTACTACATTTTTCCAAATTTTACGAACACACGTTTTAAGGCCTTAGAATGCTCCAAAACTTGCAAAACCTTCCAAAAATTAGAACTGTCTTATTCTCTTCAATACATCCATCAATTGGCACTAAATGGGGCATAATGGCTCTATAGCGCCCCCAATAATATTTATAAAAGAATTGCTCTTTTGAAAGTCTAAACATGCTGGAAAATTTACAAAAATCGAAACACTCATGGAGCCCTGTATTACGATTACTGTGTTGTAGATTTTGTGCACAGGCAAGTCAAAATGGTATCATAGCGCCCTCCAGAAAATTTTTGCACTCCCATCAGGAAACCACATTGTACGCGGTCCAGCTGTGTCCAATGGCTCTGAATGGACACCTGCAGCCATCAAGATCTTGCTGCCACCCCAATGTGCACAGGGGGGGCGAGGGCCCTTTCAACGCTGCTTGCAGCTTTAATTCTTCTTCTTCTTCTTCTTCTTTTTATTCTGCTGCGAGAACGCATTTTTGAAGGCTTTGCCATGCACAAAAACTCACAAAAATTTGCCCACACGTCAGTCGTGGTGAAAATTGCAAAGTAGTACTATTTTTGTGCTTAGACATGCCTAGGTGGCTCTATAGCGCCACCAAACACACGGCCATTTTGGAACGCACTTGCTCGGATTCTCACGAAATTCGATTGGGCAATAGCAGTCATGATAAATTTTTTTGGTAATTTTTTTGAAATTTTTTTGCCGCACAGGAAGTGAGCTACGAGCCATTTCCTGCGTTTTTTCAGATTTTACAAACACATTTTTGAGGGCCTTATCATACTCGAAAACTCACCAAACTTGGCTCATAGACTAAAAATATTAAGTTTTTTGATTCGATGTCTCATTTGGCACTAAGTGTGACATGGTGGCTCTATAGCGCCCCCTAATACATAATTGCATTTTTGAGGGCCTCAGCATGCTCGAAAACTCACGTAACTTTGCAACAATATTAAACCGATCATACCTTTCACTAGGCTATGTGGTTTACAGATGGATGTTGCAAGATTGCATTACAGCGCCACCTAGAATATTTCAATTAAGCAGCCCTCGCAGGGTGTTTAACATACATGTACAAAATTCGGTGGATATGTGTACTATGCCAAGACCTAAAAAAAAGTCTCTTGGTGCCATGACCTAGACTCAACAGGAAGTCCGCCATTTTTAATTGAATTTGCAACTTTTTTTCATTTTTTGTCATTCACAGGCGTCGTACTTTCACGAACTCCTCCTAGAGATTTTATCCGATCAACTAAAAATGTGGCACGGGCCATCTAAAGACATTCTCCATGTTAAATTGCGAAGCTTTTTTGGATTCATTGAAAATTGTGTCCGTGGCGTAGCGGCGAATTTCAATGTTCCGCCATGAAAATGGAAGTTGCTTTTATGAGCACATGCATTGTGAAATTTGCGTGAAACTTTACAGGCTTAATAGTAGTCTACTTCCAAATATAACTATATGTTGATATTGGATTGGGTGTGGTCAGGTGGCTCCACAGCGCCCTCTTCACACGACCATGTTGATATAAAAGTGCTTGAATGTTCATGAAATTTGGTCTGATCATTGCATTGGTTTTTTTGGGCTATAATTATTTTTTTGAAATTTTTCGGCCAAACAGGAAGTGCGCTATGAGCCATTTCCTGCGTTATTCCAAATTTTACGAACACACATTTGAAGGCTTTAGCATACTTGAAAACTTGTAAAACTTTGCAAAAATTATATTTGTCCAATTGTCTTCAATTTGAGACAATAATTGGCAGTAAATGAGGCATTATGGCTCTATAGCGCCCCCAATCAGATTTTTCAAATAATTGCCTTTTTGAGGGTTTCAGCATGCTCAAAAACTCACAAAATTTTGTACAATTCTAAAGAGCATCATTACTATCACACTGATAAAAATTTACATATTGGCGTGGCAAAAATGGCATTATAGCGCCCCCTGGAAAATTTCAAAAAAGTAGCCCTCGCACCGTGGTTGACCTGCATGTATGAACTTCGGTGGACATGTGGAATATCCTGAGACCTAAAACAAAGTCACTTGGTGCCATGACCTAGACCCAACAGGAAGTCCGCCATTTTTAATTGAAATTGCAACTTTTTTTGATTTTTTGCCATTCACAGGCGTCGTACTTTAACGAACTCCTCCTAGAGATTTTATCCGATCAAATTAAAATTTTGCATATGACATCTAAAGACGTTGTCGATGTTAAATTGCGAAGCTTTTTTGGATTCATTGAACTTTGTATCCGTGGCGTCGCGGCAAATTTCAATGTTCCGCCATGAAACAGGAAGTTGGTTTTCCGCGCACATGCTTTGTGAGATTTGTGCAAAACTTTACAGGCTTCATAAAAGTCTACTTCCAAGTAGAACTATATGTTGATATTAGATTGGGTGTGGTCAGGTGGCTCCACAGCGCCCTCTTGACACAACCATGTTGAGATAAAAGTGCTTGAATGTTCATGAAATTTGGTTTGATCATTGCATTTGTCATGCCAGGTTATGGCAATTTTTTTGGAATTTTTTGGCCAAACAGGAAGTGAGCTATGAGCCATTTCCTGCGTTTCTCCAAATTTTATTAACACATATTTGGAAGCCTAAGAATACTCGAAATCTTGCAAAAAGTTGCACAAATTATAATTGTCTTATTATATTCAATCTTCTACATCAATTTGCACTAAATTTGGCACCATGGCTCTATAGCGCCCCCAATCAGATTTTAAAAAGAATTGCTCTTTTGAGGGTCTCAGCATGTTCAAAAACTCACAAAATTTTGTGAATGTATAAAAATCATCATTTGTATTACTCTTATAAAAAGCTTATATATAGGCTTGGCTAAATTGTCATAATAGCGCCCCCTGGATAATTTCAAATAAGCAGCCCTCGCAGCCTGGTAAACCTACATGTATGAAATTCGGTAGACATGTGGAATATGCTGAGAACTAAAAAAAAGTCTCTTGGTGCCATGAGCTAGACTCAACAGGAAGTCCGCCATTTTTAATTGAAATTGCAACTTTTTTTGATTTTTTGCCATTCACAGGCGTCGTACTTTAAAAAACTCCTCCTAGAGATTTTATCCGATCAACTTAATATTTGGCAAATGATATCTTAAGACCTTGCTAATGTTAAATTGCGAAGCAATTTTGATTTCATCGAACAATGTATCCGTGGCTTCGCGGCGAATTTTGATATCCCGCCATGAAACAGGGAGTTGCTTTTACTGCCACTTACTTTGTGGGATTTGCCCGAACCTTCTTCTGCTTGATAAAATTGTTCTCCGAAGTAAAAACATATGCTAATATTGGATCGGGAGGTGCTAGGTGGCTCCACAGCGCCCTCTAGATATGGTCATGTTAAGATAAAAGTGCTTGAATGTTCATGAAATTTGGTGTGATCGTTGCATTCGTCATTCCGGGTAATGTTTTGGCCAAACAGGAAGTGAGCTATGAGCTATTTTCTGTGTTTTTCCAAATTTTTCTGAAGACACGTTTTAAGGCCTTAGGATGCTTCAAAACTTGCAAAACCTTGCACAAATTATAAATGTCTTATTTTGCTTAATATCATCTATCAATTGGCACTAAATGTGGCATAACGGCTCTATAGCGCCCCCAATCAGATTTATAAAAGAATTGCTCTTTTGAAAGTCTAAACATGCTGGAATATTTACAAAAATCAACACACTCATGGATCCCCATATTACGATTACTGTGTTGTAGATTTTGCGCACAGGCTAGTCAAAATGGCATCATAGCGCCCTCCAGAAAATTTTTGCACTCCCATCAGGAAACCACATTGTACGCGGTCCAGCAGTGTCCAATGCCTCTGAATGGACACCTGCAGCCATCAAGATCCTGCTGCCACCCCAACGTGCACGAGGGGGGCGAGGGCCCTTTCAACGCTGCTTGCAGCTTTAATTAGGGCCTGAGCACCGACCGGTGCCAAGGCCCGGAACGGGTCCTGGCACCGAAGGTGCGAGGAACCTATTGTTTTTGATGGGATTTTTATTCTTCTTCTTCTTCTTCTTCTTCTTCTTCTTCTTCTTCTTCTTCTTTTTATTCTGCTGCGAGAACGCATTTTTGAGGGCTTTGCCATGCACGAAAACTCACAAAAATTTGCCCACACGTCAGTCGTGGTGAAAATTGCAAAGTATTATTATTTTTGTGCTTGGACATGCCCCGGTGGCTCTATAGCGCCACCAAACACGCGGCCATTTTGGAACGCACTTGCTCGGATTCTCACGAAATTTTATAGAGTCATAGTAGTCATCATAAATTTTTTTGTAAATTTTTTTGCCTCACAGGAAGTGAGCTATGAGCCATTTCCTGCGTTTTTTTAGATTTTACGAACACATTTTTGAGGGTTTTATCATACTCGAAAACTCACCAGACTTGGCTCATAGACTAGAAATATTAAGTTCTTTGATTCGATATCTCATTTGGCACTTGGTGTGATATGGTAGCTCTATAGCGCCCCCTAATACATAATTGCATTTTTGAGGGCTTCAGCATGCTTGAAAACTCACAAAACTTTGCAAACATATTAAGCAGGTCTTACTTTTGACTAGGATTTAGGGTTTACAGATGGATGTGGCAAAATTGCATTACAGCGCCACCTAGAAAATTTCAATGAAGCAGCCCTCGCAGCGTGTTTGACCTACATGTACAAAATTCGGTGGACATGTGTACTATGCCAAGACCTAAAAAAAAGTCTCTTGGTGCCATGACCTAGACTCAACAGGAAGTCCGCCATTTTTAATTGAATTTGCAAATTTTTAAAATTTTTTGCCATTCACAGGCTTCGTACTTTAACGAACTCCTCCTTGAGATTTTATCCGATCAACTTAAAATTTTGAATTTAACATCTTAAGACCTTGTCGATGTTAAATTGCGAAGCTTTTTTGGATTCATTGAACTTTGTATCCGTGGCGTCGCGGCGAATTTCGATGTTCCGCCATGAAACAGGAAGTTGGTTTTACGCGCACATGCTTTGTGAAATTTGCGCGAAACTTTACAGGCTTTATAGGAGTTCACTTCCAAGTAGACCTATATGTTGATATTAGATTGGGTGTGGTCAGGTGGCTCCACAGCGCCCTCTTGAAACGGCCATGTTGAGATAAAAGTGCTTGAATGTTCATGAAATTTGGTGTGATCATTGCATTGTTCATGTTGAGTTATTTTAATTTTTTTGAAATTTTTTGGCCAAACAGGAAGTGAGCTAGGCGCCATTTCCTGCGTTTTTCTAAATTTTATAAACACATGTTTGGATGCTTTAGAATACTCGAAATCTTGCAAAAAGTTGCACAAATTATAATTGTCTTATTATCTTCAATTTTATATATCAATTTACACTACTTTGGCACAATGGCTCTATAGCGCTCCCTATCAGATTTTTAAAAGAATTGCCATTTTGAGGGTCTCAGCATGTTCTAAAACTCACAAAATTTTGTTAATGTATAAAGACCATCATTCGTATTACTCTGACAAAAAACTTATTTATATACATGGCAAAAATGTCACTATAGCGCCCCCTGGAAAATTTTAAATAAGCAGCCTTCGCAGCCTGTTAAACCTACATGTATGAAATTCAGTAGACATGTGGAATATGCCGAGACCTACAAAAAATTCTCTTGGTGCCATGACCTACACTCAACAGGAAGTCCACCATTTTTAATTGAAATTGCAACTTTTTTGGATTGTTGGCCATTCACAGGTGTCGTACTTTAACGAACTCCTTCTAGAGATTTTATCTGATCAACTTAAAATTTGGCATATGAGATTGAAAGACGTTGTCGATGTTAAATTGCGAAGCTTTTTTGGATTCATCGAACTTTGTATCCGTGGCGTCGCGGCGAATTTCGATGTTCTGCCATGAAAATGGAAGTTTATTTTATGAGCATATGCTTTGGGAAATTTACATGAAACTTTACAGGCTTAATGATAGTCTAATTCCAAATATACCTATATGTTGATATTGGAGTGGGTGTGGTCAGGTGGCTCTACAGCGCCCTCTTGACACGGCCATGTTGATATAAAAGTGCTTGAATGTTCATGAAATTTAGTCAGATCATTGCATTTGGTTTTCTCGGCTGTGCTGATTTTTTTGAAATTTTTCGGCCAAACAGGAAGTGAGCTATGAGTCATTTCCTGCGTTATTCCAAATTTTATGAACACACATTTGAAGGCCTTAGCATACTCGAAAAGTTGCAAAACTTAGCTAAAATTTTATTTGTCACATTGTCTTCAATTTGAAACAAAAACTGGCAGTAAATGAGGCATCATGGCTCTATAGCGCCCCCAATACGATTTTTAAAAGAATTACCCTTTTGAGGGTTTCAGCATGCTCAAAAACTCACAAAAATTTGTATACTTTTAAAGACCATCATTCCTATTACACTGATAAAAAATTTACAAATAGGCGTGGCAAAAATGGCATTATAGCGCCCCCTGGAAAATTTCAAATAAGCAGCGCTCGCAGCCTGATAAACCCACATGTATGAAATTCAGTAGACATGTGGAATATGCCGAGACCTACAAAAAAGTCTCTTGGTGCCATGACCTAGACCCAACAGGAAGGCTGCCATTTTTAATTGAAATTGCAACTTTTTAAAATTTTTTTTGCCATTCACAGGTGTCGTACTTTAACGAACTCCTCCTAGAGATTTTATCCGATCAACTTAAAATTTGGCATTTAATATCTAAAAACCTTGCTGACGTTAAATTGCGAAGCTTTTTTGATTTCATCGAACGATGCATCTGTGGCGTCACGGCGAATTTTGATGTCCTGCCATGAAACAGGAAGTTGCTTTTAATTCCACATACTTTGTGGGATTTGCCTGAAACTTTCCAAGCTTGATAAAATTGTCCGCCCAAGTATAGATATATGCTTATTTTATATCGAGAGGTACCAGGTGGCTCCACAGCGCCCTCTAGATATGGCCATGTTCAGATAAAAGTGCTTGAAAGTTCATGAAATTTGGTATGATCATTGCATTAGTCATTCTCCGCAATTGTTAATTTTTTGAAATTTTTTTGCCAAACAGGAAGAGAGCTATGAGCTATTTCCTGCGTTTTTCCAAATTTTACGAACACACGTTTTAGGGCCTTAGAATGCTCCAAAACTTGCAAAACCATCCAAAAATTAGAACTGTCTTATTCTCTTCAATACATCCATCAATTGGCACTAAATGGGGCATAATGGCTCTATAGCGACCCCAATAATATTTATAAAAGAATTGCTCTTTTGAAAGTCTAAACATGCTGGAAAATTTACAAAAATCGAAACACTCATGGAGCCCTGTATTACGATTACTGTGTTGTAGATTTTGTGCACAGGCAAGTCAAAATGGTATCATAGCGCCCTACAGAAAATTTTTTCACTCCCCTCAGGAAACCACATTGTACACAGTCTAGTAGTGTCCATTGGCTCTGATTGGACACCTGCACCCATCAAGATCATGCTGCCACCCCAACGTGCATAGGGGGGGCGAGGGCCCTTTCAACGCTGCTTGCAGCTTTAATTAGGGCCCGAGCACCGACCGGTGCCAGGGCCCGGAACGGGTCCTGGCACCGAAGGTGCGAGGAACCTATTGTTTTTGATGGGATTTTTATTCTTCTTCTTCTTCTTCTTCTTCTTCTTCTTCTTCTTCTTTTTATTCTGCTGCGAGAACGCATTTTTGATGGCTTTGCCATGCACGAAAACTCACAAAAATTTGCCCACACGTCAGTCGTGGTGAAAATTGCAAAGTATTATTATTTTTGTGCTTGGACATGCCCCAGTGGCTCTTTAGCGCCACCAAACACACGGCCATTTTGGAACGTACTTGCTCGGATTCTCACGAAATTTGATAGGGTCATAGTAGTCATCATAAATTTTTTTGTTAATGTTTTTGAAATTTTTTTGCCACATAGGAAGTGAGCTATGAGCCATTTCCTGCGTTTTTTCAGATTTTACGAACACATTTTTGAGGGCCTTATTATGCTCGAAAATTCACCAAACTTGGCTCATAGACTAAAAATATTAAATACTTTGATTCGATATCTCATTTGGCACTTGGTTTGACATGGTAGCTCTATAGCGCCCCCTAATACATAATTGCATTTTTGAGGGCCTCAGCATGCTCGAAAACTCACGAAACTTTGCAGACCTTTTAAGCTGCTCATACTATTTACTAGGATATAAGGCTTGAAGAAAAATGTGGCAAAATTGCATTACAGCGCCACCTAGAAAATTTCAATGAAGCAGCCCTCGCAGCGTGTTTAACCTGCATGTACAAAATTCGGTGGACATGTGTACTATGCCAAGACCTAAAAAAAAGTCTCTTGGTGCCATGACCTACACTCAACAGGAAGTCCGCCATTTTTAATTGAATTTGCAATTTTTTTTAATTTTTTGCCATTCACAGGAGTCGTACTTTAACGAACTCCTCCTAGAGATTTTATCCGATCAACTTACAATTTCGCATATGACTTTTAAAGACCTGGTCGATGTTAAATTGCGAAGCTTTTTTGGATTCATCGAACTTTGTATCCGTGGCGTCGCGGCGAATTTCGATGTTCCGCCATGAAACAGGAAGTTGGTTTTACGCGCACATGCTTTGTGAGATTTGCGCGAAACTTCACAGGCTTCATAAGAGTCTACTTCCAAGTATACCTATATGTTGTTATTAGATTGGGTGTGGTCAGGTGGCTCCACAGCACCCTCTTGACCCGGCCATGTTGAGATAAAAGTGCTTGAATGTTCATGAAATTTGGCGTGACAATTGCATGTGTTTTTTTGGGGTGTAATTATTTTTTTGAAATTTTTTAACCAAACAGGAAGTGAGCTATGAGCCATTTCCTGCGTTATTCCAAATATTACGAACACAGGTTTGGAGGTATTACCAAACTCAAAAACTTGCAAAACTTTGCAAAAATTTTATTTGTCTGATTGTCTTTAATTTGAGACAGAATTTGGCAGTAAATGTGACATAATGGCTCTATAGCGCCCCCAATCAGATTTTTAAAAGAGTTGCCCTTTTGAGGGTCTCAGCATGCTCAAAAACTCACAAAATTTTGTACAACTCTAAAGCCTATCATTCCTATTACAATAATAAAAAATTTTCATATAGGCGTGGCAAACAGACAAAACTTGGCTTATTGACTAAAAATATTAAGTTCTTTAATTTGATATCTCATTTGGCAGTGGCTGAGACATGGTAGATCTATAGCGCCCCCTAATACATAATTGCATTTTTGAGGGCATCAACATGCTCGAAATCTCACAAAACTTTGCAAACATACTAAGCTGGTCATACTCTTTACTAGGATATAGGGTTTACAGATGGATGTGGCAAAATTGCATTACAGCGCCACCTAGAAAATTTCAATTTAGCAGCCCTCGCAGCGTGTTTAACCTACATGTACAAAATTCGGTAAACATGGGTACTATGCCAAGACCTAAAAAAAAGTCTCTTGGTGCCATCACCTAGACTTAACAGGAATTCCGCCATTTTTAATTGAATTTGCAAATTTTTTAAATTTTTTGCCATTCACAGGCGTCGTACTTTCACGAACTCCTCCTTGAGATTTTATCCGATCAACTTAAAATTTTGCATATGACATCTAAAGACCTTGTCGATGTTAAATTGCGAAGCTTTTTTGGATTCATCGAACTTTGTATCCGTGGCGTCGCGGCGAATTTCGATGTTCCGCCACGAAACAGGAAGTTGGTTTTATGCGCGTATGCTTTGTGAAATTTGCCCGAAACTTTACAGGCTTCATAAGAGTCGACTTCTTAACATACCTTTTTTTTCATATTGGATTGGGTGTGGTCAGGTGGCTCCACAGCGCCCTCTTGCCACGGACATGTTGATTTAAAAGTGCTTGAATGTTCATGAAATTTTATCTGATCATTACATTTGTTTTTTGGGGCTATGCCTATTTTTTTGAAATTTTTCGGCCAAACAGGAAGTGAGCTATGAGCAATTTCCTGCGTTATTCCAAATTTTGCAAACACACGTTTGAAGGCCTTAGCATACTCGAAAACTTGCAAAACTTTGCACAAATCATATTTGTCTGATGGTCTTTAATTTGAGGCAGAAAAGAAAGTCTCTTGGAGCCATGACCTAGACCCAACCGGAAATTTGCCATTTTTAATTGAAATTTCAACTTTTTTAGATTTTTCGCCATTCGCAGCTGTCGTACTTTAACGAACTCCTCCTAAAGATTTTATCCGATCAACTTAAAATTTCGCATATGACGTCTAAAGACCTTGTCGATGTTAAATTGCGAAGCTTTTTTGTATGAATCGAACTATGTATCTGTGGTGTCGCGGCGAATTTCGATGTTCCGCCCTGAAACAGGTAGTTGGTTTTTCGCGCACATGCTTTGTGAGATTTGCGCGAAACTTTAAAGGCTTCATAAGAGTCTACTTTCAAGTATACCTATATGTTGATATTAGATTGGGTGTGGTCAGGTGGCTCCACAGCGCCCTCTTGACACGGCCATATTGAGATAAAAGTGCTTGATTGTTCATGAAATTTAGTGTGATCATTGCATGTGTCATGTCAGGGAATGAAAATTTTTTTGAAATTTTTTGGCCAAACAGGAAGTGACCTATGAGCCATTTCCTGTGTTTTTCCAAATTTTAGAAACACATGTTTGGAAGCCTTAGAACACTCGAAATCTTGCAAAAAGTTGCACAAATTTTATTTGCCTTATTGTCTTCAATTTTATATATCAATTTACACTAAATTAGGCACAATGGCTCTTTAGCGCCCCCAATCAGATTTTTGAAAGAATTGCCCTTTTAAGGGTCTCAACATGTTCAAAAACTCACAAAATTCTTTAAATGTATAAAGACCATCATTTGTGTTACTTTGACAAGAAACTTACTTATAGGCATGGCAAAAATTTCATTATAGCGCCCCCTGGAAAATTTCAAATAAGCAGCCCTCGCAGCCCGGTAAACCTACATCTATGAAATTTGGTATACATGTGGAATATGCCGAGACCTACAAAAAAGTCTCTTGGTGCCATGACCTAGACTCAACAGGAAGTCCGCCATTTTTAATTGAAATTGCAACTTTATTGGATTTTTCGCCATTCGCAAGTGTCGTACTTTAACAAACTCCTCCGAGAGGTTTTATCCGATCAACTTACAATTTGGCAACTGATATTACGAGACATTGCCGATGTTAAATTGCGAAGCTTTTTTGGATTCATTGAACGATGAATCCAAGGCGACGCGGCGAATTTCGATGTTCCGCCATGAAACAGGAAGTAGGTTTTACTCCAACATACTTGGTGGGATTTGCCTGAAACTTTCCAAGCTTCATAAAAGTGTCTTCCCAAATATAAAAATATGCTGATATTGGATCAGGAGGTGCCAGGTGGCTCCACAGCGCCCTCTAGATATGGCCATGTTAAGATAAACGTGCTTGAATGTTCATGAAATTTGGTGTGATCATTGCATTAGTCATTCCGGGCAATGGTTAATTTTCTAAAAATTTTTGGCCAAACAGGAAGTGAGCTATGAGCTATTTCCTGCGTTTTTCCAAATTTTACGAAAACACTTTTAAAGGCCTGAGAATGCTCCAAAACTTGCAAAACCCCACAAATTATAAATGTCTTCTTTCAAAGTCATCCATAAATTGGCACTAAATGTGGCATAATGGCTCTACAGCGCCTCCAATCAGATATATAGAAGAATTGCTCTTCTGAAGGTCTAAACATGCTGGAAAATTAACAAAAATCAACACACTCTTGGAGCTCGGTACTACGATTACTCGGTTGTAGATTGTGCACAGGCATGTCAAAATGGTACCATAGCGTCCTCTAGAAAATTTTTGCACTCCCCTCAGGATACCACATTGTATGCAGTCCAGCAGTGTCCATTGGCTGTGAATGGACACCTGCACCCATCAAGATCTTGCTACCACCCCAACGTGCACGAAGGGGGCGAGGGCCCTTTCAACGCTGCTTGCAGCTTTAATTCTTCTTCTTTTTCTTCTTCTTCTTCTTTTTATTCTGCTGCGAGAACGCATTTTTGAGGGCTTTGCCATGCACAAAAACTCACAAAAATTTGCCCACACGTCAGTCGTGGTGAAAATTGCAAAGTAGTACTATTTTTGTGCTTAGACATGCCTAGGTGGCTCTATAGCGCCACCAAACACGCGGCCATTTTGGAACGCACTTGCTCGGATTCTCACGAAATTCGATTGGGCCATAGCAGTCATTTAAATTTTTTTGGTAATTTTTTTGAAATTTTTTTGCCGCACAGGAAGTGAGCTACGAGCCATTTCCTGCGTTTTTTCAGATTTTACAAACACATTTTTGAGGGCCTTATCATACTCGAAAACTCACCAAACTTGGCTCATAGACTAAAAATATTAAGTTCTTTGATTCGATGTCTCATTTGGCACTAAGTGTGACATGGTGGCTCTATAGCGCCCCCTAATACATAATTGCATTTTTGAGGGCCTCAGCATGCTCGAAAACTCACGTAACTTTGCAACAATATTAAGCCAATCATATTTTATACTAGGCTATGAGGTTTACAAATGGATGTGGCAAGATTGCATTACAGCGCCACCTAGAATATTTCAATTAAGCAGCCCTCGCAGGGTGTTTAACATACATGTACAAAATTCGGTGGACATGTGTACTATGCCAACACCTAAAAAAAAGTCTCTTGGTGCCATGACCTAGACTCAACAGGTAGTCCGCCATTTTTAATTGAATTTGCAACTTTTTTTTATTTTTTGTCATTCACAGGCGTCGTACTTTAACGAACTCCTCCTAGAAATTTTATCCGATCAACTAAAAATTTGGCACAGGCCATCTAAAGACATTCTTTATGTTAAATTGCGAAGCTTTTTTGGATTCATCAAAAATTGTGTCCGTGGCGTTGTGGCGAATTTCGATGTTCCGCCATGAAAATGGAAGTTGCTTTTATGAGCACATGCATTGTGAGATTTGTGTGAAACTTTACAGGCTTAATAGTAGTCTACTTCCAAATATAACTATATGTTGATATTGGATTGGGTGTGGTCAGGTGGCTCCACAGCGCCCTCTTCACACGACCATGTTGATATAAAAGTGCTTGAATGTTCATGAAATTTGGTCTGATCATTGCATTGGTTTTTTTGGGCTATTACTATTTTTTTGAAATTTTTCGGCCAAACAGGAAGTGCGCTATGAGCCATTTCCTGCGTTATTCCAAATTTTACGAACACACATTTGAAGGCTTTAGCATACTTGAAAACTTGTAAAACTTTGCAAAAATTATATTTGACCAATTGTCTTTAATTTGAGACAATAATTGGCAGTAAATGAGGCATTATGGCTCTATAGCGCCCCCAATCAGATTTTTCAAATAACTGCCTTTTTGAGGGTTTCAGCATGCTCAAAAACTCACAAAATTTTGTACAATTCTAAAGACCGTCATTCCTATTACACTGATAAAAATTTACATATTGGCGTGGCAAAAATGGCATTAAAGCGCCCCCTGGAAAATTTCAAAAAAGTAGCCCTCGCACCGTGGTTGACCTGCATGTATGAACTTCGGTGGACATGTGGAATATCCTGAGACCTAAAACAAAGTCTCTTGGTGCCATGACCTAGACCCAACAGGAAGTCCGCCATTTTTAATTGAAATTGCAACTTTTTTTGATTTTTTGCCATTCACAGGCGTCGTACTTTAACGTACTCCTCCTAGAGATTTTATCCTATCAACTTAATATTTGGCAAGTAATATCCAAAGACCTTGCTGATGTTAAATTGCGAAGCTTTTTTGGATTGATGCAACGGTGTATCCGTGGCATCGCGGCGAATTTTGATGTCCCGCCATGAAACAGGAAATTGCTTTTACTCCCACATACTTCGTTCGATTTGCCTGAAAGTTTCCAAGCTTGATAATATTTTCCTCCAAAGTATAACTATATGCTAATATTAGATAGGGAGTGGCCAGGTGGCTCCACGACGCCCTCTAGATACGGCCATGTTAAGTGAAAAGTGTTTGAATGTTCATAAATTTGGGGTGATCATTGCATTAGTCATTCTGGGCGATGGTTAATTTTTTGAAAATTATTGCATAAACAGGAAGTGAGCTATGAGCTATTTCCTGCGTTTTTCCAAATTTTACGAACTCATGTTTTCAGGCCTTAGAATGCTCCAAACCTTAAAAAACCTAGCAAACATTATAAATGTCTTATTCTCTTCAATGTCATCCATCAATTGGCATTAAATATGGCATAATGGCTCAATAGCGCCCCCAGTCAGATATTTAAAAGTATTGCCTCTTTGATCGTCTAAACATATTGGAAAATTTACAAAAATCAACTCACTCATGGAGCCTGACATTACGATTACCTGTTTGTAGATTTTGCACACAGGCATGTCAAAATGGTATCGTAGCGCCCTCTAGAAAATTTTTGCACTCCCCTCAGGAAACCACAATGCACACAGTCTAGCAGTGCCCAATGGCTCTTAATGGACACCTGCACCCATCAAGATCTTGCTGCCACCCCAACGTGCACGAGGGGGGCGAGGGCTCTTGCAACGCTGCTTGCAGCTTTAATTCTTCTTCTTCTTCTTCTTCTTCTTTTTATTCTGCTGCGAGAAAGCATTTTTGAAGCCTTTGCCATGCACGAAAACTCACAAAAATTTGCCCACACGTCAGTCGTGGTGAAAATTGCAAATTATTATTAATTTTGTGCTTGGACATGCCCCGGTGGCTCTATAGCGCCACCAAACACACGGCCATTTTGGAACGCAGTTGCTTGGATTCTCACGAAATTGGATAGGGTTATAGTAGGCATCATATATTTTTTTGTTAATTTTTTTGAAATTTTTTTACCTCACAGGAAGTGAGCTATGAGCCATTTCCTGCGTTTTTTCAGATTTTACGAACACATTTTTGAGGGCCTTATCATACTCGAAAACAGACTAAACTTGGCTTCTTGACTAAAAATATTAAGTTCTTTAATTTGATATCTCATTTGGCAGTGGGTGAGACATGGTAGCTCTATAGCGCCCCCTAATGCATAATTGCATTTTTGAGGGCCTCAGCATGCTTGAAAACTCACAAAACTTTGCAAACATATTAAGCTGGTCATACTTTTAACTAGGATATAGGGTTTACAGATGGATGTGGCAAAATTGCATTACAGCGCCACCTAGAAAATTTCAATGAAGCAGCCCTCGCAGCGTGTTTGACCTACATGTACAAAATTCGGTGGACA
Organism: Gymnothorax reevesii; assembly: GCA_029721435.1. NCBI lineage: Eukaryota > Metazoa > Chordata > Actinopteri > Anguilliformes > Muraenidae > Gymnothorax > Gymnothorax reevesii. The sequence goes on from CM056575.1 coordinate 63,344,154, forward strand.
TGTGTACTATGCCAAGACCTAAAAAAAAGTCTCTTGGTGCCATGACCTAGACTCAACAGGAAGTCCGCCATTTTTAATTGAATTTGCAAATTTTTTAAATTTTTTGCCATTCACAGGCTTCGTACTTTAACGAACTCCTCCTAGAGATTTTATCCGATCAACTTAAAATTTTGATATTAACATCTTAAGACCTTGTCGATGTTAAATTGCGAAGCTTTTTTGGATTCATTGAACTTTGTATCCGTGGCGTCGCGGCGAATTTTGATGTTCCGCCATGAAACAGGAAGTTGGTTTTACGCGCACATGCTTTGTGAAATTTGCGCGAAACTTTACAGGCTTTATAGGAGTTCACTTCCAAGTAGACCTATATGTTAATATTAGATTGGGTGTGGTCAGGTGGCTCCACAGCGCCCTCTTGAAACGGCCATGTTGAGATAAAAGTGCTTGAATGTTCATGAAATTTGGTGCGATCATTGCATTGTTCATGTTGAGTTATTTAAATTTTTTTGAAATTTTTTGGCCAAACAGGAAGTGAGCTAGGCGCCATTTCCTGCGTTTTTCTAAATTTTATAAACACATGTTTGGATGCTTTAGAATACTCGAAATCTTGCAAAAAGTTGCACAAATTATAATTGTCTTATTATCTTCAATTTTATATATCAATTTACACTAAATTTGGCACAATGTCTCTATAGCGCTCCCTATCAGATTTTTAAAAGAATTGCCATTTTGAGGGTCTCAGCATGTTCTAAAACTCACAAAATTTTGTAAATGTATAAAGACCATCATTCATATTACTCTGACAAAAAACTTATGTATATACATGGCAAAAATGTCACTATAGCGCCCCCTGGAAAATTTTAAATAAGCAGCCTTCGCAGCCTGGTAAACCTACATGTATGAAATTCAGTAGACATGTGGAATATGCCGAGACCTACAAAAAATTATCTTGGTGCCATGACCTACACTCAACAGGAAGTCCACCATTTTTAATTGAAATTGCAACTTCTTTGGATTGTTGGCCATTCACAGGTGTCGTACTTTAACGAACTCCTTCTAGAGATTTTATCTGATCAACTTAAAATTTGGCATATGACATTGAAAGACGTCATCGATGTTAAATTGCGAAGCTTTTTTGGATTCATCGAACTTTGTATCCGTGGCGTCGCGGCGAATTTCGATGCTCTGCCATGAAAATGGAAATTTATTTTATGAGCATATGCTTTGGGAGATTTACATGAAACTTTACAGGCTTAATGATAGTCTAATTCCAAATATACCTATATGTTGATATTGGAGTGGGTGTGGTCAGGTGGCTCTACAGCGCCCTCTTGACACGGCCATGTTGATGTAAAAGTGCTTGAATGTTCATGAAATTGGGTGAGATCATTACATTTGGTTTTCTGGGCTGTGCTGATTTTTTTGAAATTTTTCGGCCAAACAGGAAGTGAGCTATGAGTCATTTCCTGCGTTATTCCAAATTTTATGAACACACATTTGAAGGCCTTAGCATACTCGAAAACTTGCAGAACTTAGCTGAAATTTTATTTGTCACATTGTCTTCAATTTGAAACAAAAACTGGCAGTAAATGAGGCATCATGGCTCTATAGCGCCCCCAATACGATTTTTAAAAGAATTACCCTTTTGAGGGTTTCAGCATGCTCAAAAACTCACAAAATTTTGTATACTTTTAAAGACCATCATTCCTATTACACTGATAAAAAATTTACAAATAGGCGTGGCAAAAATGGCATTATAGCGCCCCCTGGAAAATTTCAAATAAGCAGCCCTCGCAGCCCGATAAACCCACATGGATGAAATTCGGTAGACATGTGGAATATGCCGACACCTACAAAAAAGTCTCTTGGTGCCATGACCTAGACTCAACAGGAAGTCCGCCAATTTTAATTGAAATTGCAAATTTTTTGGATTTTTTTTTGCCATTCACAGGTGTCCTACTTTAACGAACTCCTCCTAGAGATTTTATCCGATCAACTTAAAATTTGGCTTATAATATCTAAAAACCTTGCTGACGTTAAATTGCGAAGCTTTTTTGATTTCATCGAACGATGCATCCGTGGCGTCATGGCGAATTTTGATGTCCTGCCATGAAACAGGAAGTTGCTTTCAATTCCACATACTTTGTGGGATTTGCCTGAAACTTTCCAAGCTTGATAAAATTGTCCGCCCAAGTATAGATATTTGCTTATTTTATATCGAGAGGTGCCAGGTGGCTCCACAGCGCCCTCTAGATATGGCCATGTTCAAATAAAAGTGCTTGAAAGTTTATCAAATTTGGTATGATCATTGCATTAGTCATTCTCCGCAATTGTTAATTTTTTGAAATTTTTTTGCCAAACAGAAAGTGAGCTCTGAGCTATTTCCTGCGTTTTTCCAAATTTTACGAACACACGTTTTAAGGCCTTAGAATGCTCCAAAACTTGCAAAACCATCCAATAATTAGAACTGTCTTATTCTCTTCAATACATCCATCAATTGGCACTAAATGGCGCATAATGGCTCTATAGCGCCCCCAATAATATTTATAAAAGAATTGCTCTTTTGAAAGTCTAAACATGCTGGAAAATTTACAAAAATCAAAACACTCATGGAGCCCCGGATTACGATTACTGTGTTGTAGATTTTGTGCACAGGCAAGTCAAAATGGTATCATAGCGCCCTCCAGAAAATTTTTGCACTCCCATCAGGAAACCACATTGTACGCGGTCCAGCTGTGTCCAATGGCTCTGAATGGACACTTGCAGCCATCAAGATCATGCTGCCACCCCAATGTGCATAGGGGGGGCGAGGGCCCTTTCAACGCTGCTTGCAGCTTTAATTAGGGCCCGAGCACCGACCGGTGCCAGGGCCCGGAACGGGTCCTGGCACCGAAGGTGCGAGGAACCTATTGTTTTTGATGGGATTTTTATTATTCTTCTTCTTCTTCTTCTTCTTCTTCTTCTTCTTCTTTTTATTCTGCTACGAGAACGCATTTTTGAGGGCTTTGCCATGCACGAAAACTCACAAAAATTTGCCGACACGTCAGTCGCAATATGGCAAAATTGCATTACAGCGCCACCTAGAAAATTTCAATGAAGCAGCCCTCGCAGCGTGTTTAACCTACATGTACAAAATTCGGTGGAGATGTGTACTATGCCAAGACCTAAAAAAAAGTCTCTTGGTGCCATCACCTAGACTCAACAGGAAGTCCGCCAATTTTAATTGAATTTGCAAATTTTTTAAATTTTTTGCAATTCACAGGCGTCGTACTTAAACAAACTCCTCCTAGAGATTTTATCCGATCAACTTAAAATTTTGCGTATGACATCTAAAGACCTTGTCGATGTTAAATTGCGAAGCTTTTTTGGATTCATTGAAATTTGTATCCGTGGCGTTGCGGCGAATTTCGATATTCCGCCATGAAACAGGAAGTTGGTTTTCTGCGCGTATGCTTTCTAAAATTTGCCCGAAACTTTACAGGCGTAATAAGAGTCGACTTCCAAATATACCTATACGCTGAAATTGGATTGGGTGTGCTCAGGTGGCTCCACAGCGCCCTCTTGACACGGCCATGTTGAGTTAACAGTGCTTGAATGTTCATCAAATTTGGTTTGATCATTACATTTGTTTTTTTGGGCAATGCTTATTTTTTTTATATTTTTCGGCCAAACAGGAAGTGAGCTATGAGCCATTTCCTGCGATATTCCAAATTTTACAAACACACGTTTGAAGCCTTTAGCATACTTGAAAATTTGCAAAACTTTGCAAAAATTATAATTGTTTGATTGTCTTCAATTTAAGACAGAAATTGGCAGTAAATGTGGCATAATGGCTCTATAGCGCCCCCAATCAGTTTTTTAAAAGAATTGCCCTTTTGAGGGTCTCAGCATGCTCAAAAACTCACAAAATTTTGTACCATTCTAAAAACCATTATTTCTATTACACTGATAAAAAAATACATTTTGAGTTGGCAAAAATGGCATTATAGCGCCCCCTGGAAAATTTCAAATAAGCAGCCCTCGCATCGTAGTTGACCTGCATGTATGAAATTCGGTGGACATGTAGAATATCTTGAGACCTCAAAAAAAGTCTCTTGGTGCCATGACCTAGACTCACAAGGAAGTTTGCCATTTTTAATTGAAATTTCAACTTTTTTTGATTTTTCGCCATTCGCAGGTGTCGTGCTTTAACGAACTCCTCCTCGAGATTTTATCTGATCAACTTAAAATTTGGTGAATAGTATCTCAAGACGTTGCCAATGTTAAATTGCGAAGCTTTTTTGGGCTCATTGAACGATGCATCTGTGGCGTCGCAGCGAATTTTGATGTCACGCCATGAAACAGGAAGTTGCTTTTAGTCCCACGTCCTTTGTGGGATTTGCCTGAAACTTTCCAAGCTTGATTAAATTGTCCTCCCAAGTATAAATATATGTAAATATTAGATCGGGAGGTGCCAGGTGGCTCCACAGCGCCCTCTAGATATGGCCATGTTAAGATAAAAGTGCTTGAATGTTCATGAAATTTGGTGTGATCATTGCAATATTCATTCCCGGCAATGCTTAATTTTTTGAAATTTTTCGGCCAAACAGGAAGTTAGCTTTGAGCCATTTCCTGCGTTTTTCCGAATTTTACGAACACACGTTTTAAGGCCTTAGAACGATCCAAAACTTGCAAAATGTGGCACAAATTATCAGTGTCTCATTTTCTTGAATTTCATATACCAACTGCCACTAAATGTGGCATGATGGCTCTATAGCGCCCCCAATCAGATTTTTTCAAGAATTGCCTTTTTCGGGGTTCAAGTGTGGTTGAAAATTTATGAAAATCAAGACACTCATGGAGCCCGGTATTCCAATAACTATGTTGTAGATTTTGCGCACAGGCATGTCAAAATGGCATCAGAGCGTCCACCAGGAAATTTTTGCAATCCCATCAGGAAAACACATTGTACGCGGTCCAGCAGTGTCCAATGGCTGTGAATGGACATTTCCACCCATCAAGATCTTGCTGCCACCCCAACGTGCACGAGGGGGGCGAGGGCCCTTTCAATGCTGCTTGCAGCTTTAATTATTTTTGTGCTTGGACATGCCCCAGTGGCTCTATAGCGCCACCAAAAACGCGGCCATTTTGGAACGCACTTGCTCGGATTCTCACGAAATTCGATAGGGTCATAGTAGTCTTCATAAATTTTTTTTTCCATTTTTTTGAAATTTTTTTGCCTCACAGGAAGTGAGATATGAGCCATTTCCTGCGTTTTTTCAGATTTTATGAACACATTTTTGAGGGCCTTATCATTCTCGAAAACTCACCAAACTTGGCTCATAGACTAAAAATATTAAGTTCTTTGATTCAATATCTCATTTGGCACTTGGTGTGTTATGGTGGCTCTATAGCGCCCCCTAATACATAATTGCATTTTTGAGGGCATCAGCATGCTCGAAAACTCACGAAACTTTGCAATCATATTAAGCTGGTCATACTTTTTACTAGAAAGTGGGGTTTACGGATGGATATGGCAAAATTGCATTACAGCGCCACCTAGAAAATTTCAATGAAGCAGCCCTCGCAGTGTGTTTAACCTGCATGTACAAAATTCGGTGGACATGTGTATTATGCCAAGACCTAAAAAAAAGTCTCTTGGTGCCATGACCTAGACTCAACAGGAAGTCCGCCATTTTTAATTGAATTTGCAATTTTTTTTAATTTTTTGCCATTCACAGGCGTCGTACTTTAACGAACTCCTCCAAGAGACTTTATCCAATCAACTCAAAATTTGGCGAATAATATCTTAAGACCTTGCTGATGTAAAATCGCGAAGCTTTTTTGGATATATCGAACGATGTATCCGTGGCATTGCAGCGAATTTCGGCGTCCCGCCATGAAACAGGAAGTTGGTATAACTCCCACATACTTTGTGGGATTAGTCTAAAACTTTCCAAACTTGATAAACTTGTCTTCCCAAGTATAAATATATGCTAATATTAGATCGGAAATGGCCATGTAGCTCCACAGCGCCCCCTAGATACTACCATGTTAAGATAAAAGTGCTTGAATATTCATAAAATTTGGTGTCATCATTGCATTAGTCATTCCGGGCAATGCTTAATTTTTTGAAATTTTTTGGCCAAACAGGAAGTGAGCTATGAGCTATTTCCTGCGTTTTTCCAAATTTTACGAATACACGTATTAAGGCCTTAGAATGGTCCAAAACTTGCAAAAACGTGGCAAAAATTATCATTGTCTTATTGCCTTGAATTTGATACATCAACTGTGACTAAATGTGGCATAATGGCTCTATAGCGCCCCCAGACAGATTCTTTAAACAATTGCTTTTTTGGGGCTCGAAGCGTGCTTAAAAATTTACGAAAATCACCACACACATGATTCCCGGTATTCCAATAACTATGTTGTAGATTTTGCGCACAGGCATAACAAAATGGTATCATAGCGCCATCCAGAAGATTTTTGCAATCCCATCAGGAAAACACATTGTACACAGGCTAGCAGTGTCCAATGGCTGTTAATGGACAACTGCACCCATCAAGGTCTTGCTGCCACCCCACTGTGCACGAGGGGTGCGAGGGCCCTTTCAACGCTGCTTGCAGCTTTAATTAGGGCCCGAGCACCGACTGGTGCCAGGGCCTGGAACGGGTCCTGGCACCGAAGGTGCGAGGAACCTATTGTTTTTGATGGGATTTTTATTATTCTTCTTCTTCTTCTTCTTCTTCTTTTTATTCTGCTGCGAGAATGCATTTTTGAGGGCTTTGCCATGCACGAAAACTCACAAAAATTTGCCCACACGTCAGTCGTCGTGAAAATTGCAAACTATTATTATTTTTGTGCTTGGACATGCCCCGGTGGCTCTATAGCGCCACCAAACACACGGCCATTTTGGAACGCACTTGCTCGGATTCTCACGAAATTTTATAGAGTCATAGTAGTCATCATAAATTTTTTTGTAAATTTTTTTGAAATTTTTTTGCCTCACAGGAAGTGAGCTATGAGCCATTTCCTGCGTTTTTTCAGATTTTACGAACACATTTTTGAGGGTTTAATCATACTCGAAAACTCATCAAACTTGGCTCATTGACTACAAATTTTACGTTCTTTGATTCGATATCTCATTTGGCACTAGGTGTGACATGGTAGCTCTATAGCGCCCCCTAATACATAATTGCATTTTTTAGGGCCTCAGCATGCTTGAAAACTCACAAAACTTTGCAAACATATTAAGCTCGTCTTACTTTTTTCTAGGATTTAGGGTTTACAGATGGATGTGGCAAAATTGCATTACAGCGCCACCTAGAAAATTTCAATGAAGCAGCCCTCGCAGCGTGTTTGACCTACATGTACAAAATTCGGTGGACATGTGTACTATGCCAAGACCTAAAAAAAAGTCTCTTGGTGCCATGACCTAGACTCGACAGGAAGTCCGCCATTTTTAATTGAATTTGCAAATTTTTTAAATTTTTTGCCATTCACAGGCTTCGTACTTTAACGAACTCCTCCTAGAGATTTTATCCGATCAACATAAAATTTTGAATTTAACATCTTAAGACCTTGTCAATGTTAAATTGCGAAGCTTTTTTGGATGCATTGAACTTTGTATCCGTGGCGTCGCGGCGAATTTCGATGTTCCGCCATGAAACAGGAAGTTGGTTTTACGCGCACATGCTTTGTGAGATTTGCGCGAAACTTTACAGGCTTTTTAGGAGTCCATTTCCAAGTAGATCTATATGTTGATATTAGATTGGGTGTGGTCAGGTGGCTCCACAGCCCCCTCTTGAAACGGCCATGTTGAGATAAAAGTGCTTGAATGTTCATGAAATTTGGTGTGATCATTGCTTTGTTCATGTCGAGTAGTATTAATTTTTTTGAAATTTTTTGGCCAAACAGGAAGTGAGCTATGCGCCATTTCCTGCATTTTTCCTAATTTTATAAACAAATGTTTGGATGCTTAAGAATACTCGAAATCTTGCAAAAAGTTGCACAAATTATAATTGTCTTATTATCTTCAATTTTATATATCAATTCACACTAAATTTGGCACATTGGCTCGATAGCGCCCCCAATCAGATTTTTAAAAGAATTGCCATTTTGAGGGTCTCAGCATGTTCTAAAACTCACAAAATTTTGTAAATGTATAAAGACCATCATTCGTATTACTCTGACAAAAAACTTATAAATAGACATGGCAAAAATTTCGCTATAGCGCCCCCTGGAAAATTTTAAATAAGCAGCCCTCGCAGCCTGGTAAACCTACATGTATGAAATTCGATAGACATGTGGAAAATCCTGAGACCTAAAAAAAAGTCTCTTGGTGCCATGACCTAGACTCAACAGGAAGTCCGCCATTTTTACTTGAAATTGCAAATTTTTTGGATTTTATGCCATTCACAGGTGTCGTACTTTAACGAACTCCTCCTAGAGATTTCATTCTATAAACTTAAAATTTCGCATATGACATCTGAAGACCTTGTCGATGTTAAATTGCGAAGCTTTTTTGGATTCATTGAACTTTGTATCCGTGGCGTTGCGGCGAATTTCGGTGTTCCGCCATGAAACAAGAAGTTGGTTTTACGCGCACATGCTTTGTGACATTTGCCCGAAACTTCACAGGCTTGATTAAATTGTCCGCCTAAGTATAAATATATGCTAATATTAGATCGGGAGTGGTCAGGTGGCTTCACAGCGCCCTCTAGATACGGCCATGTTAACATAAAAGTGCTTGAATGTTCATGAAATTTTAAGTGATCATTGAATTTGTCATTGCAGGCAATGACTAATTTTTTGAAATTTTTTGGCCAAACAGGAAGTGAGATATGAGCTATTTCCTGCGTTTTTCCAAATTTTATGAACGCACGTTTGAAAGCCTTTAAATACTCCAAAGCTTGCCAAACCTTGCAAAAATTATAATTTTCTTATTCTCTTCACTGTCATCCATCAACTGGAGCCTAATGTGGCATAATGGCTCAAGAGCGCCCCCAATCAGATTTTTAAAAGAATTGCCTTTTTCAGGGTCTCAGCATGTTCGAAAACTCACAAAATTTTGTAACTATATAAAGACCCTCATTCTTAATACTCTGATAAAAAGCTAACATATTGCCATGGCAAAAATGTCATTATAGCACCCCCTGGAAAATTTCAAATAAGCAGCCCAAATAAGAAAAAAAGTCTCTTGGTGCCATGACCTAGACTCAGCAGGAAGTCTGCCATTTTTAATTGAAATTGCAAATTTTTTGGATTTTTTGCCATTCACAGGTGTCGTACTTTAACGAACTCCTCCTAGAGATTTTACCCGATCAACTTAAAATTTGGCATATAATATCTAAAGACCTTGCTAATGTTAAATTGCTAAGCTTTTTTGCTTTCATCAAACGATGCATCCGTGGCGTCACGGCGAATTTTGATGTCCTGCCATGAAACAGGAAGTTACTTTCACTTCCACATACTTCGTGGGACTTGCCTGAAACTTTCCAACCTTGATAAATTGTCCGCCCAAGTACAGATATATGCTAATTTTAGACAGAGAGGTTCCAGGTGGCTCCACAGCGCCCTCTAGATATGGCCATGTTCAGATAAAAGTGCTTGAATGTTCATGAAATTTGATGGGATCATTGCGTTAGTCATTCCCCGCCATTGTACATTTTTTGAAATTTTTTTGCCAAACAGGAAATGAGCTATGAGCTATTTCTTGCATTTTTCCAAATTTTACGAACACACGTTTTAAGGCCTTAGAATGCTCCAAAACTTGCAAAACCTTGCAAAAATTAGAACTGACTTATTCTCTTCAATACATCCATCAATTGGCACTAAATGGGGCATAATGGCTCTATAGCGCCCCCAATAATATTTATGAAAGAATTGCTCTTTTGAAAGTCGAAACATGCTGGAAAATTTACAAAAATCAACACACTCATGGAGCCCCGTACTACGATTACTGTGTTGTAGATTTTGCACACAGGCAAGTCAAAATGGTATCGTAGCGCCCTCCAGATAATTTTTGGACTCCCAACAGGAAACCACATTGCACGCAGTACAGCTGTGTCCAATGGCTCTGAATGGACACCTGCAGCCATCAAGATCTTGCTGCCACCCCAACGTGCACAAGGGGGGCGAGGGCCCTTTCAACGCTGCTTGCAGCTTTAATTATTATTATTCTGCTGCAAGAACGCATTTTGGAAGGCTTTACCATGCACGAAAACTCACAAAAATTTGCACACACGTCAGACTTGGTGAAAATTACAAAATATTATTGTTTTTGTGCTTGGACATGCCCCAGTGGCTCTATAGCGCCACCAAACACGTGGCAATTTTGGAACGCACTTGCTCGGATTCTCATGAAATTCAACAGGGCCATAGCAGTCATAAAAAATTTTTTTGTCAATTTTTTTGAAATTTTTTTGCCGCACAGGAAGTGAGCTATGAGCCATTTCCTGCGTTTTTTCAGATTTTACGAACACACTTTTGAGGGCCTTATTATGCTCGAAAATTCACCAAACTTGGCTCATAGACTAAAAATATTAAATACTTTGATTTGATATCTCTTTTGGCACTGAGTTTGACATGGTAGCTCTATAGCGCCCCCTAATACATAATTGCATTTTTGAGGGCCTCAGCATGCTCGAAAACTCACGAAACTTTGCAGACCTATTGAGCTGGTCATACTATTTACTAGGATATAGGGTTTGAAGAAAAATGTGGCAAAATTGCATTACAGCGCCACCTAGAAAATTTCAATGAAGCAGCCCTCGCAGCGTGTTTAATCTACATGTTCCAAATTCGATGGACATATGTACTATGCCAAGACCTAAAAAAAAGTCACTTGGTGCCATGACCTAGACTCAACAGGAAGTCCGCCATTTTTAATTGAATTTGCAATTTTTTTTATTTTTTGCAATTCACAGGCATCGTACTTTAACGAACTCCTCCCAGAGATTTTATCTGATCAACTTAAAATTTGGCATATGACATTGAAAGACGTCGTCGATGTTAAATTGCGAAGCTTTTTTGGATTCATCGAACTTTGTATCCGTGGCGTCGCCGCGAATTTCGATGTTCCGCCATGAAAATGGAAGTTGCTTTTATGAGCATATGCTTTGGGAGATTTACGTGAAACTTTACAGGCTTAATGATAGTCTAATTCCAAATATACCTATATGTTGATATTGGAGTGGGTGTGGTCAGGTGGCTCTACAGCACCCTCTTGACACGGCCATGTTGATATAAAAGTGCTTGAATGTTCATGAAATTTGGTCTGATCATTGCATTTGGTTTTCTGGGCTGTGCTGATTTTTTTGAAATATTTCGGCCAAACATGAAGTGAGCTATGAGTCATTTTTTGCGTTATTCCAAATTTTATGAACACACATTTGAATGCCTTAGCATACTCGAAAACTTGCAAAACTTAGCGAAAATTTTATTTGTCACATTGTATTCAATTTGAAACAAAAATTGGCAGTAAATGAGGCATCATGGCTCTATAGCGCCCCCAATACAATTCTTAAAAGAATTACCCTTTTGAGGGTTTCAGCATGCTCAAAAACTCACAAAATTTTGTATAATTTTAAAAACCATCATTCCTATTACACTGATAAAATATTTACAAATAGGCGTGGCAAAAATGGCATTATAGCGCCCCCTGGAAAATTTCAAATAAGCAGCCCTCACAGCCCGGTAAACCCACATGTATGAAATTCGGTAGACATGTGGAATATGCTGAGACCTACAAAAAAGTCTCTTGGTGCCATGACCTAGACTCAACAGGAAGGCGGCCATTTTTAATTGAAATTGCAACTTTTTTTCATTTTTTTTTGCCATTCACAGGTGTCATACTTTAACGAACTCCTCCTAGAGATTTTATCCGATCAACTTAAAATTTGGCATATAATATCTTAAAACCCTGCTGACGTTAAATTGCGAAGCTTTTTTGATTTCATTGAACGATGCATCCGTGGCGTCATGGTGAATTTTGATGTCTTGCCATGAAACAGGAAGTTGCTTTCAATTCCACATACTTTGTGGGATTTGCCTGAAACTTTCCAAGCTTGATAAAATTGTCCGCCCAAGTATAGATATATGCTTATTTTATATCGAGAGGTGCCAGGTGGCTCCACAGCGCCCTCTAGATATGGCCATGTTCAGATAAAAGTGCTTGAAAGTTCATGAAATTTGGTATGATCATTGCATTAGTCATTCTCCGCAATTGTTAATTTTTTGAAATTTTTTTGACAAACAGGAAGTGAGCTATGAGCTATTTCCGTGTGTTTTTCCAAATTTTACGAACACACGTTTTAAGGCCTTAGAAAGCTCCAAAACTTGCAAAACCATCCAAAAATTAGAACTGTCTTATTCTCTTCAATACATCCATCAATTGGCACTAAATGGGGCATAATGGCTCTATAGCGCCCCCAATAATATTTATAAAAGAATTGCTCTTTTGAAAGTCTAAACATGCTGGAAAATTTACTAAAATCAAAACACTCATGGAGCCCCATATTACGATTACTGTGTTGTAGATTTTGTGCACAGGCAAGTCAAAATGGTATCATAGCGCCCTCCAGAAAATTTTTGCACTCCCATCAGGAAACCACATTGTACGCGGTCCAGCTGTGTCCAATGGCTCTGAATGGACATCCAATGGACAATGGATCTTGCTGCCACCCCAATGTGCACAGGGGGGGCGAGGGCCCTTTCAACGCTGCTTGAAGCTTTAATTAGGGCCCGAGCACCGACCGGTGCCAGGGCCCGGAACGGGTCCTGGCACCGAAGGTGCGAGGAACCTATTGTTTTTGATGGGATTTTTATTATTCTTCTTCTTCTTCTTCTTTTTCTTCTTTTCATTCTGCTACGAGAACGCATTTTTGAGGGTTTTGCCATCCACCAAACACGCGGCCATTTTGGAACGCACTTGCTCGGATTCTCACGAAATTCAATAGGGTCATAGTAGTCATCATAAGTTTTTTTGTCAATTTTTTTGAAATTTTTTTGCCTCACAGGAAGTGAGCTATGAGCCATTTCCTGCGTTTTTTCAGATTTTACGAACACATTTTTGAGGGCCTTATCATTCTCGAAAACACACCTAACTTGGCTCATAGATTGAAAATATGAAGTTCTTTGATTCAATATCTCATTTGGCACTAGGTGTGTTATGGTGGCTCTATAGCGCCCCCTAATACTTAATTGCATTTTTGAAGGCATCAGCATGCTCGAAAACTCACGAAACTTTGCAATCATATTAAGCTGGTCATACTTTTTACTAGAAAGTGGGGTTTACGGATGGATATGGCAAAATTGCATTACAGCGCCACCTAGAAAATTTCAATGAAGCAGCCCTCGCAGTGTGTTTAACCTGCATGTACAAAATTCGGTGGACATGTGTACAATGCCAAGACCTAAAAAAAGTCTCTTGGTGCCATGACCTAGACTCAACAGGGAGTCCGCCATTTTTAATTGAATTTGCAATTTTTTTTTATTTTTTGCCATTCACAGGCGTCGTACTTTAACGAACTCCTCCTAGAGATTTTATCCGATCAACTTACAATTTCGCATATGACTTTTTAAGACCGGGTCGATGTTAAATTGCGAAGCTTTTTTGGATTCATCGAACTTTGTATCCGTGGCGTCGCGGCGAATTTCGATGTTCCGCCATAAAACAGGAAGTTGGTTTTACGCGCACATGCTTTGTGAGATTTGCGCGAAACTTCACAGGCTTGATAAGAGTCTACTTCCAAGTATACCTATATGTTTATATTAGATTAGGTGTGGTCAGGTGGCTCCACAGCGCCCTCTTGACACAGCCATGTTGAGATAAAAGTGCTTGAATGTTCATGAAATTTGGCGTGACAATTGCATGTGTTTTTTTGGGCTGTAATTATTTTTTTGAAATTTTTTAACCAAACAGGAAGTGAGCTATGAGCAATTTCCTGCATTATTCCAAATATTACGAACACAGGTTTGGAGGTATTACCATACTCAAAAACTTGCAAAACTTTGCAAAAATTTTATTTGTCTGATTGTCTTCAATTTGAGACAGAATCTGCCAGTAAATGTGACATAATGGCTCTATAACGCCCCCAATCAGATTTTTAAAAGAATTGCCCTTTTGAGGGTCTCAGCATGCTCAAAAACTCACAAAATTTTGTACATTTCTAAAGACCATCATTCCTATTACACTGATAAAAAATTTACATATAGGCGTGGCAAAAATGGCATTATAGCGCCCCCTGGAAAATTTCAAATAAGCAGCCCTTGCATCGTGGTTGACCTGCATATATGAACTTCGGTGGACATGTGGAATATCTTGAGACCTAAAAAAAAGTCCTTTGGAGCCATGACCTAGACCCAACAGGAAGTTTGCCATTTTTAATTGAAATTTCAACTTTTTTAGATTTTTCGCCATTCGCAGGTGTCGTACTTTAACGGAATCCTCCTAGAGATTTTATCCGATCAACTTAAAATTTCGCATTTGACGTCTAAAGACCTTGTCGATGTTAAATTGCGAAGCTTTTTTGAATCAATCAAACTATGTATCTGTGGCAACGCGGCGAATTTCGATGTTCCGCCCTGAAACAGAAAGTTGGTTTTACGCGCACATGCTTTGTGAGATTTGCGCGAAACTTCACAGGCTTGATAAGAGTCTACTTCCAAGTATACCTATATGTTGATATTAGATTGGGTGTGGTCAGGTGGCTCCACAGCGCCCTCTTGACACGGCCATATTGAGATAAAAGTGCTTGATTGTTCATGAAATTTAGTGTGATCATTGCATGTGTCATGTCAGGGAATAATTTTTTTGAAATTTTTTGGCCAAACAGGAAGTGAGCTATGAGCCATTTCCTGTGTTTTTCCAAATTTTAGAAACACGTTTGGAAGCCTTAGAATACTTGAAATCTTGCAAAAAGTTGCACAAATTTTAATTGCCTTATTCTCTTCAATTTTATATATCAATTTACACTAAATTAGGCACAATGGCTCTTTAGCGCCCCCAATCAGATTTTTGAAAGAATTGCCCTTTTAAGGGTCTCACCATGTTCAAAAACTCACAAAATTCTTTAAATGTATAAAGACCATCATTTGTATCACTTTGACAAGAAACTTACTTATAGGCATGGCAAAAATTTCATTATAGCGCCCCCTGGAAAATTTCAAATAAGCAGCCCTCGCAGCCCGGTAAACCTACATCTATGAAATTTGGTATACATGTGGAATATGCCGAGACCTGAAAAAAAGTCACTTGGTGCCATGACGTAGACTCAGAAGGAAGTCCGCCACTTTTAATTGAAATTGCAAATTTTTTGGATTTTTCGCCATTCACAAGTGTCGTACTTTAACGAACTCCTCTGAGAGGTTTTATCCGATCAACTTACAATTTGGCAACTGATATTTCAAGACATTGCCGATGTTAAATTGCGAAGCTTTTTTGGATTCATTGAACGATGAATCCAAGGCGACGCGGCGAATTTCGATGTTCCGCCATGAAACAGGAAGTTGGTTTTACTCCAACATACTTGGTGGGATTTGCCTGAAACTTTCCAAGCTTCATAAAAGTGTTTTTCCAAATATAAATATATGCTGATATTGGATCAGGACGTGCCAGGTGGCTCCACAGCGCCCTCTAGATATAGCCATGTTAAGATAAAAGTGCTTGAATGTTCATGAAATTTGGTGTGATCATTGCATTAGTCATTCCGGGCAAGGGTTAATTTTCGAAAAATTTTTGGCCAAACAGGAAGTGAGCTATGAGCTATTTCCTGCGTTTTTCCAAATTTTACGAAATCACGTTTAAAGGCCTAAGAATGCTCCAAAACTTGTAAAACCTTGCACAAATTTTATGTGTCTTCTTCTCTTCAAAGTCATCCATAAATTGGCACTAAATGTGGCATAATGGCTCTACAATCAGATATATAGCAGAATTGCTCTTCTGAAGGTCTAAACATGCTGGAAAATTAACAAAAATCAACACACTCATGGAGCTCGGTATTACGATTACTCGGTTGTAGATTGTGCACAGGAATGTCAAAATGGTACCATAGCGTCCTCAAGAAAATTTTTGCACTCCCCTCAGGATACCACATTGTATGCAGTCCAGCAGTGTCCATTGGCTGTGAATAGACACCTGCACCCATCAAGATCTTGCTGCCACCCCAACGTGCACGAAGGGGGCGAGGGCCCTTTCAACGCTGCTTGCAGCTTTAATTAGGGCCCGAGCACCGACTGGTGCCAGGGCCCGGAACGGGTCCTGGCACCGAAGGTGCGAGGAACCTATTGTTTTTGATGGGATTTTTATTCTTCTTCTTCTTCTTCTTCTTCTTCTTCTTTTTATTCTGCTGCGAGAACGCATTTTTGAGGGTTTTGCCATGCACGAAAACTCACAAAAATTTGCCCACACGTCAGTCGTCGTGAAAATTGCAAACTATTATTATTTTTGTGCTTGGACATGCCCCGGTGGCTCTATAGCGCCACCAAACACGCGGCCATTTTGGAACGCACTTGCTCGGATTCTCCCGAAATTTTACAGAGTCATAGTAGTCATCATAAATTTTTTTGTAAATTTTTTTGAAATTTTTTTGCCTCACAGGAAGTTAGCTATGAGCCATTTCCTGCGTTTTTTTAGATTTTACGAACACATTTTTGAGGGTTTTATCATACTCGAAAACTCACCAAACTTGGCTCATAGACTAGAAATATTACGTTCTTTGATTCGATATCTCATTTGGCACTGGGTGTGACATGGTAGCTCTATAGCGCCCCCTAATACATAATTGCATTTTTGAGGGCCTCAGCATGCTTGAAAACTCACAAAACTTTGCAAACATATTAAGCTGGTCTTACTTTTAACTATAATTTAGGGTGTACAGATGGATGTGGCAAAATTGCATTACAGCGCCACCTAGAAAATTTCAATGAAGCAGCCCTCGCAGTGTGTTTAACCTGCATGTACAAAATTCGGTGGACATGTGTACTATGCCAAGACCTAAAAAAAAGTCTCTTGGTGCCCTGACCTAGACTCAACAGGAAGTCCGCCATTTTTAATTGAATTTGCAAATTTTTTAAATTTTTTGCCATTCACAGGCTTCGTACTTTAACGAACTCCTCCTAGAGATTTTATCCGATCAACTTAAAATTTTGAATTTAACATCATAAGACCTTGTCGATGTTAAATTGCGAAGCTTTTTTGGATTCATTGAACTTTGTATCCGTGGCGTCGCGGCGAATTTCGATGTTCTGCCATAAAACAGGAAGTTGGTTTTACGCACACATGCTTTGTGAAATTTGCGCGAAACTTTACAGGCTTTATAGGAGTCTACTTCCAAGTAAATCTATATGTTCATATTAGATTGGGTGTGGTCAGGTGGCTCCACAGCGCCCTCTTGAAACGGCCATGTTGAGATAAAAGTGCTTGAATGTTCATGAAATTTGGTGTGATCATTGCTTTGTTCATGTTGAGTTATATTAATTTTTTTGAAATTTTTTGGCCAAACAGGAAGTGAGCTATGCGCCATTTCCTGCGTTTTTCCAAATTTTATAAACACATGTTTGGATGCTTAAGAATACTCAAATCTTGCAAAAAGTTGCACAAATTATAATTGTCTTATTATCTTCAATTTTATATATCAATTTACACTAAATTTGGCACAATGGCTCTATAGCGCCCCCAATCAGATTTTTAAAAGAATTGCCATTTTGAGGGTCTCTGCATGTTCTTAAACTCACAAAATTTTGTAAATGTATAAAGACCATCATTCGTATTACTCTGACAAAAAACTTATATATATACATGGCAAAAATGTCACTATAGCGCCCCCTGGAAAATTTTAAATAAGCAGCCCTCGCAGCCTGGTAAACCGACATGTATGAAATTCGGTAGACATGTGGAATATGCCGAGACCTACAAAAAAGACTCTTGGTGCCATGACCTAGACTCAACAGGAAGTCCGCCATTTTTAATTGAATTTGCAACTTTTTTGGATTTTTCGCCATTCACAGGTGTCGTACTTTAACAAACTCCTCCTAGACATTTCATCCGAACAACTTGAAATTTGGCTCATAGTATCTAAAGACGTTGCCGATGTTAAATTGCGAAGCTTATTTGGATTCATCGAATTTTGTTTCCATGGCGTTGCAGCAAATTTCGATGTCCCGCCATGAAACAGGAAGTTGGTTTTTCTCCCACAGACTTCATGGGTTTTCCCTGAAACTGTCCAAGCTTTATTAAATGGTCCTCCCAAGTATTAATATATGCTAATATTAGATCAAGTGTGGCCAGAAGGCTCCACAGCGCCCTCTAGATACGGCCATGTTAAGATAAATGTGCTTGAATGTTCATGAAATTTGGAGTGATCATTGCATGAGTCATTCCGGGTTATGGTTTATTATTTTGGCCAAACAGGTATGAGCTATTAGCTATTTCCTGCGTTTTTCCAAATTTCACGAACATACGTTTGAAGGCCTTAGAATACTCCAAAGCTTGCAGAACCTTGCACAATTTATAATTGTCTTATTCTCTTCAATGTCATCCATCAATTGGCACTAAATGTGGCATAATGGCTCGATAGCGCCCCCAATCAGATTTTTAAAAGAAATCTCTTTTGTGGGTCTAAACGTGCTGTAAAAATTACAAAAATCAACACGCTCAAGGAGCCTGGTATTACAATTACTATGCTGGAGATTTAGCGCACGGGCATGTCAAAATGATATCAAAGCACCCCTCCAGAAAATTTTTGCACTCTCCGCAGGAAACCACATTGTTCCCAGTCTAGCAGTGTCCAATGGCTGTGAATGCACACCTGCACCCATCAAGATTTTGCTGCCTCCCCAACGTGCAAGAGGGGTGCGAGGGCCCTTTCAACGCTGCTTGCAGCTTTAATTAGGGCCCGAGCACCGACCGGTGCCAGGGCCCGGAACGGGTCCTGGCACCGAAGGTGCGAGGAACCTATTGTTTTTGATGGGATTTTTATTCTTCTTCTTCTTCTTCTTCTTCTTCTTCTTCTTTTTATTCTGCTGCGAGAACGCATTTTTGAGGGCTTTGCCATGCACGAAAACTCACAAAAATTTGCCCACTCGTCAGTCGTGGTGAAAATTGCAAAGTATTATTATTTTTGTGCTTGGACATGCCCCGGTGGCTCTATAGCGCCACCAAACACGTGGCCATTTTGGAACGCACTTGCTCAGATTCTCACGAAATTTTACAGAGTCATAGTAGTCATCATAAATTTTTTTGTAAATTTTTTTGAAATTTTTTTGCCTCACAGGAAGTGAGCTATGAGCCATTTCCTGCGTTTTTTTAGATTTTACGAACACATTTTTGAGGGTTTTATCATACTCGAAAACTCACCAGACTTGGCTCATAGACTAGAAATATTACGTTCTTTGATTCGATATCTCATTTGGCACTGGGTGTGATATGGCAGCTCTATAGCGCCCCCTAATACATAATTGCATTTTTGAGGGCCTCAGCATGCTTGAAAACTCACAAAACTTTGCAAACATATTAAGCAGGTCTTACTTTTAACTAGGATTTAGGGTTTACAGATGGATGTGGCAAAATTGCATTACAGCGCCACCTAGAAAATTTCAATGAAGCAGCCCTCGCAGCGTGTTTGACCTACATGTACAAAATTCGGTGGACATGTGTACTATGCCAAGACCTAAAAAAAAGTCTCTAGGTGCCATGACCTTGACTCAACAGGAAGTCCGCCATTTTTAATTGAATTTGCAAATTTTTTAAATTTTTTGCCATTCACAGGCTTCGTACTTTAACGAACTCCTCCTAGAGATTTTATCCGATCAACTTAAAATTTTGAATTTAACATCTTAAGACCTTGTCGATGTTAAATTGCGAAGCTTTTTTGGATTCATTGAATTTTGTATCCGTGGCGTCGCGGCGAATTTCGATGTTCCGCCATGAAACAGGAAGTTGGTTTTACGCGCACATGCTTTGTGAAATTTGCGCGAAACTTTACAGGTTTTATAGGAGTCCACTTCCAAGTAGACCGATATGTTGATATTAGATTGGGTGTGGTCAGGTGGGCTCCACAGCGCCCTCTTGAAACGGCCATGTTGAGATAAAAGTGCTTGAATGTTCATGAAATTTGGTGTGATCATTGCATTTTTCATGTCGAGTTATTTTAATTTTTTTGAAATTTTTTGACCAAACAGGAAATGAGCTATGCGCCATTTCCTGCGTTTTTTCAGAATTTTATAAACATATGTTTGGATGCTTTAGAATACTCGAAATCTTGCAAAAAGTTGCACAAATTATAATTGTCTTATTATCTTCAATTTTATCTATCAATTTACACTAAATTTGGCACAATGGCTCTATAGCGCCCCCAATCAGATTTTTAAAAGAATTGCCATTTTGAGGGTCTCAGCATGTTCTAAAACTCACAGAATTTTGTAAATGTATAAAGACCATCATTCGTATTACTCTGACAAAAAACTTATATATATACATGTCAAAAATGTCACTATAGCGCCCCCTGGAAAATTTTAAATAAGCAGCCCTCGCAGCCTGGTAAACCTACATGTATTAAATTCGGTAGACATGTGTAATATGCCGAGACCTACAAAAAATTCTCTTGGTGCCATGACCTACACTCAACAGAAAGTCCACCATTTTTAATTGAAATTGCAACTTTTTTGGATTGTTGGCCATTCACAGGTGTCGTACTTTAACGAACTCCTCCTAGAGATTTTATCTGATCAACTTAAAATTTGGCATATGACATTGAAAGATGTCTTCGATGTTAAATTGTGAAGCTTTTTTGGATTCATCGAACTTTGTATCCATGGCGTCGCGGCGAATTTCGATGTTCCGCCATGAAAATGGAAGTTTATTTTATGAGCATATGCTTTGGGAGATTTACATGAAACTTTACAGGCTTAATGATAGTCTAATTCCAAATATACCTATATGTTGATATTGGAGTGGGTGTGGTCAGGTGGCTCTACAGCGCCCTCTTGACACGGCCATGTTGATATAAAAGTGCTTGAATGTTCATGAAATTTGGTCAGATCATTGCATTTGGTGTTCTGGGCTGTGCTGATTTTTTTGAAATTTTTTGGCCAAACAGGAAGTGAGCTATGAGTCATTTCCTGCATTATTCCAAATTTTATGAACACACATTTGAAGGCCTTAGCATACTCGAAAACTTGCAAAACTTAGCGAAAATTTTATTTGTCACATTGTCTTTAATTTGAAACAAAAATTGGCAGTAAATGAGGCATCATGGCTCTATAGCGCCCCCAATACGATTTTTAAAAGAATTACCCTTTTGAGGGTTTCAGCATGCTCAAAAACTCACAAAATTTTGTACAATTTTAAAGACCATCATTCCTATTACACTGATAAAAAATTTACAAATAGGCGTGGCAAAAATGGCATTATAGCGCCCCCTGGAAAATTTCAAATAAGCAGCCCTCGCAGCCCGATAAACCCACATGTATGAAATTCGGTAGACATGTGGAATATGCCGAGACCTACAAAAAAGTTTCTTGGTGCCATGACCTAGACCCAACAGGAAGGCTGCCATTTTTAATTGAAATTGCAACTTTTTAAAATTTTTTTTGCCATTCACAGGTGTCGTACTTTAACGAACTCCTCCTAGAGATTTTATCCGATCAACTTAAAATTTGGCATATAATATCTAAAAACCTTGCTGACGTTAAATTGCGAAGCTTTTTTGATTTCATCGAACGATGCATCTGTGGCGTCACGGCGAATTTTGATGTCCTGCCATGAAACAGGAAGTTGCTTTCAATTCCACATACTTTGTGGGATTTGCCTGAAACTTTCCAAGCTTGATAAAATTGTCCGCCCAAGTATAGATATATGCTTATTTTATATCGAGAGGTACCAGGTGGCTCCACAGCGCCCTCTAGATATAGCCATGTTCAGATAAAAGTGCTTTAAAGTTCATGAAATTTGGTATGATCATTGCATTAGTCATTCTCCGCAACTGTTAATTTTTTGAAATTTTTTTGCCAAACAGGAAGAGAGCTATGAGCTATTTCCTGCGTTTTTCCAAATTTTACGAACACACGTTTTAAGCCCTTAGAATGCTCCAAAACTTGCAAAACCATCCAAAAATTAGAACTGTCTTATTCTCTTCAATACATCCATCAATTGGCACTAAATGGGGCATAATGGCTCTATAGCGCCCCCAATAATATTTATAAAAGAATTGCTCTTTTTAAAGTCTAAACATGCTGGAAAATTTACAAAAATCGAAACACTCATGGAGCCCTGTATTACGATTACTGTGCTGTAGATTTTGTGCACAGGCAAGTCAAAATGGTATCATAGCGCCCTCCAGAAAATTTTTGCACTCCCATCAGGAAACCACATTGTACGCGGTCCAGCTGTGTCCAATGGCTCTGAATGGACACCTGCAGCCATCAAGATCTTGCTGCCACCCCAATGTGCACAGGGGGGGCGAGGGCCCTTTCAACGCTGCTTGCAGCTTTAATTCTTCTTCTTCTTCTTCTTCTTCTTCTTTTTATTCTGCTGCGAGAACGCATTTTTGAGGGCTTTGCCATGCACAAAAACTCACAAAAATTTGCCCACACGTCAGTCGTGGTGAAAATTGCAAAATATTACTATTTTTGTGCTTCGACATGCCTAGGGGGCTCTATAGCGCCACCAAACACACGGCCATTTTGGAACGCACTTGCTCAGATTCTCACAAAAATCGATTGGGCCATAGCAGTCATGATACATTTTTTTGGTAATTTTTTTGAAATTTTTTTGCCGCACAGGAAGTGAGCTACGAGCCATTTCCTGCGTTTTTTCAGATTTTACAAACACATTTTTGAGGGCCTTATCATACTCGAAAACTCACCAAACTTGGCTCATAGACTAGAAATATTAAGTTCTTTGATTCGATGTCTCATTTGGCACTAAGTGTGCCATGGTGGCTCTATAGCGCTCCCTAATACATAATTGCATTTTTGAGGGCCTCAGCATGCTCGAAAAACTCACGTAACTTTGCAACGATATTAAGCCGATCATACCTTTCACTAGGCTATGAGGTTTACAGATGGATGTGGCAAGATTGCATCACAGCGCCACCTAGAATATTTCAATTAAGCAGCCCTCGCAGGGTGTTTAACATACATGTACAAAATTCGGTGGACATGTGTACTATGCCAAGACCTAAAAAAAAGTCTCTTGGTGCCATGACCTAGACTCAACAGGAAGTCCGCCATTTTTAATTGAATTTGCAACTTTTTTTTATTTTTTGTCATTCACAGGCGTCGTACTTTAACAAACTCCTCCTAGAGATTTTATCCGATCAACTAAAAATTTGGCACAGGCCATCTAAAGACATTCTCCATGTTAAATTGCGAAGCTTTTTTGGATTCATCGAAAATTGTGCGTGGCGTTGCGGCGAATTTTGATGTTCCGCCATGAAAATGGAAGTTGCTTTTATGAGCACATGCATTGTGAGATTTGCGTGAAACTTAACAGGCTTAATAGTAGTCTACTTTCAAATATAACTATATGTTGATATTGGATTGGGTGTGGTCAGGTGGCTCCACAGCGCCCTCTTCACACGACCATGTTGATATAAAAGTGCTTGAATGTTCATGAAATTTGGTCTGATCATTGCATTGGTTTTTTTGGGCTATAATTATTTTTTTGAAATTTTTCGGCCAGACAGGAAGTGCGCTATGAGCCATTTCCTGCGTTATTCCAAATTTTACGAACACACATTTGAAGGCTTTAGCATACTTGAAAACTTGTAAAACTTTGCAAAAATTATATTTGTCCAATTGTCTTCAATTTGAGACAATAATTGGCAGTAAATGAGGCATTATGGCTCTATAGCGCCCCCAATCAGATTTTTCAAATAATTGCCTTTTTGAGGGTCTTAGCATGCTCAAAAACTCACAAAATTTTGTACAATTCTAAAGACCATCATTCCTATTACACTGATAAAAATTTACATATTGGCGTGGCAAAAATGGCATTATAGCGCCCCCTGGAAATGTTCAAAAAAGTAGCCCTCGCACCGTGGTTGACCTGCATGTATGAACTTCGGTGGACATGTGGAATATCCTGAGACCTAAAACAAAGTCTTTTGGTGCCATGACCTAGACCCAACAGGAAGTCCGCCATTTTTTATTGAAATTGCAACTTTTTTTGATTTTTAGCCATTCACAGGCGTCGTTCTTTAACGAACTCCTCCTAGAGATTTTTTCCGATCAACTTAATATTTGGCAAGTAATATCCAAAGACCTTGCTGATGTTGAATTGCGAAGCTTTTTTGGATTGATGCAACGGTGTATCCGAGGCGTCGCGGCGAATTTTGATGTCCCGCCATGAAACAGGAAATTGCTTTTACTCCCACATACTTCGTTCGATTTGCTTGAAAGTTTCCAAACTTGATAATATTTTCCTCGAAAGTATAACTATATGCTAATATTAGATAGGGAGTGGCCAGGTGGCTCCACGACGCCCTCTAGATACGGCCATGTTAAGTTAAAAGTGCTTGAATGTTCATGAAATTTGGGGTGATCATTGCATTAGTCATTCTGGGCGATGGTTAATTTTTTGAAAATTATTGCATAAACAGGAAGTGAGCTATGAGCTATTTCCTGCGTTTTTCCAAATTTTACGAACTCATGTTTTCAGGCCTTAGAATGCTCCAAACCTTAAAAAACCTAGCAAACATTATAAATGTTTTATTCTCTTCAATGTCATCCATCAATTGGCATTAAATATGGCATAATGGGTCAATAGCGCCCCCAGTCAGATATTTAAAAGTATTGCCTCTTTGATCGTCTCAACATGCTGGAAAATTTACTCATGGACTCATGGAGCCTGAAATTACGATTACCTTGTTGTAGATTTTGCACACAGGCATGTCAAAATGGTATCGTAGCGCCCTCTAGAACATTTTTGCACTCCCCTCAGGAAACCACAATGCACACAGTCTAGCAGTGCCCAATGGCTCTTAATGGACACCTGCACCCATCAAGATCTTGCTGCCACCCCAACGTGCACGAAGGGGGCGAGGGCCCTTTCAACGCTGCTTGCAGCTTTAATTATTATTATTCTGCTGCGAGAACGCATTTTTGAAGGTTTTACCATGCACAAAAACTCACAAAAATTTGCACACACGTAAGGCTTGGTGAAAATTACAAAGTTTTATTGTTTTTGTCCTTGGACATGCCCCAGTGGCTCTATAGCGCCACCAAACACGCGGCCATTTTGGAACGCACTTGCTCGGATTCTCATGAAATTCAACAGGGCCACAGCAGTCATAACAAATTTTTCGGTCAATTTTTTTGAAATTTTTTTTCGCACAGGAAGTGAGCTATGAGCCATTTCTTGCGTTTTTTCAGAATTTACGAACACATTTTCGAGGGCCTTATAATGCTCGAAAATTCACCAAACTTGGCTCATAGACTAAAAATATTAAATACTTTGATTCGATATCTCATTTGGCACTGAGTTTGACATGGTAGCTCTATAGCGCCCCCTAATACATAATTGCATTTTTGAGGGCCTCAGCATGCTCGAAAACTCACAAAACTTTGCAGACCTATTAACCCCTTTCTGCAGATGTAGACGCTCGCGTCTATAGATATGCAAATGTAAGCACTTAAGTTACAGTACTCGACCACAAGATGGCACCCCCGGATCAGCTATTGGATATTCACAAGCAGGCAGAGCTGAAACGCGATTTGTAGTATGGAGAAATTCCCTCCAATCCCTGTTTTTCAGGAGTAGCATGGATTAAACTCCTCAGCTAAGCCTGATGTGCAAACTGGTCAATATCCTTGCTCATAGTATCGATCCAGTAGTTTTAAAAAATTATCACTTGCGACAGAAAATAACGTACTACTCTGTAGCAACCATTTTAGCTACAGTGAGCCAACAGTATTCCAATGAGTGGTTAAAAATATACGTTTTGTGAAGAAAAAAATCCGACAAAGTATTGCTTCTCTCACATTCTACTGTCAGTTACAATCATCACACACAAAATATGCGTAGTTCCCTCCCATGGATTAACGCTCAGATTCCTCCATCGACAAATTCAGCGCTCCCTTCTATCCACCGAAGTACTGGTGTCGATAGCCAGTCACTCAATTATATACTCAGAATTATCTGCGTAACTCTACAGTTATAGTTCACGTCCTCGTGAAGCTTCCCCGGTAACGATGTATTGACAGACTCGTTTCTTATCCCATTCCCCAGTGTCTTAACTTTCCTCTATAACTGAAATGCATTGATCGGACAATAAGAATGGGATACAAAGCTAAGCGTAAAAGTAAGGTCGGTTGTATTCTTCGAATGTTGGCCGCGGTTGCGCAGCTGAAAATGATGCGATATCAAAGAAATAAAGACACTCGAGACCGTTCTGAAGTGTTCAGTTTCATTTCCGAGATTTAAATGTTGTATGGACGCGGTCAACGGGAATTATTCCGAATGAAACAGAACTGGAACGTTCCTTCTACCCGATACATCTGTCTCTGGAGGAGGGCATCAATAAAGAAAACAGGTTATACTTCTACTCTGTTTGCATTTTGCTTAATTTGGCTTTTTGCTGTAGAATCTATACCGCGTTTAAAGACATCGAATGCCGAGGTTTTCGTTTCTCCAAATGCATACATCCCACGCAGGTCGGTAGATCCCTCGGTACGTTCATTACGCCACTCTGATGAATATGGAGGCATATGTCGTTGTATTTTTTTCCTGAAAGTGACATTTCTGTTCTGATAAAATAAGGTGTATTTCAGAATTCAGATATTACTGAGTTAGCGAGTTTTCACCCTTATAAGGTGTAAGGTTATGAGCTCGGATGTGAGAGCGGTTAGCTTTTTATTCATATCATGTTTGGTCTTGCGTGAATGTTATAGCTGGTAAATCTGCACTTCATTTAATGCTTGGGGTACTTCGAAGAGAAATGGACAATATTGTTAACTTTATTATGGAAAAAAGGCATGTTTTGAGAGGTTACTGGTGACCAATGATGTTCCACTGCACTGATATTGATTAATTCATGCAAAACTCAACCAGAAAATCATTTGTTCATATTAAATTTCATGCCTTAAAACTTTATTTGTGTTATATACATGATTTTTTTATGATTTGACTGGACTTCATTTTGAGACTTCGGGGAGACACTTGGATAGCTGTATAATTTGGCTAAAAGCATGTAGGTAATCTAGAATGTAATGTTGAAGATGAATTGTACTTGTGGTCAAGGAGTTTATGATCCCAGAAATGTAAAGTTTTAAGCCCCAGCAGTTTTTAAATCCTCAGAATTATTTTTTTTGCAATTTCAATGGTGAATTCTCATGAAGATTTTTTATGTTTGCAGCTCATTTTCTCTACCATAATCATGAAAATTAACGGAAATACTATGTAATTCTAAATGCTGTAAGTGTCTTTTCAGAATTGAGCCACATTTTTCCTCTTTATGAAGCTTTAATTTTGAATTATACAGCATTAAAGTGGGTAACCCAAAAATAGCCAAATTTGGCTTCTGCACAAAGGGGTTAAGCTGGTCATACTATTTACTAGGATATAGGGTTTGAAGAAAAATGTGGCAAAATTGCATTACAGCGCCACCTAGAAAATTTCAATGAAGCAGCCCTCGCATCGTGTTTAATCTACATGTTCCAAATTCGGTGGACATATGTACTATGCCAAGACCTAAAAAAAAGTCTCTTGGTACCATGACCTAGACTCAACAGGAAGTCCGCCATTTTTAATTGAATTTGCAATTTTTTAAAATTTTTTGCAATTCACAGGCATCGTACTTTAATGAACTCCTCCTAGAGATTTTATCTGATCAACTTAAAATTTGGCATATGACATTGAAAGACGTCCTTGATGTTAAATTGCGAAGCTTTTTTGGATTCATCGAACTTTTTATCCGTGGCGTCGCGGCGAATTTCGATGTTTCGCCATGAAAATGGAAGTTGCTTTTATGAGCATATGCGTTGGGAAATTTACGTGAAACTTTACAGGCTTAATGATAGTCTAATTCCAAATATACCTATATGTTGATATTGGAGTGGGTGTGGTCAGGTGGCTCTACAGCGCCCTCTAGACACGGCCATGTTGATATAGAAGTGCTTTAATGTTCATAAAATTTGGTCTGATCATTGCATTTGTTTTTCTGGGCTGTGCTGATTTTTTTGAAATTTTTCGGCCAAACAGGAAGTGAGCTATGAGTCATTTCCTGCGTTATTCCAAATTTTATGAACACACATTTGAAGGCCTTAGCATACTCGAAAACTTGCAAAACTTAGCTAAAATTTTATTTGTCATATTGTCTTCAGTTTGAAACAAAAATTGGCAGTAAATGAGGCATCATGGCTCTATAGCGCCCCCAATACGATTTTTAAAAGAATTACCCTTTTGAGGGTTTCAGCATGCTCAAAAAATTTTGTACAATTTTAAAGACCATCATTCCTATTACACTGATAAAATATTTACAAATAGGCGCGGCAAAAATGGCATTATAGCGCCCCCTGGAAAATTTCAAATAAGCAGCCCTCGCAGCCCGGTAAACCTACATGTATGAAATTCGGTAGACATGTGGAATATGCCGAGACCTTCAATAAAGTCACTCTGTGCCATGACCTAGACTCAACAGGAAGGCTGCCATTTTTAATTGAAATGGCAACTTTTTAAAAAATTTTTTTACCATTCACAGGGGTACTTTAACGAACTCCTCCTACAGATTTAATCCTATCAACTCAAAATTTGGCCAATCATATCTAAGGACCTTGCTGATGTTAAATTGCGAAGCTTTTTTGGATTCATTGAACGATGTATCCGTGGCATCGCGGCGAATTTCGGTGTCCCGCCATGAAACAGGAAGTTGGTTTTACTCCCAAATACTTGGTGGGATTAGCCTGAAACTTTCCAAGCTTAATAAAATTGTCCTACCAAGTATAAATATATGCTACGATTAGATCGGGAGTGGCCATGTTGCTCCACGGTGTCCTCTAGATACGACCATTTTAAGATAAAAGTGCTTGAATATTCATGTAATTTGGTGTGATCATTGCGTTAGTCATTCCAGGCAATGCTTAATTTTTTGAAATTTTTTGGCCAAACAGGAAGTGAGCTATGAGCTATTTCCTGCGATTTTCCGAATTTTACTAACACACGTTAGAATGGTCCAAAAGTGTTAAATGTGGCAAAAATTATTATTGTCTTACTGTCTTGAATTTAACTGGGACTAAATGTGGCATAATGGCTCTATAGCGCCCCCAGTCAGATTTATAAAAGAATTGCCCTTTTTGAAGGTCTAAACATGCTGGAAAATTTACAAAAATCAAAACACTCATGGAGCTCGGTATTATGATTACTATGTTGTAGATTTTGCGCACAGGCACGTCAAAATTCTATCATAGCACCCTCCAGAAAATTTTTGCACTCCCCTCAGGAAACAACATTGTACACAGTCTAGCAGTGTCCAATGGCTCTTAATGGACACCTGCACCCATCAAGATCTTGCTGCCACCCCACTGTGCACGAGGGGTGCGAGGGCCCTTTCAACGCTGCTTGCAGCTTTAATTAGGGCCCGGGCACCGAAGGTGCGAGGAACCTATTGTTTTTGATGGGATTTTTATTATTATTCTTCTTCTTCTTCTTCTTCTTCTTCTTCTTCTTCTTCTTTTTATTCTGCTGCGGGAATGCATTTTTGAGGGTTTTGCCATGCACGAAAACTCACAAAAATTTGCCCACAGGTCAGTCGTGGTGAAAATTACAAAGTATTGTTAATTTTGTGCCTAGACATGCCCCGGTGGCTCCATAGCGCCACCAAACACACAGCCATTTTGGAACGCACTTGCTCGGATTCTCACGAAATTTGATAGGGTCATAGAAGTCATCATAAATTTTTTTGTCAATTTTTTTGAAATTTTTTTGCCTCACAGGAAGTGAGCTATGAGCCATTTCCTGCGTTTTTTCAGATTTTACGAACACATTTTTGAGGGCCTTATCATACTCGACAACTCACCAAACTTGGCTGATAGACTAAAAATATTAAGTTCTTTGATTCGATATCTCATTTTGCAGTGGGTGTGACATGGTGGCTCTATAGCGCCCCCTAATACATAATTGCATTTTTGAGGGCATCAGCATGCTCGAAAACTCACAAAACTTTGCAAACATATTAAGCTGGTCATACTTTTTACTAAGATTTAGGGTGTACTGATGGATGTGGCAAAATTGCATTACAGCGCCACCTAGAAAATTTCAATGAAGCAGCCCTTGCAGCGTGTTTTACTTACATGTACAAAACTCGGTGGACATGTGTACTATGCCAAAACCTAAAAAAAAGTCTCTTGGTGCCATGACCTAGACTCAACAGGAAGTCTGCCATTTTTAATTGAATTTGCAAATTTTTTTTATTTTTTGCCATTCACAGGCGTTGCACTTTAACGAACTCCTCCTAGAGATTTGATCCGATCAACTTAAAATTTTGCATATGACATCTAAAGACCTTGTTGATGTTAAATTGCGAAGCTTTTTTGGATTCATCGTACTTTGCATCCGTGGCGTTGCGGCGAATTTTGATGTCCCGCCATGAGACAGGAAGTTGGTTTCATGCGCACATGCTTTATGAAATTTGAGTGAAACTTCACAGGCTTGATAAAAGTCTACTTTCAAGTATACTTATATGTTGATATTAGATAGGGTGTGGTCAGGTGGCTCCACAGCGCCCTCTTGACACGGCCATGTTGAGATAAAAGTGCTTGAATGTTCATGAAATTTGGTGTGATCATTGCATTTGTCATGTTGGGTAAGGTCAATTTTTTTGAAATTTTTTGGCCGAACAGGAAGTGAGCTATAAGCCATTTCCTGCGTTTTTCCAAATTTTAGAAACACATATTTGGAAGCCTTAGAATACTTGAAATCTTGCAAAAAGTAGCACGTATTATAATTATCTTATTCTTTTTAATTTTTTACATCAATTTACCCTAAATTTGGCACAATGGCTCTTTAGCGCCCCCACTCAGATTTTTAAAAGAATTGCCCTTTTGAGGGTCTCAGCATGTTCGAAAACTCGCAAAATTTTGTAAATGTATGAAGACCATCATTCGTATTAGTCTGACAAAAAACTTATATATCGGCATGGCAAAAATGTCATTATAGCGCCCCCTGGAAAATTCCAAATAAGCAGCCCTCGCAGCCCGGTAAACTTACATGTATGAAATTCGGTAGACGTGTGGAATATACCGAGACCTAAAAAAAAGTCCCGAGTGCCATGACCTAGACTCAACAGGAAGTCTGCCATTTTTAATTGAAAATTCATCTTTTTTGGATTTTTCACCATTCACAGGTGTCGTACTTTAACAAACTCCTCCTAGAGATTTTTTCCGATTAACTTAAAACATGGCGAATAATATCTAAAGACCTTGCTGATGTTAAATTGCGAAGCTTTTTTGGATTTATCGAATGATGTATCCGTGGCATCGCGGCGAATTTCGATGTTCCGCCATGAAACAGGAAGTTGCTTTGATGAGCACATTCTTTGCGGGATTTGCGTGAAACTTTCCAAGCTTGATAAAATTGTCCTCCCAAGTATAAATATATGCTAATACTAGATCGGGACGTGCCAGGATGCTCCACAGCACCCTCTAGATACGGCCATGTTAGGATAAAAGTGCTTGAATGTTCATGAAACTTGGTCTGATCATTGCATTAGTCATTCCTAGCAATTGTTAATTTTTTGAAATTTTTTTGCCGAACAGGAAGTGAGCTATGAGCTATTTTCTGCGTTTTTCCAAATTTTACGAACTCATGTTTTCAGGCCTTCGAATGCACCAAAACTTAAAAAACCTGGCAAACATTATGAATGTCTTATTCTCTTCAATGTCATCCATCAATTGGCATTAAATATGGCATAATGGCTCTATAGCGCCCCCAGTCATATATTTCAAAGTATTACTCCTTTGATCGTCTAAACATACTGGAAAATTTACAAAAATCAACACACTCATGGAGCCTGACATTACGATTGCCATGTTGTAGATTTTGCACACAGGCATGTCAAAATGGTATTGTAGCGCACTCTAGAAAATTTTTGCACTCCCCTCAGGAAACCACAATGCACACTGTCTAGCAGTGCCCAAAGGCTCTTAATGGACACCTGCACCCATCAAGATCTTGCTGCCACCCCAACGTGCACGAGGGGGGCGAGGGCCCTTTCAACGCTGCTTGCAGCTTTAATTATTATTATTCTGCTGCGAGAACGCATTTTTGAGGGCTTTGCCATGCACGAAAACTCACAAAAATTTGCTGACACGTCAGTCGTGGTGAAAATTGCAAAGTATTATTATTTTTGTGCTTGGACATGCCCCAGTGGCTCTATAGCGCCACCAAACACGCGGCCATTTTGGAACGCACTTGCTCGGATTCTCACGAAATTCAATAGGGTCATAGTAGTCATAATAAATTTTTTTGTCAATTTTTTTGAAATTTTTTTGCCACACAGGAAGTGAGCTATGAGCTTAATACTCGAAATTTCACCAAACTTGGCTCATTGACTAAAAGTAATTCGATATCTCATTTGGCACTGGGTGTGACATGGTAGCTCTATAGCGCCCCCTAATACATAATTGCATTTTTGAAGGCATCAGCATGCTCGAAAACTTACGAAACTTTGCAAACATATTAAGCTGGTTATACTTTTCACTGGAATATAAGGTATACAGATAGTTGTGGCAAAATTGCATTACAGCGCCACCTAGAAAATTTCAATGAAGCAGCCCTCGCAGCGTGTTTAACCTACATGTACAAAATTCGGTGGACATCTGTACTATGCCAAGACCTAAAAAAAAGTCTCTTGGTGCCATGATCTAGACTCAACAGGAAGTCCGCCATTTTTAATTGAATTTGCAAATTTTTTTTTTTTTTGCCATTCACAGGCGTCGTACTTTAACGAACTCCTCCTTGAGATTTTATCCGATCAACTTAAAATTTCGCATATGACATCTAAAGACCTTGTTGATGTTAAATTGCGAAGCATTTTTGGATTCATTAAACTTTGTTTCCGTGGCGTTGCGGCGAATTTCGATGTTCAGCCACAAAACAGGAAGTTGGTTTTACGCGCACATGCTTTGTGAGATTTGCGCAAAACTTCACAGGCTTGATTAAATTGTCCGCCTAAGTATAAATATATGCTAATATTAGATCGGGAGTGGTCAGGTGGCTCCACAGCGCCCTCTAGATACGGCCATGTTAAGATAAAAGTGCTTTAATGTTAATGAAATTTTGTGTGATCATTGCATTCGTCATTGCAGGAAATGACAAATTTTTTGAAATTTTTTGGCCAAACAGGAAGTGAGTTTTGAGCTATTTCTTGCGTTTTTTTTAATTTTACGAACGCACTTTTGAAAGCCTTAGAATACTCCAAAGCTTGCAAAACCTCGTACAAATTATAATTGTCTTATTCTCTTCAATGTCATCCATCAATTGGAGCCTAATGTGGCATAATGGCTCTATAGCGCCCCCAATCAGATTTATAAAAGAATTGCCTTTTTGAGGGTTTCAACATGTTCGAAAACTCACAAAATTTTGTAAATGTATAAAGACCATCATTTATAATACTCTGATAAAAAGCTTACATATTGGCATGGCAAAAATGTCATTATAGCGCCCCCTTTAAAATTTCAAATAAGCAGCCCTCGCAGCCCGTTAAACCTACATGTATGAAATTCGGTAGAAATGTGGAATATGACGAGACCTAAAAAAAAGTCTCTTGGTGCCATGACCTAGACTCAACAGGGAGTCCGCCATTTTTAATTGAAATTGCAACTTTTTTGGATTGTTGGCCATTCACAGGTGTCGTACTTTAACGAACTCCTCCTAGAAATTTTATCCGATCAAGTTAAAATTTGGTGAATTGTATCTCAAGACGTTGCCAATGATAAATTGCGAAGCTTTTTTTGGCTCATCGAACGATGCATCCGTGGCGTCGCGGCGAATTTTGATGTCCCGCCATGAAACAGGAAGTTGCTTTTAGTCCCACATACTTTGTGGGATTTGCCTGAAACTTTCCAAGCTTGATAAAATTGTCCTCCCAAGTATAAATATATGTAAATATTAGATCGGGAGGTGCCATGTGGCTCCACAGCGCCCTCTAGATATGGCCATGTTAAGATGAAAGTGCTTGAGTGTTCATGAAATTTAGTGTGATCATTGCCATATTCATTCCCGGCAATGCCTAATTTTTGGAAATTTTTCGCCCAAACAGGAAGTTAGCTATGAGCCATTTCCTGCGTTTTTCCGAATTTTACGAACACACGTTTTAAGGCCTTAGAATGCTCCAAAACTTGCAAAATGTGGCACAAATTATCAGTGTCTTATTTTCATGAATTTCATTTGCCAACTGCCACTATATGTGGCATGATGGCTCTATAGCGCCCCCAATCAGATTTTTTCAAGAATTGCCTTTTTAGGGGTCTAAGTGTGGTTGAAAATGTATGAAAATCAAGACACTCATGGAGCCCAGTATTCCAATAACTATGTTGTAGATTTTGCGCACAGGCATGTCAAAATGGTATCAGAGTGTCCACCAGGAAATTTTTGCAATCCCATCAGGAAAACATTTTACGCGGTCCAGCAGTGTCCAATGGCTGTGAATTGATATTTCCACCCATCAAAATCTTGCTGCCACCCCAACGTGCACGAGGGGTGCGAGGGCCCTTTCAACGCTGCTTGCAGCTTTAATTATTGTTATTTTCCTTCTTCTTCAGAAATGTTTTTGCAAATTCCCGTGAGATGGTAAATGGCAGAGTCCTGAAATTTTGCACACTGGTTGGAAGTTGTGTGTAAATGCTAACCATGGCATTTTAAACTCAATCAGCCTAATGGTGGCGCTATTATTCAAGAAAAACAGGTTTTCACTTTAAAGGTCATAGCTCCTACTGTGTATGTCCAACTTACACGAAATTTGGTAGAGACATTCCTTTCAATATTCTCTACAACTTTTCCATAAGGACCTTGAAGGTCCGCCATATTGGATTTTCCGGAATTTTGAATTTTTTGAAAAACACATTTTAAACATCTCCTCCTAAACCCTATGTCAGATTCCTTCGATATTTGGTGTGGATCATCAGTGGACCAAGCTTATAATAGTTTGCATAAAACTTGTTGAAATCTCATTTTGTTTCCAAGATATTAACCAATGAATTTCATCAGGGGCGTGGCTTAGCACATAAATGGACAAAATTCAACAACCACTTGACCAATCATCACAGAACTTGCAGAATATGTCCATATAATGACCAGGAACATACCCTGACAGGTTCATGCAAATTGGCCCTTAGGGGGCGCTAAAACAAAAATCAGGCTATAAATCAGCAAATGCTTGTCCTATAGCCATAAAACTCACAGGATATATTCATATGAGTACCCAAAACATACCCAGAAAATTTCATACAACTTGACTGATAGGGGGCGCTATAACTGCTAAACAAAGCAGAATGGTATAACACAAATCAGACTATAAATCAGCAATTGTTTGACCTATAGCCATAAAACTCACAGGATATATTTACATAAGTACCTGCAACCTAACCAGGGAATGTCATTCAAATTGATGGATGGGGGGCGCTATAACTGCTAAAAAAAGCAGAATGGTATAACACAAATCAGACTATAAATCAGCAATTGTTTGACCTATAGCCATAAAAGTCACAGGATATATTCACATAAGTACCTGCAACCTAACCAGGGAATGTCATTCAAATTGATGGATGGGGGGCGCTATAACTGCTAAAAAAAAGCAGAATGGTATAACACAAATCAGACTATAAATCAGCAATTGTTTGACCTATAGCCATAAAACTCACAGGATATATTCATATTAGTACCTGCAACCTAACCAGAAAATTTCATTCAAATTGACTGATAGGGGGCGCTATAACTGCTAAACAAAGCAGAATGGTAAAACACAAATCAGACTATAAATCAGAAATTGTTTGGCCTATAGCCATAAAACTCACAGAATATATTCAAATAAGTACCTGCAACATACCCCGAAAATTTCAATTTTTTTTTTTATATATATATAAGTCAGGTAAAGGAGTTGGACTGTAAGTCTTTTGTATGGTCTACACTCTGGAACAGATGGTGGCGGTAATGCACCAATAAGCTGGATATATACCGCCGTTAAACTAGAAGAAGAAGAAGATACACGCTCATTCTCTGTGCAATAGATGTAAAAAAGGCAGCTACAACTGGATCCGCGGAAAACTCGGATATTTCACTGCGGAATAACTTATTCTCAAGGCGTAGCGTCACACTGGAAAAGCAAAAGAGCATGAAGGAGCTTGGACCTGACCGACCCGATTTAAAGATTCTGCAGCAGGCAAGTGATCGTGGACGAGCTGACACCCAGGGCTTCTCCCGCACTTGTTACGACAAACAGCGATGGCTAGCTGGGTTAGCAACGCCTTTTATTGCTTTTCCTGTTTGCTGTTCCAAGTTTGATAGATTTAACAGGGCCACCGTGAAAAGAACAGTACATCTACTACTGAGGGTCTGGCCAGGAATATGTGCCCCATTCTGTAATTTACCATGCGAGATACCATTTTGAAATATCCTGAGCCCTATTTCATGCTGAGAAGCCAGTTTTTGCTGCGAACGTAATTTCTGTCCGATGTGTGGTCAACGTTCGCTCTGCATTCCGCATTTAAGTCCCTATTTTATAACAACCGGTAGTGTGAAAGCGGGGTATATTGCTAACGGATGTTTACTTCTTGGCCTTGTAGAATCTTCACCAACTCGCGTTTGTGTCCCTTGTCAGAAAGATAAAAATTTCCGTCCACAGTGATAACGTTAGCAACAACCTGTAATTTCAGTACAGCACTGCTGTGAGATTTGGCGGCTGCTGGCAGGGTATTTAAACCGTTTTGTGCAGATTTGTTCGCCAGTGGAAACGGAGCTGCAGATTTATGCACGCAGTTGCAATATTCTATCACTAGATGGCACACCCAGATCAGTTATTGAATTTTCACATGCATGCCAAGTTCGAACGTTTTTTATATTAAACGGTCGAACTCTCTCCAGTCCCTGTCAAACCAACCTTGGTTTGACTTAAAGGGGTTGGCACATCCATATGACAGGGTAGCCCAACAAAGTGTCTCTCCTTCCTCTCAGAACTCCAGGATGGATGAGGAACATGGAAATGAGTGGGCAGGATTGACTCATTATCCAGTGTATGAATTTTATTGCCTCAAAATAATACCATGGGAAAAACTTTGCATTTAAAGTCACTGTTCAAGAGTAGATTTGCAGACTTTTAACAAAGCCCTGCTTATTGTGGATCAGCAGTTTGGTCACTGGTGTGCCTTCCCTTTACTCTTTGGCATTGGCTCAGTCTTGGCACCGTTTGAGTTCCATCCTGTGAACACCAATTTTCCGTTCATGTAACATCAGCAACAAGACCAAATTTTTAAATCCCCCCCTTTGTTTTTACCAAAATTGCAGCAATCCAGGTCTGAAACTTCCTGTAAACATTTGTTTTTATGTCATCGATGAAATAAGCCGCATATTTACCATTAGTGACACTTATTTTTTAAGCTGTTAAAGCTTTCAACTACGAATGGTCATTCTTGGCTTGAACCCCGGAATTGCCGCTCGCGGCTATATTTTTGTGTTGAGGTCGTTAGAAAGGCTTCTTCCTCGCAACTCTGCCTTAAAGGTCTTTATTGTTTAGGGTACGCTGTATTGATGTCCTGTGAACAACTAGACCCGTGTCTGCAACTCTTCTTGCAGCTCTTTTGCAGTGATGTGTGGGTTCTTCCGAGCATTTCTCACCAGATCTCGGGCCATTCTTTTTTAAATTTTTTTTCTTTCTTTTTTTTTTTTTTAATAAATTTGGCATCTCCAATCCCACCGGAATCTGGAATTCCTTATCCTTGCTTGTATGCAGCCCCTGCTTGCCAGCTCAGGAGAGAGACAGTTTGCGGCCCTCCTCCAAAGCACGTGCCTGTCAGCCCCTGCATCTTTACACTCATTGGTCAAAACTATTGCAAGTTCAGAACGAGGGCGGAAAATACCCAAACATGAGCAAGCTTAGAATCTTACTGATGAGTTCCCGGCTGGCTAACAGGAGGTGCTTGAGCAACGAACAAGGCAACTATTTTTTTATTTCCCTTCCCAATTTGCATCCCCACTGCGCCTTAGCCAATCGAGCGCTGTTCTGAAAAAGCTGCCAGTTGGTACGACGAGGGATCGAACCAGCGCCATGGCAGATCTCGAGCCAGTCTATTTGAAATTTTTCTTGGTTTTCTTGGCTTGACTTCAATTGTTCCATTTATTTTCCATTTACTTACAATTTTTCTCACAGTAGAAATGGGTAGTTTGAAACGTTGCAAGAGTTTTTCATAGTCCTTTCCCTGTTGGTGAAAGTGAATTATCTTGATTTTGACATCCTTGGACAACTGTTTAGAGGAACACATGGTTTTTAACACCAGACACAACAGCCACCACAGTCGGATACTTTCGAAGGCATGGAGCAGGGTTTTTGCTGCATAGAGAATTTGGTGGTGGCCGCCACCGCCAAATTTCTTACCGCCACCAGCTCACGGCATGATGCTCAGTGTTTTTATGGTAAATTCTTAACCGGGATAAGCCTCATAACCAGGATACTGAAGTCCATGTAAACGCACTCACTCACGATCTGTCATTTCCGTCAATTATAACTGCAATTGCTGCCCGCAACCACTGATAGTGGCAGGGACGCTGTATCAAAATCAGCACAAATATGACGCTATGAAAACAGCCGACAAAGGAGAGTTGCTCACCGACCCACAGAAGTGCGATTTTCACGGTGCATGCGAGGAGAGCGACTTAGCTCCAGCAGATCACATCCTTGTTTCCCGGATGTTGCAGCTCCTGGAGGTAAGTAAATGTGAAACGCTGCTAATGGAGATGCGATAAATGAATTAATGAAGCAAAATTCGACTTAAAGCTGAATTAATCTGTTATCTGTAATTGAAATGATAACGTTAGCACCAAAGTTTAACGTTAGTAAAATTCAGCGTTTGCCTGTGGGAACATCCGTATGCAGCGAGTTTGCTTTGCTGTACTGTGGTTGCTAAACAGACGGGAAAGAGTTTCTCTCAAACAATGTTTGAGAGAAATGGTAATATTGTGTATCTGGAATGAATTTTAGATCTTTGAGTCCATCTCATGACAAATGGGAGCAAAAACAAAAGTGTTGCGTTTATATTTTTGTTGAGTGTAGTTCAACCCTGGAATTATATTCACCTGACTCATTGAAGCCCTAGCGAGTAAATCACCTGGGTCTGGGCCTTGTGATCATCTTCTAAAAAGGTCACAAAGAATAATCCAAAAGGATTCCCAAACTTTTACACAGGGCCCTTTTTCCTTTCTTATCATTTAAAAACTCAGAAAAATTCAAATAAAAGGAAACCTTGCTTTTGAATTTGCAGAAAGGTGCCATGTTTAACTTTGTAGCATTTAGTGTTCAGGTTTGCTTTCAGTCGCTTGAAGATTAATCATAACAGACCAGGGGTTCCCAAATTTTTGCACCCCACTGTGTGTTCGTAAGAATTATTCCACCTCTCTTCTGAATCTCCACCCATGGCCAGATGCTGAAATCAGTATACTTGCTCTGCTGTCCCCAAGCTCTGGTTAAGCCAGCACTAGCGACTGCAAAAAAACTGTAACTCTGGTACTCACACATCCAGGCAGAGGCTCCAGCCTCCACCCAGCAGCAGTCGAATCATGCCTGTAGTGCCGGCGTGGCTTGGCTTCCTCAACTGGGTTCCGTAGGTTGTGAAGGCGCAGCAGTCGTGTAGCATCAATGGTGAAGTATTCGGTCGGACTGACTTCAGTCGAATGGCATCCTCCTGTTGATTTAAGCAGCTTCCTTCCGTTGGCAGCTGCTCACCCTAGTCACTGACTGGTTCTCTGGCATCCTGCCTCTGAGCGAGGACTGGTTCACCCAACTGTCAGTCCTCCACCCATTAAGGCCACAGTCCAACCCTTTTAATGCTTTCTATACACAACGGCAGAACTCCTCCACACCGTGACACTAGATTTTTGCAAATGCAGTCCCAAATTCAATAAATATACATGCAAACATCTAAATGGGTTTTCTGAGAAGTATGTAGTATATAATAAAAATGGCTTGAATACAACATGTTACCAGTCTCGCAATTTAACGACACTCGCACATTATTTAGCCAACAATATGAGGCAACTTTTGTGAAAATATCTTAGGTGTGTTTTCATTGGAACCTGGTTGTATTTCCTAGATGAGCTTTACGTTTTGCATCAAGACGGATGCATTTTTCGAAAGAAAATTGTCTGAAACTTCTTCAGTTTTTACCCCTCGGCCGACTCTGGCCGGAGGGGTATTGTCATCACCTGCGTGTCCGTCTGTCGTCCGTCGTCCGTCCATGATTTTGTCCCGGCCAGTACTCTGCAACTAATGATCGCAGCTTCGCCAAATTTGGTATGATAACTCACTATGACCCAAAGATGTGCAAAGTCAAGTATTTTGCTGGATTTGACCTTTGACCTTAGCGCTGTGACCTTGAACCTGGAAATCTTGTCCGGGTCAGTACTCGGCAACTAATTATCACAGCTTCGCCAAATTTGGTATGATAACTCACTATGACCCATAAATGTGCAACGTCATGTTTTTTTGCCCGATTTGACCTTTGACCTAAGCGCTGTGACCTTGACCCTAGAAATCTTGTCCGGGTGACATTGTCCAGGCCAGTACTCATCAACTAATGATCGCAGCTTCACCAAATTTGGTATGATAACTCACTATGACCCATAGATGCGCAACATCAGGTTTTTTGCTGGATTTCACCTTTGACCTTCGCGCTTTGACCTTCACCTTGGAAATATTGTCCGTGTCAGTACTCGGCAATTAATCGTCACAGCTTCGCCAAATTTGGTATGATAACTCACTATGACCCATAGGTGTGCAACATCAGGTTTTTTGCTGGATTTCACCTTTGACCTTTGCGCTTTGACCTTCACCTCGGAAATCTTGTCCGGGTGACATTTTCCAGGCCAGTACTCAGCAACTAATGATCGCAGCTTCACCAAATTTGGTATGATAACTCAATATGACCCATAGATGTGCAACATTAGGTTTTATGCTGGATTTGACCTTTGACCTTAGCTCTCTAACTTTGACCCTGGAAATCTTCTCCGAGTCAGAACTCAGCAAGTAATTCTCACAACTTCACAAAATTTGGTATGGTAACTCACTGTGACCCATAGATGTGCAACGTCAGGTTTTTTGCTGAATTTGACCTTTGACCTTAGTTCTGTGACCTTGACCCTGGAAATCTTTTACTGGTCAGTACTCGTCAACTAAGTATTGCAGCTTCACCAAATTTGGTATAGTAACTCACTGTGACAGATAGATGTGCAATGGCATGTTTATTGCTGGATTTCACCGTTTGAACTTAG
The DNA here is from genome assembly GCA_029721435.1 of Gymnothorax reevesii. Lineage (NCBI taxonomy): Eukaryota > Metazoa > Chordata > Actinopteri > Anguilliformes > Muraenidae > Gymnothorax > Gymnothorax reevesii. The sequence continues at coordinate 63,385,603 of CM056575.1, forward strand.
CGCTGTGACCTTGAGGCAGGAAATCTTATCCGGGCCAGTACTCGGCATCTACTGATCGCTGCTTCACCAAATTTGGTATGGTAACTCACTGTGATACATGGATGTGCAAGGTCATGTTTTTGCTGGATTTCACCTTTGACCTTAGTGCTGAGTGGGAATTTCAATAATATTTACTGCAGGATGGTTTCATAACACACAAATCAAACCCTGTTGTGTATAGCACTTTTTTGCTTTCAGACCAGTCAAGGTGCCCACTCTAACCCCTGATTGTGCCCACCTGTAATAGAACCCCCCCAAATTTGCACCTCTACTTCGGAACTGGATCTTGGAGCAGTTAAAGAAGGTTGCTTGGTTCAGTTGGTCCCATTTTCTTTGTGATGTGCTTTGGCTCAGTAAGTGTACACCATTTACTCAGGAAGAGATGGAATCAGGAAGCACTGCCACAAGCTGGCAGATGGAGTGTGATATTCTGGGTAATTTTCCACTGTGAAACCCTGAGCTTGAGAATTCAACCAACGTCAGTTTGATAGAGCTGTTTTGGCAGCACAACGCGGACTTTCACTGTAATATAGGGGTGTCCGATATTGACTTTTTTGCAAATATCTGATATGCCGATATTGGTTGACTCATAATTTTCAATATCCATCGATACTGATATATGCGGGCCATATTTCCCCCCAAACTAATTTTAGGCAACATGACATATCTCCTGTTGTGGAATTAACACATTATTCAATTCAATTTATTTTGTATAGCGCTTTTCACAGAGACTGTCACAAAGACGCTTTACAGTGAGAGTTTAAAGAAATAAAAAGGCAGTGCCCAGCCTATTCCCCACTACAGCAAATGAGGCAAAAAACTCTCAGTAGGGAGAAAAATCCTCCAACAGTGGTGAGAAAAAACTCCCCAGTGGAAAGAAATCTCAGGAGGAACCCAGCCATAGTGGGGGAGCCCATCCTCCGCGGGCTAGCTAATTAAGAACAAAAAAGTAAAATGGAGTGAAACGACAGAAGAGTTCCATTTAAATCCATCTAAACAGTGGCAACGGTAGCTTCAGAAAGTGGCCAGTCGAGGATGGTGCAGGACTGGACCAGGGCCGGACCGGATCGGATCAGGACAGCGGGACAGCAGCAACCAGCGCTCATGGTGAGGGACAGGGCTCAAACGGTCCAGGACTCAGGGAAGTGGAGGGAAAGATCCTCGGAAAGAGACACAGAAGAAAGGGGTGTGAGGCACTGGATAACTACTGCATGATAATAAAAGTACCGTCCTCTGTCATGTGCCAAGAGGGAAGTTATAAGCAGACTGCCCAGGAAACAGTCAACACCCCTCCATCCACTTCCTGCAGCACAGAGGCCCAACACTTATTCCAGGCTGTTAGATCACTTTTCATTTTCTAAACAATAGTACCATATGGACCTCCCCGGTGACTAGGGGGTGATTGCCGTGTAAGTGCAATCTCAGTGCCACCGGTTCCACATGGATTTAAGCAATTTTAACGACCAAAAGCTAGTATCCTTCATCCACTTATTGCAGTACAGAGGCCCTGAAATTCCATCCGACCAAGGCTGCGTAATTTTTCAATCAGATACCACCAACACCATGTAGACCTACCCGGTGACTAAGGCTGTAGCAAGCCCCACCGGTGCCGTGTAAGTGCTATCTCAGTGCCACCGGTTCCACATGGATTTGCGTAACACTACACCAGTGCCATATGGACCTCCCCGGTGACTAAAGCTGTAACAAGCCCCACTGGCACCGTTAATGCATGCTCAGTGCCACCGGTTCCACATGGATTTACTTAACTCAGGCTTCCAATATCTTGTGAACCCATCAACTAGGTTTTAGTCAGCCCCATCAGAGCCAAGTAATGTTTGATACATAATAATCATGATCTAATCATAGGCTTGACTAAAAAGGTAAGTTTTTAGCCTACTCTTGAACACAGAGACTGTGTCTGAGGCCCGAATGTCCGTTGGGAGATTGTTCCACAAGATTGGAGCTTTGTAGGAGAATGCTCTCCCACCAGATGTAACTCTAGATATAGTTGGAATTTTCAAATATCCAGCACCTTGTGAACGAAGTAATCTTGGAGGGGAGTAAGGAATGAGAAGTGCACTAAGATATTCTGGGGCCGAATCATTTAAGGCTTTGCAGGTAAGCATTAGAATTTTATATTCAATTCAAAATTTGACAGGCAGCCAGTCAAGATTATTGAGTACTGGGCTAATGTGGTCATATTTCTTCGACCTGGTCAGAACCCTAGCAGCAGCATTCTGTACTAATTGAAGGCGATTCAGGATAGAACTGGTGCAGCCTGACAGTAAAACGTTACAGTAATCCAGCCGAGAGGACACAAATGCATGAACCATTTTTTCGGCATCCTGAAGAGACAGCATTTTTCTCAGCTTAGATATATTTCTAAGATGAAAGAAAGCCACTTTTATGATGCTATTAAAGTGACAGTGCAGAGAGAGTTCTGAATCAAGGGTGACACCAAGGTTTTTAACAACAGCTTTGGCAGAAACCCGGAGACTGTCGACGTTGAGAGAAAACTTGAGGAATGTGTCTCTGAGTGATTTGGGACCAATTACCAATATTCCAGTTTTATCTGGATTGAAAGAGAGAAAATTCTGTGTCATCCATGCTTTAACGGCTTTAAGACACATCTCTAATCTAGTTAGTGGATCGATTTCACCTGGCTTAAAAGATATATAAAGCTGCGTGTCATCTGCAGAACAATGGTATTTCACGTCATAACTACTTATGATGCTTCCAAGGGGAAGCATGTATAAGGAAAACAGCAGAGGGCCCAGAACAGATCCTTGAGGTATTCCAAAGTTCACCTTGGAATACTCAGAGGAATTACCATTTACTCTGACAAACTGACATCTATCAGAAAGATAGGACTTAAACCATGAAAGGGCGAGTCCAGAAATACCAACCAGATTTTCTAGCCTGTGAAGAAGAATATGGTGGTCTATCGTGTTGAAGGCAGCACTTAGATCAAGTAGGACAAGGACAGAGATGCAGCCACAGTCCATGGAGAGAAGTAGATCATTCATTACTACAGTGAGGGCTGTTTCAGTGCTATGATGTTTTCTAAAGCCAGATTGAAACCTATCATTTACCTTATTCATTTGCAAGAAGCAAGTGAGCTGTTGGGCAACACATTTCTCAAGGATCTTGGATAGAAATGGAAGGTTTGAGATCGGCCTATAATTAGCCAAAACTGTTGGATCTAAATTTGGTTTTTTGAGTAGAGGCTTAATTTCAGCCATCTTAAATGAAGTCGGAATCAAACCTGAAATCAGGGAAGAATTGATTATGTGCAGAATTTGACTGCCAAGAATGGGCAGGAGTTCCTTCAGTAACTTACTTGGGATGGGATCTAAGAGACAAGTTGTTGATTTGGAAGTAGCGACCAGTTTGGCAAGTTCGCTCGGGGATATGGGAGAGAATGAATTAAATTGGTTTATATGCATAGCATGAGGTTTTAAGTTAAGGCCTTCACCAACTGCCAGGGAAGCACTAATATTTTCTCTAATTTCAATTATTTTGCCACTAAAGAATTTTAAAAAATCATCACTGCTGCAGGAGGGTGGAATTTGAGGGGAACTTGTAGCATGGTTGTTTGTTAACTTGGCCACTGTTTTGAACAAAAATCGAGGGTCATTTTTATTTTCCTGTTTAAGATTTGCAAAATATGACGACCTAGCAACAGACAAAGCCTGCTTATACACAACAAGGCTCTCTTTCCAAGCACAATGGAATACCTGGGGTTTAGTGGAGCGCCATTTGCGTTCTAGTTGACGGGATTTTTGCTTTAGAGTCCGCGTCTGGTCAGTGTACCATGGGGCTGGTCTCTTATTCTGAGTAGCCTTTTTAAATTTCAATGGGGCAACTACATCAAGTGTACTACGGAGGGCATTAGCAAACTTATCTGCCATTTCATCAATACAGAGGGGGCTGGCTAGATAATCAAGATAAGTTGGTAGTACTTCAATGAATTGTGAAGACATTGTGGCAGTAAAAGTACAACTTACGTATATCCTATTTTCTAATAATACAGGGTGGGCCAATTGTAGACTGGATGTTAAAAGAAAATGGTCCGATAGGTTGGGATTGTGTGAATGGATGTCAACTTTGGCAATCTCAACACCAAAGCTTAAGATCAGGTCTAAAGTATGGCCATGAATATGTGTTGGGCCAATGACACTCTGAGTGAAGCCAACCGATTCCACAAGATTAGTAAAGATGGATGTTGAAGAATTATCTACCCTCTCGAAATGCAGGTTAAAATCACCCAAAATAACAATTCTATCATAGCTTAAAACTAATTCAGAAAGGAACCACGAGAAATCATGCATGATGCCAGAATATTGACCGGGTGGCCTATAGACTATCACCAGAGCAATAGACCAAGAAGGGATGGAGTTCATACTTGCATCAAGATATGAGAAATTCATTAATAGTACCTCAAATGAATCAAATTTATGTTGCAGTTTGGGCACAGAGTGAAAGGAGTCATTATAAATGACAGCGGCGCCGCCTCCTTTCCGGTCAAGACGGGGGTTATGAGCAGATATAAAACCAGGTGGAGAAGCTTCATTCAAAGAGGTGTTTTCATCTGATTTCAGCCAAGTTTCTGTAAGGCATAGTACCTCAAGACTATAATCAGAGATTAATTCGTTCACAAGAGCTGTTTTCGAGTTAAGTGATCTTATATTAAGTAGACCAAATTTGTGAGAGGGTTTTGAATTCATATAGGGGTAAATATAGTTTGTTTCAATGAAGGTAAGGTTATTGTGGACCACACCACAATTCTTCCTTTTTAATTTTATTGGGATTTGGGGAACAGACACAGTCTCTTTTAAATTTGACCTAAACAATGATTTATCAGGAGTAACTGCATAAAATGGCTGCGATCTAGAGTGGACACTTGGCAGTCAATTGCACTGGTTTAAACAGTAGGTAAAATTTTTTGACAAAAGGACGGTGCCCTCTCGAGAAGGATGAACACCGTCCCTCCTCAAAAGGCCAGGTCTGCGCCAGAAAGTTCGCCAATTATCTATGAAGCCAACATTATTTTCTGCGCACCACTCAGACAACCAACGATTGAGTGAATCTAATCTGCTGTACATTTCGTCACAACATCGGATCGAATATGGCCCAGAGACAGTTACCAAAAGCGACAGTTTCTTAGCTTGGGCGCAGACAGACTTAAAACCACTTTTCGTTATCTCCGATTGTCTTAAACGAATGTCATTTGTACCAGCGTGGATAAATATTTTGGATACCCTTCTCAAGTAATTTCAAATGAGCTTCGATGTCCGTGACACGAGTGCCGGGAATACAGTTTACTGCAGTAGCTGGTTTAAACACCCTAACATCTCTCACTATAGAATCACCGATAATTAGTGCGTTTTCCGGCACTTGTTCATACAACTGTCGATCTATGAGGGGAGCGAAGACAGGAAAGCGAAGACAGGAAACAGGAAATATGATGGTCTTGGATCATGATCATTATGTCAACTTTTCTCGTGATGCCCCACTGAATGCATTCACAAATGCAACAAGGCTTTTCAAATGTAAACAATAAATAAGAAAAAAAATAAAACTACTTCAACTTAAAAAATTCCAATGACTTTTTTTTTAAAATTTTGTCTCAACAGTTTGGATCACACTCTCCTTGAGATAATTCTGCTATGCCCCCTACACCTAGGCAATTTGATTACTTCACAAATTTTGAAATTTTGGACCAGTACAACTGTGTGCAGCGGGTCAGGCCGACTAAAATAAAATCCAAGTGATAAAATTTTGGCATATCTGGGCCAAATTACTGCTGAGACATAAGCCAAAGTTCAAATCCAGCAATGCTGGCAGAGATTTGATCTCACCAATGGGCTAGATTTCCAATCGCGTGCTTTTAGGTTTTGCTTCTATTTGGCGGTGGAATTCAACAATATCCTACATCAGCCAATGAAAATAACAAATGCACAGAGTTGCATGCACTCTCTGAGTGTGCTTGTTTTTTCGGTTTTCATTAACGGCAAAAAAAAAAATCCAGTGACAGTCTTTTCCAATATTATATTTTTATGCAAATATCGGCAGATAATATTGGCCCACCGATATTATCGGACATCCCTTCTGTAATAGGCTAGTTGTTTTAATCTTGTGGCTGATTGATGTGTGTCTATTACACTACAGGCCAAAAGGTTGAAAGCAACATAAAATTTGTCCAAAAAAGATCATAGTTTCATTGGCATACTTTGCAACAAAATAAACATGATTATTATATAAAGAGTCACTTGTCAGAATACATTATCATGCTCATATTACTAGGCCCATGGTCCTAGTGCCTGCCGGATTGCCATTGGCATCTGGTGAGCTGTAAACCACGACAAAGTGAATAATGTAAACTGTGATTTGTTTTTTACTTTTTCACTGAAGTTGTGACTCTTGCAAATTTTCTCAACCCAAAAACTAAGCCACTCCTTTCTTTTGTTAACATTTATTCAGCAATGGTTTGGTAACATCAATGTTTACAGTACCTAAAGGTATATAGAAGAAAATGGTGGATATCATTGAAAGAAAAGTCTAATCATGCAGTAAATACATTCCAAAATCCATAGATTTCATACTGGTTCTTAAAAAAGGCATTGTGAACAGAATCTTGAAGTTGCTTCCGAATCTTTGACCTGTATTGGCCTTGTTTCCAGCCTTTCCTGAGGTGTATATGTATTATTATGTATATTAGATTGTTAAAATGGAGCTCTTAGAATGACGTTCTTTAAAAAATGAGCACTTTTTGCCGGAGTAATCCACATTAGACGTGCTTCATTGAACATGCTTTGAAAGATGCTGCAAACTTGAGGGTCACTATTTTGAAATGAAGCTGAATGTCCGAAGTAGTTGCTATATGGACTAACTCTACCACGTGTAAATTTTTTTGTGCCAGATCGGTGAATGGAACATATGCACTACAGCTGAACACTTGTGCCGCTCTCTCAAACAGATTTGAATTGGCAAGATGATGCAACCCAAATGGCAGTTTCCAAGGAGCTCTCCAAACCTTTGAAGGTATCCCATAGACGTCCCCAGATTGGCCCAAAAGTCAGTGGTCTCAGGTGAGTTAGTGCTCCAGTCATTCACATTTTGAAGGATCAGCCACAGAAAGCATTGAAATCAATGCTTGTCATAGAAAGCAATATCATGGAGATTAATGGGGTAGAAATTTGATTTTTTTTTTTTTGATTTGGCCATAATTTTATAAAAAGCAAAAATGCTATGCTGCTGTTGATCAAAAAAACCACTTGACCTCAATCAGCCATGTAACCACTACCCTGGTCGACAAATTGTTTGCGGGGCCTGATCTGCCAATCAGCTGTGAGCATCACTGACCCACAAAACAGTGAATCATCCTCACCAAGCAGAGGCACTCTGGGCAGCATATCCTTGCACTCTCCATGGGTCATTGAAAACATAATCACTGTGAATTTGCGGCTAGCTTTATTCACCAGTGAGGCCTTGGCTCAAGAGTGTGCTAGGCTGTTATATCCAAAAATAATTTCTGGATTCAAGATAGGATACAAGCAGTTGCTGTGATAAAAAATGTATCCATCTGAGTGGCCAAAGGAAATATCAACCATAGACTCAAAAAATCAATAGGAGAAAAACTGTATTACCTCCTGGACTGTATATAGAATGTTACTATGAAAATACTAAAAGTAACTTCACTGACCTGATTTTTCCCATTAATGACTTAGTGAGCTTGGAGTGATGCAAGTCAACGTAGCCTGCTGTGAAGGTGGTTCTGGGCCCATGCAGTTCATTATTACCATTAATCTTCAGTGTGAGGCATCCTGGTGGCACTGCACAGTTCCCCATTGCCATTAATTTTCACTGCTGTGGCTGTCTGCTGGGTCTGTACAGTTCATTATTAATATTAATCTTCATTGGTGAGGTCTTATGCTGGCTCCATACAGTTCATTATTACCGTTAATTTTCACTGCTGTGGCCTTCTCCTGGCTCTGTCCAGCTAAATATTACTATTTATCCTTACTGGTGTGGTCTTTTCCTGTTTTTGTGCAGTTCAACATTACAATTCATCACCACTGGCATGTCCTTCTGCTGGCTTTATACTGTTCATCAGACTACTCATCACTGGTGGTCCTTTTGCTGGCTTTGGACAGTTTGACATTTCTATTCATCTTCACTGGTGTGGCCTTCAGTTCACTCAGTGCAGTTTATCATTATCCTTGCTGGCTCTGTACAGTTCATGCATTATTATTCTTCTTTACTGGTGAATCAACCGTTTGACTCAATGGTTCTAATTTTGCACACTGCATCTCTTTATGAGGATGAAATAGTCTTTCCAATGAGCAAAATAAATCTTTAAATGTCTGGCTGCTATTTTTCAATCAGGGAACCACTGCTGTTTCAGAGAAATGGCAATGACTAATCAACCTGAAATTTGCAGGGCAAATGCGTAACATGCACAGTTATGTGCCATGAACTGAAAAATTGTTTGAAGAACAATTTGTGTCCTCACAGCTTCAAAACTGATGATGACGACGTCATGTTGCTTGTACCTTGTAGTTACTGCTTGTAGTTTTTGTGTGTGTGTGTGTGTGTGTGTGTGTGTGTGTGCCAACACAAATTACAAAAGCTGTTTCTAGTGTCCCAATGTGGGACCCAAGCATAGAAAATAACACCTGTGAGCTTACATAACATTAAAGCCTGAAATAATCCGAATGAGCTACAGTGCCCATGGCAATTGATGCGAGATCAGGTAGACACCAGAAGCGAGGTGAAGGGGAATGAGGAGTTTAATAAAACAAAAGCAAACAGGCACGAGGGCCAACAAAAAACTCGGCCCAAAGGGTTGCAAAATACAAACTAAGGTGAGCTTCACAGAGCTAGAAACTAAAGATCAAAAATGACAAAAACAAAAGCCACTGGAAACTCCAGGCAGATAATTAATAAAGAGAAAAGAACAAAGATGCGAAGAATGCAGAAGGCTATATACAAAATGACTATGACTATGGAAAAACAGACTAGAACAAGACTTGCGAACATGAGCTTGAAACGAGACTTGGGAACATGAGTTTGAGCAAGAACGAGACACTGTCTGCCAGCCAACTTCGACTGCATCCAGATAAAGGGTAAGAAATCAAGACATGAGGGGCAACACCTGGAGAAGGAGAAACAAGAGGCATGGCAAGATCATCGGACATGGACTAAGATTGGATGACAAGACTTGCTCATTAAGAGAATGAGTGTGCTCAGCTGAAGTACCAATTAAGTATGCAGTTTGGAAGCAAGCATGAATGTTCAGAACAGAAAAGCACAGCAAGATCTTGAAATAGCAAAGCAGGAATCATGACAACAAACTCCCCAGTGGCATCATTAGGCTGTTTTAATCGGGCTAAAGCCCCGGATGTTTTGTAATTAGCCCCGAATGTTCAGGGGAGGAAAAAGAAAAATCGTTAAAAAAAAAAAGAAAGAGACCGTTTTTGCACTCTTATGTTGTAGCTCGAATGAAATAATGATTGAACCAATAACAAATGACAATCGGTCATTATTATTAAATCCACTAATAGCATTGGCACACAGAGGGTTAACCCCAGGTCTCACCTACGTTGTAATTGACTCAGCTTCAGCCACGCGTCAGTTGGCTAGACTTTTCAACAAGTCAATATGACCCAGAGAAAGATATTGATGTTTTTTGCACCAAAGGATGTTCACAGTCAAAGAGGTAATGGGAAGGGATTCTGGAAAATTGCATATTATTTGGAAAATGAGTTGTGCTGCAGCTAGAGATGAGATCAGCTATCTAGCTTAGGTTCAAGACTGTAGCTCGCTAGCCATGTGTGTCTTGTAATTTTAACTTGCCATGGTTACTAGCTAGCCAGCTTGTAGGGATAGGAATATTTTACCGAACCGGACGGGTATGGAGGAGACGGGACCCCGTATATAATTTTTATCATTTGAATGGGGCCCGGGCCAGACTCGGGCTTTGCGTTATTATTTTCGCGGTAAATGAGTGATCATATGAAGCATTCCGAATGCCAAGACATATGCAAAAATGGATGTTGCGGAGTTGAAACAGAGATTAGCCTGTGGTAATTTCATGTTGGTTGACCCAGCGAAAATGGGGAGAGATTTGTCTCAAAAATATTTACGCACGTGTTTTTCAGACCAACAAATATATTATCCAGGATTTACTCATGTGTTTTTCAGATCCACAAATATACCTGCGATTTACACACGTATAGTTCTAAATAAAAATTACTGAAAATTTACAACACAAATGATTCATTCTTGACTGACGTGCACATTTGAAAAAACGTCGGGCTGCAAACGGGTTCGGCCTCTACAAAGCTGCCGGGCTCGAGTCGAGTTAGCCTGTATCGGGCACGGCCCGGTTCGGGCATAACTTTTAAGGCCCGTTTTATGCTCGACTTAATGTTACATGGAAAAATAATATAGCCAACCGTATTTTTCGGGTTATAAAATTTCAATTAATGTGTCAGTAACTTGTCAACTTTCTTAAACACATATTTGTCATGTCTTGAAGCTTATGTCGTTGAATTTTCTCCGGCATAATTAAATATAAATAGAAAACACATTCATGAAAAAACTGTGAACAAGAGCCAATTTTGACAGTTTTGACAATTCTTTTTAGCTGTACTCAGCTGAGGACTGTTTTTCTCTCACAAAGGAAGGTAACTCAAATAAGAGAGAGGTACCACACTTTGTTCAGTAAAACTGCCCACATGTTTTTGTTCAGTAAAAAAATCTACTTTGATTACAATCAGAATAAATACATCAGGTGCACTGGATAATTTATTTTTAATGTTGATTTTTTTGAAAATTGGATGATTTTAAGTGTGCTTTATAGCTCCAAAAATATGTGTAGCAAACTTAACAGTGTGGTTAACCTAGTAACTGTTGGTGTATGCAAGTGTGTGTGATGCAGTATGTGAGGATTGTGTGTTCCTGAAATAATTATGCTTGGACTTCTTCAGATGATAACCAAGTTGGTATGGATGTGGCAGGCGCTGCTGTTGCAGGTGCTGCTGATGCCCTCAGCCAGTCCAGCCTACTGGAGGGTGCAAGAGGTAGCTAGCTTGTTGATTCTTAAATGGAGTTGTTGACTTATCTGTTCCAGGATTATAGCAATTGGAGGACAAAGTTGACAATGTATTAACATTTATAAGTAGGCTATAAAACACTATGGGCCGGATCTACAAAAGCTTTGCGTGTATAAAAACGTGTGCAGACTCATTGCACACGCAAAAAAATGGACAAACTGATTTACTAACAGTGCACAGTAAGGGTTGCCTCTTTCAAAGGTGCAAAATAGCACGTCTGCATCCAGTTCGTATGTCTTTCACAATGAATATGCAATATGGGGCGTTTACACGCAATTGTGCGTGTGTTGGGAGGAGAAAATGTAAATATATTAATTTAGCACGCGCAAATTGATTTATCAAACCTGAAAGAAATTTTGCTAATAAAATCTGCGTCTATATTTTAACACATGTCAAAAGGTGGTGCAAACGGTTTGTATGCGTAATTGCGCACACATGGCTACAGTTATTGTCGCAAGAAGGAGACATCGAAATCATGAAAGGAGACGCAGAGATCGCATTTTTCACCCTCGTGTGAACGTTTTTGGAATGAACGAGGAAAAAATCATTAAAACATATCGCCTATCCAGCACTGCCATTTTGGAGCTGTTGGAGGAACTCAGAGAGGATTTGGAGCCAGCCACGAGAAGGAGTCACGCAATACCTGCAATGACAAAACTCCTTGCAAGTTTGCATTTTTTTTGCATCTGGGTCATTCCAGCGTACAGTAGCTATTACAGCTGGGATCTCCCAATCCCGTTTTTCAGATGTGCTGTCTGAAGTTCTAAATGCCATGTCGCGCCGGATGGCCAAGTTCATTAGGTTTCCACGCACTCGGCACTTATTGAATTAGACCAAACAAGGCTTTTTTGCAGTAGCTGGATTTCCTAGAGTTATAGGGGCGATTGACTGCACCCATGTGCAGCTTGTGCCCCCCGCAGACACTGAGCTCGTGTACAGAAATCGCAAACACACGCATTCATTGAATGTGCAGTGCGTTTGTGATGCCAAAGGCATCATTTCCAACGTTGTGGCAAAATATCCCGGGTCAGTACATGATTATTTTATTCTGAGAAACAGTTCTTTGTTTTCCAAGTTGCTAGATGGCGAGTTTGGAGATGCCTGGCTTGTAGGTGAGTCAATTTGTAAAATCCTTAGCGAAATTTATTTCATTAAAAACAAGAGCATGTTTCACATTGATTCATATGTTTTTTAAGGTGACAGTGCATACCCCCTACACCCCTTCCTCCTGACACCTGTTCTCAACCCAACCACTGCCGGAGAAATAAGATACAACGAGGCCCATATCCGTACACGGAATATTGTGGAGCGCACCTTCGGAATCCTGAAGAGCAGGTTCCGTTGTTTGGATCGCACTGGTGGAGCACTGCTGTACAGGCCAGAAAAAGTGGCCCAGATTGTAGTGACCTGCTGCATGCTACATAACATCGCCAAGCAACACGGGCTGGAGCATGAGGCCATGCCGGAGGAGAACGCCGACCTGGAGGTATGGAGCAACAACCCAATGCTGCAGGGATGCAGACACGCAGCAATCTCATTCGAAGTCACTTCTTGTGAGCTGTTTGGTATGTGCATTTTTCTATTTTCATTCAATAATGCGTTGTAGATTGCAATACAATGCCGTTCCCTCTGGCTAGTGTGACCCAACAAACTGCAGAACATTGCAAAGTTTAGCGAATCAACATTTATTTAAAAAAAAGACTGAAATCACTTTCTGAATTCCAAACATTATCAAACAAAATACTCATTCACGTCTAATTATGTTAAGTCCCGCAAAATCATATTAAAGACACATTGTTTCAGTCAGAAAATGTATTAGGCTATAGTCTTAACATTTATGGTGGAAAAAAAAAGAAAAAAGCAGTTCTTCATCATATAGCCCATTTTATACAAAAAAAAAATATTCACAGCCCATAGAAGACAACTTAAACGTGACAGTTGAATGTATCACTTGTGTTTCCTTTTACGCAGGTGGAACTTGCCCGTCATGCGCACCTCTCCTCCCTCTCCGGTGCCCGGCTGCCTAGCTGTCGCTGTGGGACTCGGTCGGCCCGCTTCTCCACCTGGATTGAGGGCAGTCATTGCCTGCATCCCTTCCCGTAGCCCTCTTGCCACAGAATTGACGGCCATCGTCAGGGCAGATACTGCGCTGACCATCTGTCTGCAGTGCGTGGCAATGGCCTGAGTATCGCGCCTTGCCGCCCGTGCCAACGATGACGTCGCTCGCATCTCCCGTGCAATTGTCTGAATGGCTGCAGACTGTTTCTTTTGTTCCTCCAGCAACTCCAGATCAATGTCCTTGGGACCCTTTCGAGGCTCTGCAGGGGTGGCGGCTGCTCTGGGGGGATTTGAGGTGGATGGCTGGACTTCTGCTGAAGATTCTACATGTAAAAAATAAATGTTTTTTGTTTGGGATTTGAGTTAAACTGGTCGTAGGCACAAGCAGAAGCGAATGGAGGGCTTTGCAGTTGAGTCCACCTTGGGCACAAGGGCTCATCTGGCCACAGAAGACCAGCTGAAACATCGCCCATTGTACCCATGTCTTGACTGTATGGTCAGTGAGCTAAATAGCAGATTTTCTAATGTGGGGGCAGAGCTTATGAAAGGCATTCAAGCTTGCAACCCAGCGTCTGATGATTTCCTCTCTGAAGATTCCCAAGACCTCATTGCAACACATTACAAAATGTCAGTGAGAAAAGAGGAGATTGTGGTGGCAAAGCCACCTTTTATTCCTTTTATCAAAGGAATAAAAAAATGCATGTGTACAGTGAAGAGTAGTTAGGAATAGGAATTGTTAAATTCTGTGTTGAGACGTTTGAAGAACAATTCATTAAACATCATTATTTACAGTTGCTGATGTGTGAATGCTTGGTTGGTATGTCTATTTGTCTCACTTGTATTCATTTAGTCTGAAAAAACTTGAATGAAACTTGAGATGTCAGGGGAGAAGCAGTTTGGTACAGCAGTTGAGTAACCATTTAAAACTATAATATTAGCCTTTTTTGTTTATTAAGATAAAGCATCACGTAAATATGCGCATGCATGTTTCTGAATCCTAGAATCGCCCCTGAAACTCCCTGTCTAAATTAGTAATATTAGTAATGTGCCTATCTAAGAATTTCACCACCCAGTGAGTGTTAGTAAATGTTAGTAACTTAAAAACAGTTAATTGTCAATTAAGCTTTGACAGCCCCGAATCAGCACAGCACAGAAGGAAGGGGGAAATACCAAAGCCAACCAGAGCTCTGAAATGTGCAACAACGAAGGCACGGGGCGGAACGCAGACAAGCGGTGGAGTGGCATGGCAGACCTGGCAAAAACAAAAACACGGAAAAGTAAAAACACGGACAATGAACATGAATGATGAAATACTTGGTATAAGAAACTGTTAAAACTGTGATATGAAATATGACTATGGACTATGGAATCCTGGTACATGAAACTGTTAAAACCATAAATGCTGGACTGAATTAAGCCCATGATTAAATCGCTGTTAGATCGCATACGGAGAGAAACCGTGTCTCTGGTTGCCAATTACGATAATTGGAAAACGTGTCAATAAATGAAAATGATTGAGAACTACTAATTGCAGTCAAAAAGGGACGTGCCTCAGCACCCCCGCTGGCTACACCACTGCTGATCACACATCCTGGCGTCTAAAGAGGAGGAAGAAAACTTTTTTTTCCCGCCAATTTTAGTGAATAATTGTGAGAGTCCCCATCTATTTTTTTTAACTTTGTGGATATGAAGGTGAAGTTTTTTCCACTCACTTCTGCTTACTTTGGCATCTTTGAGAGTTGCTTTCTCTCGCCAATTCCACGTTACTTTTACTATGAGACGTATATTAAAATTCAGACGCAGCTCCTGTTGCGAGAGAGGGATGCAGTTTGCACTTTAAGTTTTAAAAAAAAAGTACAAAGGTGAGCAATAGTTAAAACAATGATTAAAAAAGGTTAACCCTTTTTCAGCTTTCACTTGTACGTTTTCTTATCTGTCAAAATGATAGAGGATTATTATTACTCATTTTACTTTGTGGTTATATAGCGCAACTGCAATAGAAAAAGCTCATAAATCCCCAACGTGTAACTGGGTACACGACGGTTAGAAGTCCCGTGTACACGTGTAGAAAAAATTGTAAACGTTGACACCCCTAATCTGTACCACCATCAGATCAATTAATTTCCCTCAAGATGAATTTATTTTCGTGTGCATCCACGAATCTGTTTCTTATCGATCTAAGCTGTTATCAATAACTTGATGTAATTTTCCAGCTCACAATTGAAACAAAATAAAACCTCTGCAGAAAGTCTGTGAGGACCAGGAGAGCAGACTGTGCAAAGTGCAGTAAATATGATGAATTTCTCTCCAGAGACACTTCATCACATATTGAAATTTTGTCATTTTTCCTTACAAACGTTTGATGTTTGTTAAAATTAATGAATAATCCATGAACTAACGATGCACAAAATATCTTCATCATTTTGAAAAAAAGGTTGAAGATGAAGTTTACTCTTTCTTTCTTTTTCTTTTTTTTTTTTTTTACTTTTTATGATGTAGACACAGGATATTTTCCATTCAAGGAAAGGGGTATCATGCTTGATATTAGACTTTATTTTAACAATTGAATACTGAATATTTTAGGCAATTTTTAGATTTTATAGGAACACTGAACATCTTTCTAGATGTTTTCAATGAAGACTATGCGCAGGAAGTTCCTCACTTCATGGGCTCTAATTTCTTGGCACAGCGCAGGTGGCACAGCCCACGCAGTGTCAATTTCGTCCGGTGCAGCCCGCGCAGTGGTAATTTCGTGTGGTGCAACACCGTGCGCTGCCACTTTGGCAATTTGGTAGACGGATGTGCACCGAGATGGGTGTGGCGGCGTAGTAGGGGGAGGTGTCACATATTCATCAAGACGCAGTGACAATTTTGTAGAAAAAGCCTCCGCTGAAGTTGCCCAGAAAGTTTGCCAGCTCCAACCTGGTTTACTTTCAGTGCACTGGTAGTTTGGCTGAGCACAATGCGCACACATCACCGAAACCTCACAGGCAGGTTTCCAGAATGTCAGGCACATTTCAGTGCAATAAATAATTACAGCAAGCAGTACTTAATGTAACTATCTGAATCAGGACATAAATTACAGTATCTAAATTGATTGTCTTGATGTCAGATTAAAGGCGGTTGGCACACGTAATGGAAACTCGACCTGGCTTCATCAACGCACCTGAATCTGTGATGCAAACTAATGACTTCACATCTTTCTCTGCCAACCACAAACTGCCTATATAATGCTTGCATTCTATTCTCAGTAAAGCCGCTTGCACACTGGATGCGAAAAATTTTTTGCATGACTGATTACAGTCAAAGTCAATGCAAAGACGCGAATACACGTGTCTGTTTATTTGTCTGTTTTCTTCCGTTAAAGATAGACAAGTCTTTAATCGGTCTGTCTTTTGAAAATTAGACAGATGGATCAAACAGATTCACGGTTTATTTCCACACCAGAGATAAAATAGCGCTTGAAGTCAGTGATCAAATTAATTCCATGATCATTGACATTGTGAATTAAATATCGCATGCACGATCAAGACTGTCCGACGCAAAATGCAAAATACTCCATGTCCAGCAGCTGGAAAAAACTAAAAGTATTGATATAAGGACAGATTTATAACAAAAGAAAGAATAAAAATATATCATCAACAAACAGAGCATCCAAAAAAGATGGCCCGCAAATAAATAAATCGCAGTGTTCATTGGATGTTCTGTTTGTTGTTAAAATGTTTCTTTTTATTCTTTATTTCGTTATCAATCTGTTCCAATCGTCCGTTTTTTTTGCTGTCAGACACGGAGTATTTCGCATTTAGTGTTCGACAGGCATTGCACATTGTCCTGCGCCAATGTCGACTAACATAACGTAACATGAATGGCAAGAACAGGCCGTTCAGCCGAACTACGCTCGCCAGTTTCTTTATACTATTGTGAATGTATCCCCTCAGATACTCAATGACTTAATGGTATCTAGCTGTAAGTCAAGTCTGCTTTTGAAAACCCCCAAGGTCTCTGCCTCAACAATGTGGTCAGGCAAGCTATTCCACATTGAAATTATTCTTTGGGTGAAGAAATATTTCCGAATATCAGTGCTAAATTTACCTTTGGTCAACTTCCATTTGTGACTCGAGTTTTACTCACAACACTTGGTCGAAGGAATCCTACATAATTCACTTTGTTAATCCCTTTAACATATTTAAATGACCTCAATCAAATTACCCCTTAGTCTCCTTTTCCTAAGACCAAAGAGATCAGGATCTTCAGCCTCTTCTCGTAGCTTTCATCTTTAATACCTGGAATAAGCTTAGTGGCTCTTCTATGAACTTTCACTAGAACCTCAATATCTTTCTTAAAGTATGGTCCCAAGAACTGTACACAATACTCCAGATGTGGTCTGACGAATGTGTTGTACAAAATAAGCATCACCTCCTTAGATTTGTGCTCAATACTTTTGGCAATGTATCTCAGCATGCGATTGGCTTTTTAAACTGCTACGGCACAATGGCTAGAGCCTGTGAGGGTTTGGTCTTGTGTGCAGCACATTCCAGTTTCAAACCTCCCATGAAGTAATCCCATCTAATGTTCTTATTACCTGTATGTACAACTTCACATTTTGATAGATTAAATTTCATTTGCCACATTTCTGCCCAATTCTGGATTCTATCCAAATCATCCTGAATCACTTTAGTGGTCCCTAAACTATTTGCCAAACCCCCAAATTTATTATTGTTATGGCCCCAGTCTAGGGTACGAGCTGAAAAACAGCTTAAATGAGCCTCCCCTTTCCCGTCAGAGAGAAATATCATATGGTATCTGTCCAAATTTGGTTGATGGGGTCAAAGGTCATATGGTGTCTGTCAAAATTTAATTGATGGGGTCAAAGGTCATATGGTATCTGTCAAAATTTGATTGATGGTTTTTTGATGAGTTGATGATGTCATATGAGTTCATTTTTTAATGAGGTTATAATAGTTTATTATTTCTCACCCTTTGCCCCCTCCCCCTCCCTCCCTCTTATCCCCTGGCTGTGTGGGGTAATTCAGCACAGCCACCCTCCCTCCTTTCTGGGATAACATTTTAAACATTTAAAACATCTTTTAAAACATCTATTTAATTGCATAATTGTTAAGTGCTTTTTAAACATGTATTATTTGTGTGGTGGGGGGAAATGGAAGTGTTAAGTGGTAAAACTTTATTTCAAGCGTTTGTTGGTTGTGGGAAAACGGTAGAGGTTTAAAATTCGTAGAGTGTTTTAAAGTTGTGGGTAATATGTTAATAAAATAGTGTTTTAAAGTAAAATAAAAATAAATAAAAAATAAAAGTTAATAAAATACTGCTTTAAAGCGAAAAAATGAAGGCATGAAGTGTTAAAACTAGAGAGTAATGAATGAAGTACGTTTGAAATAGCAGTGAATATGTGAGCAGAATAAAGAAAGAAAGGAAAGATGAAATTATTTAACGATAAAGTCTGGCCGCGAGATGTAAGTGGAAAAGTTTTTCTCAGTAAGTTGTCGAAAAGTTCGATGCAAAATTAGGCAGATTTCCAAAGTCTGCTCACCCCGTTGGTCATCTCGCACTCTGGCAGTGTGTATGTGAGGTGAGTGGGGTATGTCAAAGGGGGCGGAGGCTGGTTCTGTGGGTGTGTGCGTACATGTGTTGGCGGGAATATGGTCAACCAATGGCTGAGCCATACAGTTTCTGTCAAAAAATCACAATGGTACAATGAAACTTACCCCAGAAAACAGGAAATTGGGTCAACGACTTTTGACCAAAGGCTGATGGAATGTGAATGACAGGATACACGCAGCGGTATCTATATTGTTATCAATACTTTTCAGCCCCTGAAGGGAAGTTGTGTAAAAACGGTTCAGATAAGGTGCAAACAAACTAAGGTGCTTTATCAAAGAGTAACATACCCTCTGCATTTATAATATTAATCTGTCTTTTGTTTGCACTATTCTTTTAAAGAACAGATTGATTAATTTAAGCAATAATCTATTCCACTCCTGCCAGCTGTTCCAAAAGCTGTTAAACCATCTTATTATTTCATAGCACTATTATGTGTACACCTCAAGGAGAAATGATGAGGACACTGGAAAGGATTCAAAATGACGCCATAAAACGTATACTGGGACCACCAAAATCTATTTAATGAAGGATTTTTAACAGGCCACGTAAAATATTTTCTGTATTTTGTATTTGATAAGTTTAGGGTTTTATCACTTATAAATATTTTATTTGTAATGTATTGTATCTAGTCTTGGAAATTAATCATAAATAAATAACATCATTTGCGATATACTCTATTATAAATAGACCATTTTCATAAAATTCGATACTTCATCAGTTTGTTAAATAATATGTCAGATCTTTGTTTTTAAGGCAGTGGAAATATTTTGGCTATTTTTTCTTTCAGTATGAATAAAGGCGTAGGGTCTTTTAGATTAAATTATGTTATACCATTTTTTAAGTTTTTTTACTTAAAGAAATGATAAGCTCGTGTCTGGAAACCTGGAAAATGCGAGTTTTAAAGTATATCTTAGAATTTTATGTTGAATACAGGTTTTAACTAAAGTTTTTACTATTGAGCTGGAGTGCTAGCAGGTCGTGTGTGTGTGTGTGTGTGTGTGTGTGTGTGCGTGCGTGCGGAAGGTGTGGCTCGAGTACACCAACTTAATTAAGGATTTTTAACAGGCCGTGTAAAATATTTTCTGTATTTTGTATTTGATAATGCTTAGTATTTATCACTTACAAGTGTTTTATTTGAAATATATTGCATCAGTCTTGGAAATGAGTTACAATAAATAAATACCGATATACTCGATTATAGATAAACCATTCATGAATGTCAATGCAGCATTAGTTTGTTAAGTCTTTGTTTCTAAAAATGCGAGTTTCAAAGTATATCCTGGAATTTTATGTCGAATACAAGTTTAAACTAAAGTTTTTACAATTGAGCTGGAGTGCTTGCAGGTCGTGTGTGTGTGTGTGTGTGTGTGTGTTTTGTTTATTGTTCAATAGACAGTTCAACTGCTCAAATGCCTTTCAGTACTTATTAAGTACACTGAAAATAATGTTTTGTTGAATGAACATAATTTTTTTAAGGTAATTGGTTGCACAAAATATTTTTAACTGAAGCTAGATATTTTTATTATGTTGACTATTTGAAATTACTTATATTTTTTAAGTGGAGTTAAATAACACACCTATTTCTATTAAAATATGCCTAATTAATATATGGAACATTTACTAGGGGTCAAAATCACTTTTTTCAGTGTACTTAGTGCAGCTTTGCACTACACTGTTCAAAAGTAGTTTGATTGTTCCACAGATCTCCAAGTGTTCAATTTTCACATGAACCTGTTTCAGGCTACAAAACACACACACAGAACACACGCCAGTTTATACTTTATATTTCTTCATGCTATGTATATTTATTTATTTTATTGTATTTATTTTTTATCATATTTAACTTACACTTTTTATTTACTTTATTATTATTATTTTGTTGTCTTAAAAGTTTATAATCCCTTCTTTATTATTCATTAAAGTGCCTCAATACATTTAATAGTGTGAATCTTTTTTAAGGCTATGAATTTAATTGTTACATCCATCCTCACATAGTGTTACAACTCACCCCGGTACTGTGGGGTTAGGTTGAAAGAACAAACCTCTTTATATTTCACATTAATTTACATGATCTGTGATGGTGTAGTAGAAGTCCAAGTGTATAATTTATAGCAGACAAATATGGGGAACCACCAGGGGCGTTACCAAGGGGGGGCAGGGGGTGGGCAGTGCCCACCCTGAGAAAAGCTCTGCCCCCCAATGAAAACTCAAGATAAAAAACTGATTTACTACTATTTGACAGCAAACAAGCGATATCCAACTGATTCACAGCCGGAGATAGACAGCCATTTAGAGTGAGCTTTACGCATGCTTTATTTATCTATCACTATGTGTGATTGGTGGATTCCTTCCCCAGTCTATTCTGCTGTGACACTAATGGGCACTCTCAAATTACAAGGACCCTCCCATTCTCTTAGACTGCAGTCTTCACTCATCAGTCTGAGGTCGCGTCTCCGGCCCTGTACTACTCTTGGGGAATTAAAACTTTGCCCATATCTCTTTTGCTGCTTCTTCTGCCACCGCTTATTTTGTCAGGCTTCTTGTTTGACATTAAGGTAATTTGTGTACTAGTTTGTCATCTGAGTTGACTCGTGGGGTTATAACCTGAGTTGGCTACCGAGTGAGTCCAGGCAGCTAGTCTGGAGCTTCCGGGGAAAAAAAAAAACTTGACTGGCATAAGTTTTTTTTTGGCTACACGCTTCGCAGAGTCAGGTAAAGGACAACTGAAGGCAACACTAAGAAAAGTAAACGTGTTCCCATTTACTTTGCTTGATTGGCTTGAAATGGTGGATTCGTTTACTCTCCAAGTTGAATGAGTAGAGCTGTTTATTAAGATGGCACGTTTGTTTGATGCATTTCGAAATTTAAATGGACGTAGAACAGCAGATTTTCATGAACACGATGTCATTGCCACGCGATTTCGTGCAACTGATAATTTATATCTCACATTCATGTTTCATCCGCGTTTCAGAATGTTTTCCCACCTTGCAGTCATGGGTGTGTCGGCAGTCGTGTAATTTCTTGAAACAGACACACCTGAAGCGGCTTAAACTATTTGAAATGCCGCCGGGAAGAGGCCTGAGCTTAAATTTCGCTAATTGCAGGTGCTCGACCCTTCCCTAAATCTTCTCCCGTGTACTTAGTGTAAATAACAATCAACCAATTTCTGTGGCCTATAACGATTAAGATGTGATGTTGAAAAGCAGACAAACCTAACTGGGCTACGGTGTTAGATTGAAAGATTGCCAGTTTGAATTATTAGAAAAAATCTTCTGCGAGAGCGGATGAAACTTGAATGTGGGATATAAATGATCAGTCGCACGAAATCGCGTGGCAATGACAATCGTGTTCATGCAAATCTGCTGTTCTATGGCCATTTAAATTTCGAAATGCATCAATCAATCTGCTGTCTTAAGAGCTCTACTCATTCAACGAGAGTAAACGAATCCAACATTTCACTGCCAATCAAGCAAAATAAATGGGAGCAGGTTTGTTTTTCTGAGAGTTGCCTAATTGGTTAATAGGAGGCGATTCTGAAGTCATTAACTGGCTCCATGCAGCATGTTGCCGAAGAATACTGATGTCAGTCAAGTATTTTTTTCCGGAAGCATTTCACATGCCCTCTGATGTGTCGCACTTTCGTTCAACCTGCGTTGGGTTTAATGAAGTAAAAGGGAAAGCTCGGATGTTCGCCCCATGGCAGCAGATGTGGATGCTATACCTTAGAAAAAAATCGCGGTTCAGGATCAGCACAACCCTAGACTGTGCATAATTAATAAAAACTGACCACACCTGTTAATGTCCCTCCCCTATCGCCATTTTACCAGCCGACACACACACCAGCACACACATATATACATATATATAATAATTATAATAATTTTTTTTAAATTTTACGGCCATTTAGAGGTTCTTTTTTTTTGACCCCCAAAGAGGACAAATGCCCACCCAAGCTTGGCATCCTGGTAACACCTCTGGGAACCACATGTCAAAATTTGAGATCTCTAGCACAAAGGACCACTGAGTTACACGTGCTCAAACAAAAAAGTGTTACTCTCATCCCCGGTCTCCCATTTTGATACTGAAAGAAAAAAATAACGGGAATATTTCAACTTTTTTGACTGCTTTTTAAAAACAAAAATCTCGCATATAATTTAACAAACTATCACGCGCACACACACACGCGCGCGCACGACCAACATACGTTCTCGCTCAAATGAAAAACTCAGTTAAAACCTATATTCAACATAAAATTCTACTTTGAATCTCGCATTTTCCAGCTTTCTACACACGCTTTTATCATTTCTTAACAAGTTAAAAGACTTTAATATGATACATGATGGTTCAAACATTGACCTAAAAGGCCCTGATTGTTTATTCATACTGAAAGAAAACATAAAGGGTATATTTCGACTCTTTGACTGTTTTTTAAAAACGAAGAACTTGCATATAATTTAACAAACTGACACGCACAGGCGCATACACACACACACGACCTACTAGCACTCCAGCTCAATTGTAAAAACTTTAGTTAAAACCTGTATTCAACATAAAATTCTAAGATATACTTTAAAACTCACATTTTCCAGGTTTCCAGACACGAGCTTATCATTTCTTTAAGTTAAAAAACTTAAAAAATGGTATAACATAATTTAATCTAAAAGACCCTACGCCTTTATTCATACTGAAAGAAAGAATAGCCAAAATATTTCCCCTGCCTTAAAAACTGATATGGACCCACATTTCAAAATATTTGTCAACCCACATTTCAAAATATTTGTCAGGGCACAGTTCCAATATTTTATGGCAGTCAATAAAACACCCGAGGTAAGACCTCAACTCTTATGGGACACAGCTAAAGCATTTATACGAGGGGGCATTATCTCATACATGGCACACCAAAAAAAAACTCAAGCCAATAAGCGCCTGGAGCTGGAAAATCAGTTATCAGATTTACAGAGGAAGTTTAATGTTAGCCCATCACCTGCAGTTCGGTTACAACTTGATGCAACTAAAACATCCCTTGAGACCATTCTTACGTCAGAGGCTGAGAAATCTTTACTTTTTTGTAAACAGAGGATGTATGAATATGGGAACAAACCTAGTAGATACCTCGCAAACTTAGTGCGCGAGAAAACGCAACCACAGGCTATACCAGCTATACAAGACAAGTATGGCAATAGACATTATCATAATAAGGACATTAATGCCACTTTCCAGTCCTTTTACAAGAATTTATATACATCTGAGACAACACATGAGTCCAAACAAAATATGCTTAGTTTTCTGTCTAACATTGACTTGCCCTGTCTCTCTTCAGATGAGAGGAAATCACTTAACGACCCCATTACTAGAGAAGAACTACTCATTGCAATAGGCAAACTCAGTAATAATAAGGCTCCTGGGCCTGATGGCTTCACAGCAGAATTTTATAAAGAATTTAACGACTGCTTAGTAGAACCACTAATGTCTGCACTGGAACAGTCCTTTGAAGATGGTTATCTGCCAAGTTCTTTAACTGAAGCTTGTATCTCCCTCATTCACAAGAAGGGTAGACCAGCAGATGAATGTGCATCATTCCGCCCAATTTCCCTGTTAAATTTAGACAGAAAACTGCTAGCTAAAATATTAGCAATGCGACTTGAGACTGCGATGCCACAGCTGGTGTCTGCTGACCAGACTGGGTTTATAAAAGGTCGCAACTCTTGTAATAATGTAAGAAGGCTTTTAAATTTAATACAGTACGGCACCAGGATAACAAAGAAGGCATTGGTAGTGTCACTAGACGCTGAGAAAGCCTTTGACAGAATAGAATTTCCTTATTTGTTTCATATTCTAGAGTGTTTTGGGCTTGGGGATAATTTTATAAAATGGGTAAAAGTCTTATATGCTGCGCCAAAAGCATGTGTGCTAACTAATGGCAAATGTTCCAGCGTCTTTCCACTTGGGCGGGGTACTGCTCAAGGGTGTCCTTTGTCACCCCTCCTCTTTGCACTGGCCATAGAGCCATTGGCAGAGGCTATTCGCACAGACTGTTGCATTAAAGGTATCAAGACACAAATTAAGGAGCATAAAATTTCACTTTATGCTGATGACATATTATTATATATAAGCAAACCCATGGACTCAATCAGTCGCATTATTGAACTTATCGATATGTTTTCTACATTTTCTGGATACAAAATCAATTACCTAAAATCAGAGGCAATGTCTCTCTCCAAGCAGAACCCCTGTGTCTCTGCTGATGCCTCCCCATTTAGATGGTCCCCCTCAGGGTTTACATATCTAGGCATTCATATCACCCCCTGCTTACCTGATCTCTATAAGGCTAATTTTGTCCCCCTTATTCGCAGCATTAAACAAGACCTTTCTCGCTGGTCTGGTCTTCCATTGTCACTTCTGGGTAGGGTGCACCTATTCAAAATGAACATACTCCCACGCCTATTATACCCCTTCCAAATGGTTCCAATACTACTGACACGTGCATCCTCTAAGGAGTTAAATAGTGCACTCATATCTTTTTTATGGCGCAACAAAGGCTCAAGATTGAAATTGGCAAGATTACAACTCCCAGTAGAGAAGGGTGGACTAGCTGTTCCCGATATTAAGCTATACCAATTGGCATGCCAATGTAGATATATTCGAGACTGGTTTCAGGAAGATCCAGAATCCACATGGTTGGATATAGAGTCTGAGAAAATATCCCCTATACCTCTAAAGAACATTCTATACACATCAAAGGAATGGGCAAGTTCAGCTGTAAAGGGAGATTTTCTTTTACAAAACACTCTTAAAGTTTGGAGGTTGATAAGGAAAATAGAAGGCCAGGATAAAGTCACATCTTTACTGACCCCACTGAGTTTCAATCCAGATTTCCCTCCCAGTCTTGAGAGAGGTTCTTTCAGTGTGTGGGATGACAAAGGCATTAGGACATTTGGGGATATATGGGTAAAAGACTCAGTGCTGAGCTTTGATCAGCTAATGACTGAGAAAGGAATACCAGGCACACAACTTTTTAGATATTTCCAATTACGTAGCTACGTTGTAAACATTGTCAAGCAGTGCCAGATTAGTTGTACAACTTCCTCTCTGGAGATCATATTCATTGGCGAAAATGACTCAAAACTAGTGACAAGATTTTATTCAGAGTTCTGCAAGATGATGAAAGAGAATACAGCAACAGTTAAGTCAAAATGGGAGGCTGACTTTGGTGTTCAAATACAAACAGGAGATTGGGACGAGTTGTGGATTAATCTAAATGGGTGTTTTACCACCAATAAAGCAAAGGAGTTACAATTTAGAATCACACACAAATTACATATCACCCCGTTACGACGTAATAAAATGAACCCAGATCTATCAAAGTTCTGTAATAAGTGTAAGATTGAGGAAGGTTCATACATTCATTGCTTGTGGGATTGTGTACACATTAATAAATTTTGGGGAGATGTACTTAAGGAAATCAATGTCATTGTGGGTAAAACAATTCAAATCTCTCCTTTGTTTTGTATACTGGGTATGGACTACCCCCCAGATATCTCTGTTAACAAGTTGACACTTGTAAAAATTTTGCTCTTCTGTGCCAGAAGATGTATTCTGTTAAAGTGGGCGACAGAAGACCCCCCTAATACAACACAGTGGATAAATGGGGTGTTGGAATTCATGCCACTTGAGGCCCTCAGCTTTTACTTAAAAGAGGAACCTTACAAGTTTGACAAAATTTGGGAGCCATTTATGACGTACCTGGGACCTGATTGCTTAGAGACACTAACAAAAGGGGTATGTGGGTTGGCGTGGAGAGAATAGATTGAGATGTCAATATGATTATGCCTGTACATTCTATATTGTTTCTGTACTGAAGTATTATTGTGCCTTTGTTTGATGTCAACTGCCATAACTTGTAACTCTGTCCATGTTCAATTAAAAAAAAAATAAATAAATAAATAAAAAAATTTAAAAAAATAAAAAAAAAACTGATATGGGATCAGTAAGACACCAGATGCGGGGAGATGGGAATGAGGATTTTATTCAAACAAAACAAAACAGGCACAAGGGCCAACAAAAAACTTGGCCCAAAGGGTTGCAAAAACAAACTAAGGTACGCTACACAGAGCTATAAACAAAGAATACAAAAACAACAAAAAACAAAAGGCACTGGAAACTCCAGGCAGGATGACCATAAACAGAAAAGAATAACGATTCTAAGATAAGAGCAGAAGGCTATATACAACAAGACAAGAACTAAGGACAAGGACTTGAACAAGGCTTGGAAACTTGGCAACAAAACTTGGGAACATGAACTAGGAACAAGCTTGCAAACATGGACAAGAACTTGAGACACTGTCTGCCAGCCAACTTCCACCGCATCCAGATAAAGGCTTAGAAATCAGAACATGAGGGGCAACACCTGGAGAAAGAGAAACAAGAGGCATGGCAAGATCAAGACATGGACAGAGATTGGATGACAAGACTTGCTAATTAAGAGAATGAGCGTGCTCAACTTAAGTACCAATTAAGTATGCAGTTTGGAAGCAAGCGTGAATGTTAAGAACAGAAAAGCACAGCAAGATCTTGAAATAGTAAAGCAGGAATCATGACAAAAAACTCCCCGTCTAAATTAGTAATATTAGTAATGTGCCTATCTAAGAATTACACCACCCAGTGAGTGTTAGTAAATGTTAGTAACTTAAAAACAGTTAATTGCCAATTAAGCTTAGAGAGCCTATCAGCACAGCACAGAAGGAAGAGGGAAATACCAAAAGCCAACCAGAGCTCTGAAATGGGCAACAACGCAGGCACGAGGCGGAACGCAGACAAGCGGTGGAGTGGCATGGCAGACCTGGCAAAAACAAAAACATGGAAAAGTAAAAAAATGGACATGAATGTGAAACATGAAATGCAAAAACCTGATACAAGAACTGTTTAAACTGTGACTATGAACATGAAACTATGAAACTTGAACTATGGAACATGAAACTGTTAAAACCATAAATGCTGTCCTGGCCAAAGGCCAGGACCCCAGAACACAACAAAAACAAAGATCTGACATATTATTTAACAAACTGATGAAGTATCGGATTTTATGAAAATGGTCTATTTATAATACAGTATATCGGAAATGATGTTATTTATTTATTACTAATTTCCAAGAAAAGATACAATACATTACAAATAAAATATTTATAAGTGATAAAACCCTAAACTTATCAAATACAAAATACAGAAAATATTTCACGTGGCCTGTTAAAAATCCTTCATTAAATAAATTTTGGTGGTCCCAGCATACGTTTTATGGTGTCATTTCGAATCCTTTCCAGTGTCCTCATCATTTCTCCTTGAGGTGTACACATAATAGTGCTATGAAATAATAAGATGGTTTAACAGCTTTTGGAAAAGCTGGCAGGAGTGGAATACATTATTGCTTAAATTAATCAATCTGTTCTTTAAAAGAATAGTGCAAACAAAAGACAGATTAATATTGTAAATGCAGAGGGTATGTTACTCTTTGATAAAGCACCTTAGTTTGTTTGCACCTTATCTGAACCGTTTTTACACAACTTCCCTTCAGGGGGCTGAAAAGTATTGATAACAATATAGCAACCACCGCTGCGTGTATCCTGTCATTCACATTCCATCAGCCTTTGGTCAAAAGTCGTTGACCCAATTTCCTGTTTTCTGGGGTAAGTTTCATTGTACCATTGTGATTTTTTGACAGAAACTGTATGGTTCAGCCATTGGTTGACCGTATTCCCGCCAACACATGTACGCACACACCCACAGAACCAGCCCCCGCCCCCTTTGACATACCCCACTCACCTCACATACACACTGCCAGAGTGCCAGATGACCAACGGGGTGAGAAGACTTTGGAAATCAGCCTTATTTTGCATCAAACTTTTCGACAACTAACTTAGAAAAGCTTTTCCACTTACATCTCGCGGCCAGACTTTACCAGTAAATAATTTTATCTTTCCTTTCTTTCTTTATTCTGCTCACATATTCACTGCTATTTCAAACATGCTTCATTCATTACTCTCCAGTTTTAACACTTCATGCCTTCATTTTTTCGCTTTAAAGCAGTATTTTATTAACTTTTATTTTTTATTTATTTTTATTTTGCTTTAAAACACTATTTTATTAACATATTACCCACAACTTTAAAACACTCTACAAATTTTAAACCTCTACCGTTTTCCCACAACCAACAAACGCTTGAAATAAAGTTTTACCACTTAACACTTCCATTTCCCCCCACCACTCAAATAATACATGTTTAAAAAGCACTAAACAATTATGCAATTAAATAAATGTTTTAAAAGATGTTTTAAATGTTTAAAATGTTATCCCAGAAAGGAGGGAGGGTGGCTGTGCTGAATTACCCCACACAGCCAGGGGATAAGAGGGAGGGAGGGGGAGGGGGCAAAGGGTGAGAAATAATAAACTATTATAACCTCATTAAAAAATGAACTCATATGACATCATCAACTCATCAAAAAACCATCAATCAAATTTTGACAGATACCATATGGCCTTGTATGTCGTTGAGAGTTTTGACTGGTCCAATCGCGTGCCGATCAGGACCACCTGAGGAGAACAAGAGGCATATACACAACACCATACGTCCGAGGACGTAACAGTATAGTCTGCAAATTTAACCAGTCTGCTCTCAATATTCCTATCAGGGTCATTAATGTAGATGAGGAACAGCAGGGGTCCCAACACTGATCCCTGCGGGACGCCAGTCCCCACCATACCTAGCTCAGATGAGATACCTCTGACCACCACTCTTTGTGTTCTATCCTGTAACCAGTTTTGAATCCACTCCAGAATACCTCCTGTAACTCCAATGGAGCTAATTTTAAAAATTAGTCTCCTATGTGGTACTGTATCGAATGCTTTCTGAAAATCCAAGTATATGATGTCATAAGCCCTGCTCTGGCCATAAGTTTGGTGGCCCTTTTCAAAAAATTCCAGAGGGTTTGTCAGGCATCCCTTACGAAAACCATGTTGGCTATCCCTCAAGATACTGTTACGTTCAAGAAATAAGTCCAGCTCATCTTTTATGATAGATTCCAATCTTTTGCACCCAATGCAAGTTAAACTGACTGGCCTGTAATTTCCTCGCTTGATATGGTCCCCTTTCTTATATATTGGTATTATATTGCCCTGTTTCCAATCATTTGGTATTTCTCCAGTTTCTAAAGACCATTTTAAGATGGCGGATAGCGGCTTAAAGATGATCTCACCAACTTCCCAGAGCACTGTAGGATATAAGCCATCAGGACCCGCCGCCTTATCTGCCTTCAGTTTATGCAACTTGTCTAATACTTCGTTATCCCGAACCTCAATTTCTGCTAAATGATCTTGAGCATTTAACATGCCCTCTGGCCAAATAAAGAGCCCCTCTGAGGTAAAATTCTCAACAAATTAACTGTTTAAGGCAGGGGTGTCCAATCTCATCCAGAAAGGGCCGGTGTAGGTGCTGGTTTTTGTTTGAGCCCAACACTAACAAACCTGATTCTACCCACTAAGGCCCTGATTGAAACCCCTGATTAGTTAATTAATGGAATCAGGTGCAGTAGCACTGCTGGAAAGGACAAAAACCTGCACCCACACCGGCCCTTTACGGATAAGATTGGACATCCCTGGTTTAAGGCATCCGCAATATCCTTATCATATAGCAGCGATCCATTTTTATTCTTTATGCACTTACCCTGCTCTTTAACTTTCCTCGTTCTGCTACAGTACTGAATGCACTTACCCTGCTCTTTAACTTTCCTCCTTCTGCTACAGTACTGAAAGAAGCGCTTAGGGTTAGTTTTTGCCCCCTCTGCAATTTGTCTTTTCTGTATAAAAGCATACAAAAGCATTCTTCTAGCATTCCTCAGCTCTTTTTTCACCACAGCCTGCATTTTACAGTATCTAGCCTTAGTGTTCTCGTTGTTATCCTTTATGTGCATCTTATAAAAATTCCTCTTTTCTCTCAAAATCCTACGAATACTTTTGGTCATCCACTGAAGATTCTGCTTTTTCAGCTTACTTTTGGACACCTTTGGAATGAATCTGCATTGTGATTCAAGTA
Organism: Gymnothorax reevesii; assembly: GCA_029721435.1. Taxonomy (NCBI): domain Eukaryota; kingdom Metazoa; phylum Chordata; class Actinopteri; order Anguilliformes; family Muraenidae; genus Gymnothorax; species Gymnothorax reevesii. Next base: position 63,416,521 of record CM056575.1, read on the forward strand.
AAACCCCCTTAAATCTTTCCCACATCTCATTTACGGACTCACAGTCCATGAGTGTCTCCCATTTTATTTCACTTAGATATGAGCGCATCCTGTCAAAGTTTGCTCGCCTAAAATTGAAAATTTTTGTTTTTCAATACACCTTTTTAACTTCCCATGAATCATCTAAATTAACAGCAGAATGATCACTTGTCCCAATTGGCTCCAGTACCTCAACATTGCTAATTCTGTCTGGGTGATTACAGAGCACTAAATCTAAAATTGCCTTCTCTCTTGTAGGTTTATTAACATACTGCACCAAGAAATGATCATTTATAACATCTAGAAATTCTTCCTCCCCCCTTACCCTGTCCTTTCACCATTTCCCAATTGATACCAGGATAATTTAAGTCTCCCATAATAAGAGTCCCTCCACCTCTACAAGCTTGCGTAATCCTCTTAAAAAGCATTTCATTGACTGTACTGTCCAAAGCTGGTAGTTGATAGCATACTCCTATTTTTAAACTAGTCTTATGTTTGCCAATGAGCCTGACCCAGATATCTTCACAGGGCAAGGAATGTTCAATTTCAGGAATTTCCTGTACATTTATGTTTTCGTTCACATAGATTGCTACGCCCCCTCCTCGTCTATTACATATGTCCTTCCTAAAGAGCTTATAACCTTCTATATTATATTCATCTCCATCCTCTTCACTTAGCCATGTCTCTGTAATCCCAACTATGTCATAGCCCTCACTAATCATAACAGCCTCAAGCTCTGGAAATTCATTTTTTATGCTTCTTGCATTTAAATAAAAACATTTCAGGTTATTACTAATGCTCTTCCCCCTTGATTTCTCCTGTGGCCGCTGCTTCAAGCCACTCACTTTATTGAGCGGAGCTTAAACAGAAACATTGATTGAAATTCTCGGTACTCATCTTGAAGAACTGAGCCCTCTAATCAAAACATTCATGTTTAATATCTAAAAGATATGGTAGATTTGAAGAAATTAAAAACAATAATCGACTGTCGGACATGGAGTTATATTGAAACCATTCAACTGTCGAACATGGATATATCAAACCCTGTCCGACTTTCAGACACGTAGACACTGCTTTCAAGGCAGCAACGCAAAGTCGTGTGAAAAATTTTAGTGTCCAGTGTGCAAGTGGCTTAATACTTCTATTATCGTCACTTAGGTCACTTATCCTTTTTAGTGGGGGAAAGGAATACAGCCTGATTGCTATGATCTCGAACTGAGTTAAGATCCCATATTGAAAAGAAATGTGTAACGTATCTTGCATTGTTGTCCATGCATGTTATTCCCAAAATTTTGAGCAGCAACAGGAAGTAATAATAGGAACGCACTATCCATCATTTCTCTTCCCAATGAAGAAATGGCAGAAGAAATAAATGAGCAACTGTCGTATTTCATTCCAACTTCATAATTTTGAATGATCTGACGTAGTTTCGTTTCGAAACTCCATTCAAGTTCGCTAATGGTAATAATTCGAGAATGCTTCATATTCGTAATGCTTGATATAGACCTAAGCGGTGTAGAAAACATGCCTGAAGCAGCAAAGTAAAATGCAACATTAACCCCTTAGCCCTGAGCCTCTTTTTTGAAAATGGCAAGCCCAAAATGAAATGAGTATATCTCTGCGACTGCTTGGTCCATTTGAATAATCTTGGTATCGTAATGAAGCTAAAATCATTTGGGATTTCATACCTGGTGTAAAAAGCATTATATAAGTCACTGAGTCAGAGTAAATGGAGATGGAACACAGTGTAAATGAAAGATCTCATTTTGCACCTAACAAAGTTTTACTTCGATCCCTTGGGAATTTGTTGAGTTGCAGCAGGAAACCTCTAAAAAATTACAGCACAGAATGTCATTACTATCTGTGCCAAAGTTTATTCTGATCAGGTCAATCAGAGCAAAATTAGAGAGGAATATCTAAGTGGCCTCTCCATTTTGGCAATTTAGGTACCTTGTGTTCCATTTCAGATTTCTCAGATACCAAGGGGTAAAACTCATAAAATTTCACTTATATATCACTACAGGCATCCATTACATCCAAATACAACATTTTTTAATTTTTAGAATGAAAAAAAATTATTATTTTTTCTGCCAGTTTTGTCTCCTATACAATTTCCCATTTAAAGATAATACATACAATGAAAATTTGACTCCACTGGAGCATATTTATTACAAACACAAAACAAATAAATAAAATAATAAATACAAAGTCAATGTGAAAATATGTTAAAGAAAAGAAAGAATAACAAAAACCCCAGCGATTATTTGTAGAAGGAAACTGCGATTATTTCCACAAAAAAAAAGTACCTTCATCAGGAATCGATCCTTCACAATTTCCTTTCAGCAGTGCGGCATTTTATCCAATAGGCTGCGCTAATCAACAACAGTCTATGGTCAAATGGCTCCTTCAACGAATGGGTAAAGAAAATACGCACTGTACTGTTGTAGTCTCAGTATTTGTGTGGAATAGAGCAAAGATTCTGTCAGAAAACGACTTTGAAAATGAATGTTGAATAACTAGCGGATAATTATTCGGATAATACCTCAAACAAACTAGTAATGCGTTTCTATTGTCGCGCTATTCACGAACATGCATATGTCCCATGGACTCAGTTTGACGCACTCGGAACACAAGGCTGTAGCTCAGGCTAGGTCTCTACGATTAAGGTGGTTTAGAGTTCGTTAGAATCATCAGGACTCATACAATCAAATTCCTACCGGCAGAGTCTTACTGACAGCATCACTGTAATGCAGTGCTTCTCAAACCTCTCCTGGAGGACCACCTGTCCTGCATGTTTTAGATCTTTCCCTGTTTTAGCACAGGTGATTAAAATGATCAGCTCGTTATTGAGCCTCTAAAGCTGATTGATAACATCCTGATTATTTGAATCACCTGTGCTGGGGCAGGGAAAGATCTAAAACAGGCAGGGCAGGTGGTCCTCCAGGAGAGGTTTGAGAAACACTGCTGTAATGATTGCCATGCCTGCCTGGATCTTGCCATGTTTTGATATCTGCTTTATTGTTTTCCTGACACTTTGCATTGTCTGACTATTCTTTGTATTATGTATTGTGATTTGGTTACCTTAATTTGTCATGTTTAGTCTTAGTTTACTTTTCCATGTTTTGCATTTTTCCATATCATATTCCGGTTCATGTTTTCCATTTTGCTTTGCACTTTGTCTCCCCCGTCTGGTCTTGCGTCTTGTCATTGCAATCTGCCTCAGTCTTGTGTTTTCACTCTTTGGGTGATTTATTGGATTCTGGTTTCCAATCTTCCTTCCGATCTCGTTTACTGGCTTCTCTCTTCTTTTCTATCTACTAACAATACTAACAGTTTATTATTTTCCTCTGAGATTACTAACAACTAAGCTTGTATATAAGACTAACGTACTAATGAGCACCAAGGATTTGTATAGTTGCACTTACTAATTGACTAACAATCTCTCAGCACTCGCCCTGTTCTAGTCTCCGCCTCCTTGCCTATCCCTAATTATCTCTGCTGCAGTTTTCTGTGGATCTCCACTTATACTTTATGCTTTCCTTTTCTTTAAACTACACACTATAGTACTCCTTAACCAGAGCTGTTGTTCTGTTCATAGGTTTGTCTTGTGAGCCCTGTCTGCGTTTTGGCTACCAAAGCCAAATTCATGTAATTACTTTATCATCATGTGTCTCTCCCTGATCATTGTTACCATTGTAATGTGATTATAGGCCACTAGATGGCAGTATTTACCTTTTTTTTCTGTTAAGCTCAGACTGGAGTCATGTTTAGACATGTCCTGGACATGTCTGGGGCAAGTCTCAGAAAATTAAAAAAAAGAGGTCTAAATGTGGGTGGGGTCTGCAAAAGAGTATATAAGGAAAAGAACTGAGACAGTAAAGTAGTAGGAGAAATTGCAAGAAGATGACCAGACCTGCCATTCTGTTCAAGACCTGTGACGTTTCTTTTGTGGATTTCTTTGCCTGTGTTTGAGCATTTTCATTATCCAGGACATCACCAAGCCACCCCACAAAAAGGGACTGTAAATATTTCTTTTTTTTTCCTATTCAATCTTGGTCAGTTTAGTTAGTTGTTGTGTTTAATTAACTGTGTTTAAGTTTTTAAAACTGTGTCTGTCATCCCTTGCTGTTGCTGTTGTGTTGTAGATTGTGAGAACAAATTGGGGCCATAACAAATTGGGGGCTCGTCCGGGATAGACCATTTTGTGAGTAATTTATTAAAAATCTAACATTTCAAATTGTAAAATTGATTTTTTTTTTAATTGAATACATATATATTGACAACAGCAATTGATGATTTCTTGGCATCACCAACCGTAGGGGTTTTGAAGTCTTTTAAAAAGACAGAACTGCTAGAAATTTGCAGACATTTAGAGCTGACAGAGGTGAAACCAGCCATGCGAAAAGCAAGACTGGCTAGAGAGATAGTTGAATATTACATTGATGAAAATGTGTTTGCACCAGGAGATCTGGAACAGTTTCCAGTGGAAAATCCAAATATAGAAATGGAACTTAAATTAAAAATGATAGAGATTGAAAGGGAAGAAAAAGAAAAACAAAGGCAGTTTGAGTTGGAAAAATTAGCAAGAGAAGAGAAAAAAGAAAGGGAGGAAAGAGAAAAAGAAAGGGGGGAAAAAGAGATCAAAGAGAATTTGAGAGGGAAGAAAAAGAAAAACAAAGAGAATTTGAGTTAGAAAAATTTGCAAGACAGAGAGATTTTGAATTAGAGAAATTCGATAGAGAAGAAAGACTCCAAATGGAGAAACTAAAAATAAAAATTCAAACTGAAAATAAATTTCGGGCTAGCCAGGAGGTAAAACTGGTGCCTCAATTTTCGGAAAAGGATGTTGACAACTATTTCCAGTGTTTTGAAAAGGTAGCAAAGAGTTGCCAGTGGCCAAAGGAACACTGGCCTCTGATGTTGCAAACTGTCCTCAAGGGTAAAGCTCAACAAGCCTATTCGGCTTTGTCTGCAGATGATTCCTCTGATTATGAGGTTGTCAAAAAGGTTATTTTGAGAGCTTATGAGTTGGTTCCAGAGGCTTACCAACAGAAATTCAGAGGTCTGAAGAAATCTGAAAATCAGACTTATGTTGAATTTGCTAATGAAAAGCAGGTTTTCTTTGAGCGCTGGTGTACTTCTATGGAGGTCAAGGATGATTTCAACTCACTAAAAGAGATGGTGTTAGTTGAAGAATTCAAGAACTGTGTTAAAGATGATGTTAAGACCTACCTTAATGAGAAGCAAGCACTGAATTTGCAATCAGCTGCCAAATTTGCAGATGAATATGTTCTCACACATAAGTCCAAATTTCAGTCTAGCAGTAATAAAAGATGGTCCCAATTTCAGAAAAAGGGTTATGGTGATACCCAAGATTCCTCACCCAAAGACAAAGACAAATCTGGTGATGGTGCTCAGAAATCCAGTAACAGGTCTGATCAAAGTGTGAAAGCTGACAGTGACAAAAGTGGTCTAGTTTGCAGTTATTGCAAGAAATCTGGTCATGTTACCAGACTTTAAGGAACTGTTGGTTCCTTAAAGCTAAGAAAGAAAAAGAAAAGGATACCAAACCAAATGCCTTTGTGAAAACAAGGTTAGAAACCCCTGTAGTAGATGACCGATCTGCTAAATTGCCTGCTTCTTGTGGGGCTAAAAAGCCTGATACAGCTGACTTTGTGAGGGAGGAATTTCTTCCATTTGTGTCAGAGGGATTTGTGGCTCTGAATGAGCATACTACTCCTGTCCCCATATATATCCTAAGGGATACCGGAGCTTCTCAGTCACTTTTGTTGATGGACTCCTTGGAGTTACGTGATGAGACCGCTTCAGGGGATTTCATACTTGTACAAGGTATTGAAGGGAGGACTGTATCTGTACCCCTGCGCTCTATATTCTTGAAGTCAGATTTAGTTACAGGACAGGTAAAGGTGGGACTTGTGTCAAGTCTACCTATAAAGGGTGTTTCTCTGTTGCTAGGCAATGACCTAGCTGGGGGCAAAGTAGTTCCCCCTGTACATCTTACTTCACAGCCGAGCATTGAAGATGGGGATGAGGACCCATCTCTGTATCCTTCTTGCGCAGTGACTCGTGCTATGGCCAAGAAGGCTAAAGAAGAAGATGATGTGGTGCCGTCCAGTACATTGAATAGTCAGGACTCAGGTGGTTCGCCTCATGACTCTGATTGGCCTACTCCGTTTGAGGACTTATCAGATACTTTTATCAGTTCTCTATTCAGCCAGCCGGATGGGTCTGGTGATTCTGATGTGTCTGGAGACTTGTCTCTGTCCAGAAAGCGGTTGATTGAGGAGCAAACTAATGATCCTGAAATCTGTGTACTAAAGAGGAGAGCCCTTCCTGATAAAGAAATAGACGCAGTTCCAGTTGGGTATTATCTCAAGGATGGTGTGTTGATGCGGAAGTGGGGCCCTCCTGATATCCCTGCCAATGCAGATTGGGCAGTGGTCAAGCAAATTGTTGTTCCGAAGGTCTATAGGAATGAGATCTTAACAATGGCTCATAGTTTACCTTTAGGAGGTCATCTTGGTGTTAACAAGACTGTTGATAAGATCATGAAACACTTCTTTTGGCCTGGGCTTCGGAAAGACGTTTCCAACTTTTGCAAAACCTGTCACACTTGTCAGGTAGTTGGAAAACACCAGTTAGACCCACCTGTAGCTCCATTGCAGCCTATCCCAGCATTTGGAGAGCCCTTCTCTAAGGTCATTGTTGATTGCGTTGGTCCATTACCCAAGACTAGATCTGGAAATCAGCACTTGTTGACAATAATGTGTGCATCTACCAGATTCCCCGAAGCCATACCTCTACGTTACATCAAGGCAACTGCAATCTCGAAGGCTTTGATAAAGTTCTTCGCGTTGTTTGGCCTTCCCAGGGAAATTCAGTCAGACCAGGGTAGCAATTTCACTTCAGGATTGTTTCAGCAGGTTGTGTATGAACTAGGTGCAAAGCAGATTCTTTCTAGTGCCTATCATCCAGAAAGTCAGGGTGCCTTAGAGCGGTTTCATTCCACTCTCAAGACAATGATGAGGACTTATTGTTATGACCATGAGAAAGACTGGGATGAAGGGGTTCATTTGCTGTTGTTTGCAGCTAGAGAAGCAGTGCAGGAGTCTACTGGATTCAGTCCATTTGAGCTAGTGTTTGGTCATGAAGTGAGAGGACCTTTGCTATTATTGAGTGAACAATGGCAAGAGGAAGAGTCGTACATCAGTCTGTTAGACTATGTTAGCAAGTTCAAGGAAAGATTGCGTGCAGCTTGTGACCTTGCCAAAGAGAACTTGAAATCAAGTCAGGGAAAAATGAAAACTTGGTATGATCATAAGGCTAGAAGCCGTGAGTTTAAACCAGGAGACAAGGTCCTTGTGTTGTTTCCCTTGCAGTCCAATCCATTGCAGGCTAGATTTCATGGTCCTTATGAAATTCTGACAAAACTCAATGATCTCAATTACATTGTGAAGACTCCAGATAGGAGAAAACCAAAACAATTGTGTCATATTAACATGCTAAAGCCTTATCATGACAGAAATGCTGGGGTTGCAGCTGTCACTTCAGATTCTCCAATGGTCGAAACGTGTGAAGATGAGGGGGAGTTTCAAGATGATGAACCAAGAATTAAAGCTGAAGTTCTTTCATGTAAATTGTCAGACACTGAAGTGTTGCAAAATCTTGATGTAAAACTCCAGCACTTAGAACCCTCACAGAGAGATCAGTTTGAAAGGTTGATCAAGAAATATGAGGATTTGTTTCCTGATGTTCCAAAGAGAGTTACTATAGCCTCTCATGATGTAGATGTTGGTGATGCCAAACCAATAAAACAGCATCCATACCGGATGAATCCTGAAAAGAGAAAGATTGCTGAGAAAGAGGTTGAGTACATGTTAAAACATGATATTATCAGACCCTCCAACTCCGATTGGAGTTCACCCTGTGTGCTAGTTCCAAAACCTGATGGAAGTACTAGATTCTGTACAGATTATCGCAAAGTCAATGCTGTAACTAGAACTGATGTGTTTCCAATACCTAGGATTGATGATTGTATTGATAGTGTAGGGCAAGCAAAGTTTCTGACCAAGATTGATTTATTGAAGGGTTATTGGTGTGTGCCTTTAACTGAGAGGGCCAAGAGCATCTCTGCTTTTGCCACACCATCTGGATTGTACCAGTATGAAGTCCTACCCTTTGGCATGAAAAATGCCCCAGCCACGTTCCAAAGGATGATACAGTCTACAATCGCCGGATTGCCACACACGGGTGCGTACATCGATGACCTGATCACACGGAGTGACTCCTGGGAAGAACATCTAAAAGATGTAGAGACGTTGTTCCAGCGCCTGACCCAGGCTAACCTGACTGTTAACCTGAGCAAGAGTGACTTTGGTTGTGCTACTGTCACCTATCTTGGCTACGTCATAGGCCAGGGTAAGGTGGCACCCATAAATGCTAAAGTCCAAGCCATCATGGACTTTCCAGTTCCTGACAACAAAAAAGCTTTGCGCCGCTTCCTTGGAATGATCGGGTACTACCGCAAGTTCTGCAAGAACTTTGCTGAGATTGCTCTCAGTCTAACTAACCAACTGAAGAAAGGCGTAAAGTTCACCTGGGATGATGCATGCCAGAGAGCCTTCGATCACCTGAAGTCTCTGCTGTGTCACTTCCCCGTGCTCAAATCTCCTGACTTCAACAAACCGTTCTCCATCGCGGTCGATGCTAGCGACCAAGCTTGTGGATCTGTGCTCCTACAGAGAAGTGACTCTGATGACATTGAGCATCCCGTGGCATACTTCTCCAGGAAGTTCAATCGCCACCAAAGGAACTATTCCACAATAGAGAAGGAACTGTTGGCCCTGGTCCTTTCTTTACAACACTTTGAGGTTTATGTTTGTACAGGACAAAAGCCAATGATTGTGTACACTGACCACAATCCGTTAATGTTTTTGAGTATGATGAAAAACAAGAATCGGAGATTGTTGAATTGGAGTTTGATTTTACAGGAGTTTGACTTGGAAATTAAGCATGTGAAGGGTACAGACAATGTAATTGCTGATTGCTTATCCCGTGTTTGAATGTGTATATATATATCATGTGTTTGAATATTGTATGATATGTATATATTGTAATGTGAATATAGGCCACTAGATGGCAGTATTTACCTTTTTTTGTTAAGCTCAGACTGGAGTCATGTTTAGACATGTCCTGGACATGTCTGGGGCAAGTCTCAGAAAATTAAAAAAAAGAGGTCTAAATGTGGGTGGGGTCTGCAAAAGAGTATATAAGGAAAAGAATTGAGACAGTAAAGTAGTAGGAGAAATTGCAAGAAGATGACCAGACCTGCCATTCTGTTCAAGACCTGTGACGTTTCTTTTGTGGATTTCTTTGCCTGTGTTTGAGCATTTTCTTCATCCAGGACATCACCAAGCCCCCACCAAAAAGGGACTGTAATTATTTCTGTTTTTTCTTATTTATCAATCTTGGTCTTTAGTTGTAGGTTGTTATTAGTCTTTGTCTTTGTTAAAAATTAAATGTGTTTTAGTTGTTAAAACTGTGTTTGTCATCCCTTGCTGTTGCTGTTGTGTTATAAATGTAATAACAAATTGGGGCCATAACGAATTGGGGGCTCAAGGTCCGGGATAGACCATTGTGTGAGTAATTTATTGAAAATCTAACATTCCAAATTGTGAAATTGTTTTTGTGAATTTTCCTAGATATATATTGACAACAGCAATGGATGATTTCTTGGCATCACCAACCGTAGGGGTTTTGAAGTCTTTTAAAAAGACAGAACTGCTAGAAATTTGCAGACAGTTGGAGCTGACAGAGGTAAAACCAGCCATGCGAAAAGCAAGACTGGCTAGAGAGATAGTTGAATATTACATTGATGAAAATGTGTTTGCACCAGGAGATCTGGAACAGTTTCCAGTGGAAAATCCAAATATAGAAATGGAACTTAAATAAAAAATGCTAGAGATTGAAAGGGAGGAAAGAGAAAAAGAAAGGGAGGAAAAAGAAAAACAAAGAGAATTTGAGAGGGAAGAAAAAGAAAAACAAAGGCAGTTTGAGTTAGAAAAATTAGCAAGAGAAGAAAAACAAAGAGAATTTGAGAGAGAGAAAGAGGAAAGAGCAGAAAGAGAGAGACAGAGACAGAGATTTTGAATTAGAGAAATTCGATAGAGAAGAAAGACTCCAAATGGAGCAACTAAAAATTAAAATTGAAACTAAAAATAAATTTTGTGCCAGTCAGGAGGTAAAACTGGTGCCTCCATTTTCAGAAAAGGATGTTGACAACTATTTCCAGTGTTTTGAAAAGGTAGCAAAGAGTTGCCAGTGGCCAAAGGAACACTGGCCTCTGATGTTGCAAACTGTTCTCAAGAATAAAGCTCAACAAGCCTATTCGGCTTTGTCTGCAGATGATTCCTCTGATTATGAGGTTGTCAAAAAGGTTATTTTGAGAGCTTATGAGTTGGTTCCAGAGGCTTACCGACAGAAATTCAGAGGTCTGAAGAAATCTGAAAATCAGACTTATGTTGAATTTGCTAATGAGTAGCAGGTTTTCTTTGAGCGCTGGTGTACTTCTATGGAGGTCAAGGATGATTTCAACTCACTAAAAGAGATGGTGTTAGTTGAAGAATTCAAGAACTGTGTTAAGGATGATGTTAAGACCTACCTTAATGAGAAGCAAGCACTGAACTTGAAATCAGCTGCCAAATTTGCAGATGAATATGTTCTCACTCATAAGTCCAAATTTCAGTCTAGCAGTAACAATAAATGGTCCCAATTTCAGAAACAGGGTTACGGTGATACCCAAGATTCCTCACCCAAAGATAAAGACAAATCTGGTGATGGTGCTCAGAAATCCAGTAACAGGTCTGATCAAAGTGTGAAAGCTGACAGTGACAAAAGTGGTCTAGTTTGCAGTTATTGCAAGAAATCTGGTCATGTTACAACTAACTGTTGGTTCCTTAAAGCTAAGAAAGAAAAAGAAAAGGATACCAAACCAAATGCCTTTGTGAAAACAAGGTTAGAAACCCCTGTAGTAGATAACCAATCTGCTAAATTGCCTGCTTCTTGTGGGGCTAAAAAGCCTAATACAGCTGACTTTGTGAGAGAGGAATTTCTTCCATTTGTGTCAGAGGGATTTGTGGCTCTGAATGAGCATACTACTCCTGTCCCCATATATATCCTAAGGGATACCGGAGCTTCTCAGTCACTTTTGTTGATGGACTCCTTGGAGTTACGTGATGAGACCGCTTCAGGGGATTTCATACTTGTACAAGGTATTGAAGGGAGGACTGTATCTGTACCCCTGCGCTCTATATTCTTTTTTTTTTTTTTTTTTTTTTTAAATTTGGCATCTCCAATCCCACCCGAATTTGGAATGCCCAATTGGGGAACTATGTACAAAGCTTGCTCGTATGCGACCCCTTGCTGCCAACTCAGGATAGTGAAGACAGTTCACGGCTCTCCTCCGAAGCACGTGCCTGTCAGCCACTGATTCTTATACACTCGCTGGTTGAATCTTCGCAAGTTCAGAGTGAGGGCGGAGGATACCCGGACATGAACCAAGGCGGAGTCTTCCTGACGAGCGCCCGTCTGGCCAACAGGAGGCGCTGGAGCAACGAACAAAGCTGTTATCGATTACCCAAATCCGACAGTCCCTTCCCAATTTGTAACCCTGTAGCACGATAGCCAATTGTGCGCTACTCTGATAAAGCTGCCGACCCCTGCCGGTGGGTAAGCCGAAGCGCTCTATATTCTTGAAGTCAGATTTAGTTACAGGACAGGTAAAGGTGGGACTTATGTCAAGTCTACCTATAAAGGGTGTTTCTCTGTTGCTAGGCAATGACCTGGCTGGGGGCAAAGTAGTTCCCCCTGTACATCTTACTTCACAGCCGAGCACTGAAAATGGGGATGAGGACCCGTCTCTGTATCCTTCTTGCGCAGTGACTCGTGCTATGGCCAAGAAGGCTAAAGAAGATGATGTTGTGGTGCCGTCCAGTACATTGAATAGTCAGGACTCAGGTGGTTCGCCTCATGACTCTGATTGGCCTACTATGGTTTCTTCGTTTGAGGACTTATCAGATACTTTTATCAGTTCTCTATTCAGCCAGCCGGATGGGTCTGGTGATTCTGATGTGTCTGGAGACTTGTCTCTGTCCAGAAAGCGGTTGATTGAGGAGCAAACTAATGATCCTGAAATTGGTGTACTAAAGAGGAGAGCCCTTCCTGAAAAAGAAATAGATGCAGTTCCAGTTGGGTATTATCTCAAGGATGGTGTGTTGATGCGGAAGTGGCGACCTCCTGATATCCCTGCCAATGCAGTTTGGGCAGTGGTCAGGCAAATTGTTGTTCCGAAGGTCTATAGGAATGAGATCTTAACAATGGCTCATAGTTTACCTTTAGGAGGTCATCTTGGTGTTAACAAGACTGTTGATAAGATCATGAAACACTTCTTTTGGCCTGGGCTTCGGAAAGACGTTTCCAACTCTTGCAAAACCTGTCACACTTGTCAGGTAGTTGGAAAACACCAGTTAGACCCACCTGTAGCTCCATTGCAGCCTATCCCAGCATTTGGGGAGCCATTCTCTAAGGTCATTGTTGATTGCGTTGGTCCATTACCTAAGACTAGATCTGGAAATCAGTACTTGTTGACAATCATGTGTGCATCTACCAGATTCCCCGAAGCCATACCTCTACGTAACATCAAGGCAACTGCAATCTCGAAGGCGTTGATAAAGTTCTTCACGTTGTTTGGTCTTCCCAGGGAAATTCAGTCAGACCAAGGTAGCAATTTCACTTCAGGATTGTTTCAGCAGGTTGTGTATGAACTAGGTGCAAAACAGATTCTTTCTAGTGCCTATCATCCAGAAAGTCAGGGTGCCTTAGAGCGGTTTCATTCCACTCTCAAGACAATGATGAGGACTTATTGTTATGACCATGAGAAAGACTGGGATGAAGGGGTTCATTTGCTGTTGTTTGCAGCTAGAGAAGCAGTGCAGGAGTCTACTGGATTCAGTCCATTTGAGCTAGTGTTTGGTCATGAAGTGAGAGGACCTTTGCTATTATTGAGTGAACAATGGCAAGAGGAAGAGCCGCAAATCAGTCTGTTAGACTATGTTAGCAAGTTCAAGGAAAGATTGCGTGCAGCTTGTGACCTTGCCAAAGAGAACTTGAAATCAAGTCAGGGAAAAATGAAAACTTGGTATGATCATAAGGCTTGAAGCCGTGAGTTTAAACCAGGAGACAAGGTCCTTGTGTTGTTTCCCTTGCAGTCCAATCCATTGCAGGCTAGATTTCATGGTCCATATGAAATTCTGACAAAACTCAATGATCTCAATTACATTGTGAAGACTCCAGATAGGAGAAAACCAAAACAATTGTGTCATATTAACATGCTAAAGCCTTATCATGACAGAAATGCTGGGGTTGCAGCTGTCACTTCAGATTCTCCAATGGTCAAAACATGTGAAGATGAGGGGGAGTTTCAAGATGATGAACCAAGAATTAAAGCTGAAGTTCTTTCATGTAAATTGTCAAACACTGAAGTGTTGCAAAATCTTGATGTAAAACTCCAGCACTTAGAACCCTCACAGAGAGATCAGTTTGAAAGGTTGATCAAGAAATATGAGGATTTTTTTCCTGATGTTCCAAGGAGAGTTACTATAGCCTCTCATGATGTAGATGTTGGTGATGCCAAACCAATAAAACAGCATCCATACCGGATGAATCCTGAAAAGAGAAAGATTGCTGAGAAAGAGGTTGAGTACATGTTAAAACATGATATTATCAGACCCTCCAACTCCGATTGGAGTTCACCCTGTGTGCTAGTTCCAAAACCTGATGGAAGTACTAGATTCTGTACAGATTATCGCAAAGTCAATGCTGTAACTAGAACTGATGTGTTTCCAATACCTAGGATTGATGATTGTATTGATAGTGTAGGGCAAGCAAAGTTTCTGACCAAGATTGATTTATTGAAGGGTTATTGGTGTGTGCCTTTAACTGAGAGGGCCAAGAGCATCTCTGCTTTTGCCACACCATCTGGATTGTACCAGTATGAAGTCCTACCCTTTGGCATGAAAAATGCCCCAGCCACGTTCCAAAGGATGATACAGTCTACAATCGCCGGATTGCCACACACACGGGTGCATACATCGATGACCTGATCACATGGAGTGACTCCTGGGAAGAACATCTAAAAGATGTAGAGACGTTGTTCCAGCGCCTGACCCAGGCTAACCTGACTGTTAACCTGAACAAGAGTGACTTTGGTTGTGCTACTGTCACCTATCTTGGCTACGTCATAGGCCAGGGTAAGGTGGCACCCATAAATGCTAAAGTCCAAGCCATCATGGACTTTCCAGTTCCTGACAACAAAAAAGCTTTGCGCCGCTTCCTTGGAATGATCGGGTACTACCGCAAGTTCTGCAAGAACTTTGCTGAGATTACTCTCAGTCTAACTAACCAACTGAAGAAAGGCGTAAAGTTCACCTGGGATGATGCATGCCAGAGAGCCTTCGATCGCCTGAAGTCTCTGCTGTGTCACTTCCCCGTGCTCAAATCTCCTGACTTCAACAAACCGTTCTCCATCGCGGTCGATGCTAGCGACCAAGCTTGTGGATCTGTGCTCCTACAGAGAAGTGACTCTGATGACATTGAGCATCCCGTGGCATACTTCTCCAGGAAGTTCAATCGCCACCAAAGGAACTATTCCACAATAGAGAAGGAACTGTTGGCTCTGGTCCTTTCTTTACAACACTTTGAGGTTTATGTTTGTAGAGGACAAAAGCCAATGATTGTGTACACTGACCACAATCCGTTAATGTTTTTGAGTAAGATGAAAAACAAGAATCGGAGATTGTTGAATTGGAGTTTGATTTTACAGGAGTTTGACTTGGAAATTAAGCATGTGAAGGGTACAGACAATGTAATTGCTGATTGCTTATCTCGTGTTTGAATATGTATATATATATCCTGTGTTTATTTGAATATTGTATGATATGTATATATAGACAAGTGTTCACTTAACCATTTTGTATTGAAAAGAAAAATTTTGCCTTTATGAGTCAAAATTTTTCCCTTTTGGAATGGAGGTGTAATGTGATTATAGGCCACTAGATGGCAGTATTTACCTTTTTTTTTGTTAAGCTCAGACTGGAGTCATGTTTAGACATGCCCTGGACATGTCTGGGGCAAGTCTCAGAAAATTAAAAAAAAGAGGTCTAAATGTGGGTGGGGTCTGCAAAAGAGTATATAAGGAAAAGAATTGAGACAGTAAAGTAGTAGGAGAAATTGCAAGAAGATGACCAGACCTGCCATTCTGTTCAAGACCTGCGACGTTTCTTTTGTGGATTTCTTTGCCTGTGTTTGAGCATTTTCATTATCCAGGACATCACCAAGCCACCCCACAAAAAGGGACTGTCGATATTTCTTTTTTTTCCCTATTCAATCTTGGTCAGTTTAGTTAGTTGTTGTGTTTAATTAACTGTGTTTAAGTTTTTAAAACTGTGTCTGTCATCCCTTGCTGTTGCTGTTGTGTTGTAGATTGTGAGAACAAATTGGGGCCATAACACCATTGATTGCACCTGTTCTCCCTGGTCATGTGTTTACCCCGGATGTGTATATAAGATGTCTGTTTGGTTCACTTTCTTGTCAGATCGTTTTCCTTAGTCTTCTCGTTCTACGTTTCTTGCCTTGATTACTCAGTGTTTATCTTTCTGACTGGATTGCCTGACTTTCGATTTTTGCCTTTGTGAGTTTTGGATTACTGTTGCATCTGTGTTTTTTGACCTTTTTCTGCCCGACCTCGATTTTGTGGATTGCTGCCCTGATTACGATTCGGACTGTCCTTTGGCTTATGAGTTTGCTTCTCCCTCAAACCTTCGCCTGTGTACCGGATCTGTTTCTGCTGACTACGATTTTTGTGATTGGTGCCCTGGTTACGAACTCTGCTCTGTCCCATTGGAATTTGAGTTTTGGATTGCGGACTCTGTACTTTTTTTTTTTTTTTTTTTTTCCTCTGCGGGGGTTATCTCCCTTACTCAAAGCTCCTCATTTTTGCAATCGTGGCCTCTCATTTGGTTCCAGATCGCTACCTCACAATCACAAGCCGATCTCAGAAAGAATAATACATTGCAAGGAAGCTGAATGCTATGGAGCTGAATTCTTTGAAGCAACGCCCTGGGAAAGAACATGCTAGGATCCCGGCAGATCTAGTTTCGTTATAACGCAAACACAGTGGGCTAACAATAGCAAGCGCAGATTCACCCTCAAGCAGTGTGTGTGGTGTGTGGGGGTTTTTTTTTTTTTTTTTTTTAATTGCAAAATATCAAAGGTAAGAATTTTTTTTTTTTTTCTGCTCATCTCTGTAGACTGCAAAGTGTATGCCTCCTGTTCTTTCAATGTGGTGTCGGTTTAAAATGACAAGGCTCATATCGTTGCATTCTGTGGACTTCCCTCTTTTATTTGAGGAATCGTTTTTATGCATAGCACGAATTCAGCAGATTCAGCTCTGGTATGATTTTATCCTATGTCTGCTGCATGCTTATTTACTTGCTTGGTGCTTGAATTGTTAGGTTGAGGTAAAAATGGTTTACATGAGCTTTTGGGCAAGTTTCTTCACGAAATGTGGATATGCGGCTTGACATTGTCGCGATTTTTAAACATGCTGTATTTATAATGCGTAATAACCGCCCCGGTAGTTCTTAAGGGGTTAACGCATCATGCAGATATAGGACAGAGGCTTCTTTATTTCAACACTTTAAAGATGAGGAGTGGAGCTCATTTTATTGGTGAAGATTTGACTCGGCTGTGTTAAACCCACTTAAGCCTTTTCTCCTCCTCTTTGCCTCTTGTGCCGGCAGGAGGGACAGAGTCAGGAAAGAGGAGTACTTGCGCTAGGCTACGCTGGGCACGAAATTGCAACATACGCCTGGACACACCCTGTAGGCGTGGCGCTCCCCCTATTTGCCGCGCCTGCACCTGGTCTACGAATTTAGAGCCCTTTGTGTTTGACAGATTAAATAGAGTGCAAAGATATTCTTGTCTACCCTTTTCAATTTATTTTGTTGATCCGAAAACTGATCTCATCCATGACTTTAAAGTTATTCCATCCAGACGGTGAGTTTTCTGATCCTGTTCACCCTTTTTACTGCCAGTTTATGTTATCAATTGACGTCATGGGTTTCAGCTGAAAGTGTTCGGGGAAGGTTGCTCTTGGGTCACCTCACTCAGAGCTGCTCAGAGCTCCCTCCTCCCACCACACCACACTCCTCCCAGTGGAAATAAGCGCTTTGAAGGGGCCAGGAAGAAAGCAGATCCAGAACCATGGGCATAAAAATAAGAGAATTTAGTTGCACCCCAGGAAAAGACAAGGTTTCAGCTTGAAGTAAAAACCCTCTTGCTAAAATCTAGTTTAATTTCACAGTCCCACTACAGTGTCATGTGTTGAAAAATCAGAACTGCGCACAAGGCAAATAAGCAGACAACCATAAAGAGAAACACATTAATATGGATTAATTTTTGTGTTCTTATCCACATTAACCATTCATATATTGTGTCATAAGAGGCTTTATTTGTGTTATGAACATAATTATTGCCACAAACAAATATTTGCAATGTAAAGACATTCGCCAATAACTTAAGAATCTTCTTAGATTCTTTCTAACGGTGCTCTTAAGAAGAGAAGAGAGAAGTCTGAAAAGAGAGAGGGGGGGGAAAAAAAAACTGTTTGTTCAGAGGAGGAGGTACTCCTGCAGGGGAAAAAATGTGTATATATAGTAGCTTTAGTCTTTAGTGCAGGTTACTCTAACACTAACAAAAAGGAGGAGGCTGTCACACATGCAGTGAACACAGTGCTGCAGAAGGACGCACAACAGAGTAGGTGAAAAAGAAATGCTTTGATCTCAAATCTGACACCAAAAAAAACATTGCAAAATTCCGACGGGAGATGCAACAGACTACAGCTGACACCCTAAACCTGTCTCAGTTCGACCAGCGCATCGGGGTGATCATCGGGGAGACGTCACTCTCAGGTAAGCTATGGGAAAAATCTAAATCACTGTAGTGTGTGGGGGTTTTTTTTTTTTTGTTTTTTTTTTTTTTAATTTAACTAATAGTTTAATTCCTCCACCCTAGTTTTTAGGAGTACCATCGACTGAGTGTCTGGATACAAAAGGTAGTACTTCACCTTAGTGCGTGTGGGATCAAATAGTATTGGACTGAGGGTCGCAACAATGGCTTGATTTATTTATTCACAGATGAAGCCCGCAGAGCCAACCTGTAACAGAACCAGAACCCTACTGCAGCAGTACCTCCATGAGTACTCGGTCCCGTGCCTCTCCTCGCCTGATCTCGAAAGCAGTGTTGGACAATCAAGAAAGGATAGCTGACACCCTCGATAAGATTGCCTCAACACTCGCAACCATATCCAGTACACTCAAATAAAATGAGAATTAAAAATAAAGATGTGCGCTGACACCGGTCTGACGTCATTTTTGAAGTGATAGACTTAGTTATTTTTAAAAATCAGACTGTTTGATTCAAATTGTAATATTTTAACACTTGTAACACTTTTTTGGGAAATCATAATTATGAAAAGATGCGTACCAATGAGACATGCGTCACCAGCTGCTCCGTGTTCGAGGTGCATTTCTACGGAGATGTTTTGTAAAGTGTTGGTACATTTCATTTATTTTAAAATAAATGCTCTGTAAATTACCAAAATAAATAAACTAGAAAAGCACTCAGAGCGCAGAACCTCCGCCAGGGGGCAGCAAAGCCAAAAGCACGGCGATTGGAACTCCGGCCCATTGGAAAGACTTAATCTTGAACTTTGGCGTATATCTCAGCAGGATTTTGGCGTAGATAAGCCAAAATTTAATCACCTCTTCCTTGAGTTAATATCCACCTACCCTAAAAATTTTGTCAAAATCCGGCCATAAGTTTTTGAGTTATTTTGTACACAAACAAACCAACAAACAAACAGCACCGAAAACATATACCTCCTCGGCGGAGGTTAATAAATAAATGAATATGACGGAAATATCACTAATATCGCATTTTAATTAACTGTGCAAAAGAAGGCAACAACCAATGTGCCAACATGTCGACACTGAAATGTGCGAAAGAGTACTCCTGAGTGTTCGTAGGATTTCGATCAGAAAACATTCATGAATGCCACAATCTTCGTAAGTAGGACTTGAGAACAAATTTGTTCGTAAGAACGGTTCGTGAATGAGGCCCATTGTGGCTAAATGGTGTTCTGAGCAGAGCATCAAGTCACACTCCCCCCATACATGTTGTCATCTGAGCTGCTTTGTTCTTCTTCTTGGCACCCAGGTCAGCTGTGCATGCTTCTTAGTGCAGGTAGGAAGGGGGTGTGGCACCCATTTGTTTAAGTCTGAGATCGGATTGCTCTAGTGTGACATCTATTGGTTCTTTCTGCCACATACAATTGCTATGAAAGCTCATGATGATGCTATTGCCTTGGATACGTTGAAGGTGAGGGTGAAGTTTTGCCGTAAATTAATTGATTTGAACTTCTTCCAAAGTTACAATGGTTTCACTCTCCTTGTTGTGGTTCATAAACTGTTGAAATGTTTTATCTTTTTAAAGGAAAGTTCCGACAGGACACGATATTCACTAGCGCCTTTCAGTTGGAGGTTCCGTATGCCCACATATGGAGCTCACTTCCGAGGGTTGGAAGTCTATTGAACCAATAAAGTTGAGAGGCTCATGAGAGGCCCAATTGTAGAGTATTCATTTTTATCAATGTGTAAACCCTAGGACCAATCAGCAACAACTTCTGGTGACATTAAAGAAATCATATGCAAATATATGTACTTTTAACATGTATAAAGTTTCTGATGAAATTAAGGAATTTTGAACTCTGCGTCACGCTGTTGTTCCCTCGGCCGGCTGTGTAAATAAACTTTTTCCTGCTTTTGACACGAACAATCGGAGTCTGCTTCTTCATCGGGACAACGTTCTTGGTTTTTTAATTTACCAACAAATTTGGCGTTGCGGAGCAGGGTGGAAGTCGCTTTTTGGCCCTCTGCCAGGTTTCCCAACCCATAGGAAGAGAGGCGAGTACATTTAATTTACCACCAGTTAGCTAGCGTTATGGGAAGATAAACCTGCAGAGGTCGGAAACGCTCCATCCAGTGGTACGAATCTTTATTATATTTCACGTTGAATTGCCCATGAGAAGTGGATTCCGTAATCACGTTCAAAAGCTGTGTCATTTTGTTGGAAAGTTGTGCATCATATCGTATTGATCTGTTGTACTACTGAAAGTATCTGAAGTTTCTGTCATGCTGTTTGTTTGATTGTTTGTATTAATAGCTATACTGATTTGCGTATACCAGAACTGAGGGAAGTCTGGTCCCAGGGTGACTGATTAATTTAGGACCTGGGAAATAAAAGAGCGGGTTGCGGGGAACCGAGAAATTTGGCCTCGCCTCTGAGTGACGGAATAATTCAGCTGCTGTGGTATTAGGTCTGTTGTCTGCTGTGGGACGCGGCCTGAGAAGCGCGCTCTCGTCTCGTTTATGTGTCCGGTGGCCGAGGGAAGCCCCGGGAATATGAAGTGCGTTCCGAATAACCTGAGATTTGGTCCAAGAACGACGGATTCGTTATTCTTGGGGTATTGGGGAGTTTCCTGTGAAAACACTTGACTACCTGAGAAGCATACTTTTGTCTTTGTTTACGTGTTTGGGGTGACTGAGTAATTTAGGACCCGACCCCAGAATTAAGAAATTTGTTTCGCTGCTGGTTCGTCTTTGTCTGAGTGTCCAGTGATTGCTGAGGGAAGCACCTGGCTCCAGATAGCAGAATGCTTTTCTGTACCTGGAAGTATAGAGCTACGTTCCGGGAACGTGAGTAATTTAGACCCTGGTCTACGACGGTCCACAGTAATTCCGTTTGTAGAGTATTGGGTGAAGTGGTTATTTAATCACATTATCTAAGAAGCATGCTCTTGTCCGACGTGATTTCAATTGACTGCACCGGCGAGTCTGGTGAATCGTATGGCGATTGATGGGGTTCTGCATGTGACACTCATAACTTTTTGAGTTAGTTACTGGAGAATAAGTACGAGAGAATCGGGTCATCGTTCATTATTGTCCAATGTTGTGTTTATTGTTCATCCTGGGTCTTTTGTTCAGTATAGCTAAAATGTCAATCTTGCGTTTTTATACTGATGCTGAGTATTTTATGTTCGATGTTTTGTTGGCCTAGTAACACGCGCTTACAAGTAAAACCATATTCGCTCTGAGCTTAATATCCCGATTATTATGAATTCTATTCGGCTTGTAAGTGCAAATTGTAATATGGTACTATTATAACAACTATCAGACTATATAAAAGTGGAAAGCAACATTTATTAGCGCTCCAAACAACATGCATTAACTAAAGATGTCCACCAAAAAACGCCAAATTCCCAATAATATGTGTTACTATTCATTTACAGGAAAAATAGGCGATGTAAAAGAATTACATGAGATGTGGGGGACTGGTGGGAATCCGAACGAATCCACCCCGGAGTCGCTAGAATGGTGGGCTAAACAAAATAAATAAATAAATAAATAGCCGCATATAGTACACTTATATTTGAAACCAAACAAAGAAGGCAAAACGCGATTAAATAACAAATTCGCCTACAAACTCAGAATAAAGAACTGGCAAAGACGACTCTTCGCACCAAAGTAGAGAACTGTTTGTCGCTGTGCTGGAAAACTAACAATGGGGATTGTTGAGGTACGCCAATTGTATGATTCAGTTTTACTGTGTGTTGATGTTGTGTTTGGTCTGCCATAACTGTAGTTATGTTGATTGTCCACCAGTGAGCAGTGTCGCGCTTGCATGCGCGTATTGATGATGCCTCAGTTTAACGTTGTTCTATTGTCACTTGAACTCCCTTCACCATCTGATTTATTAAAAGGAGTCTGCATTTCTTTTCTCCAACAGAAGATCGGGTTACAGTACGATTCTTTTCATTTCATCTTCTAATAATCCAAGTCCTCTGTACAGATAGAAAAAGTCTACTCTGCTAACAGGTTATGGGCCCAGATAACCTTGGATTATTAGTTGTTTGATGAAAAGAAGTACAAGTGCGATAACTTCGTATGACAGAAAGCACGCGAGTTAGCATATCAAAGGAGTAACGTTAGCTATTTAGCCAGTGTGGAGCTAGTTGGCATCGCGAAGTGAACAGAAGCTAACGGAAAGCTAAAGTAAGATAACGGTACGTTACTGAGAAAGATGGAGAGAAAGAAAAGCAGGTGGCCCACATTCAACGGACAGGCTGATGACTACGAGCTGTGGGAAGAGCGGATGCTCTGTTGCATGCATGGGGTGGGATTGAAAGCCACCATTACTACCGAGCCTACAGGACCGTTGACAGAGGATGAACAGGCTGTAGATGACCGATTGAATGCCGACGCCTACTGTGCATTGGCGCCATTGCTAGACAACACCAGCTTGGGACTCATCTTCCGAGAGAGGAAGAATAAAGGTAGAGAGAGTCTACGGGTGTTACACAAACATTACATCGGCAAGGGTAGGCCCCGAATTGTCACTTTGTTTGTAACTTTGACAGGACTTAAAATGGCTGATAATGAGACGGTAACTGAGTATATTATCCAAGCCGAACAAATCATTACGGCACTTCGGGGAGCGGGTGAGGCACAGAGCGAAGGGTTAATGATGGCCATGGTAATGAGGGGTTTACCTGAGCGATATAAACCTTTCACTTTAACGGTGACACATGGTGATAGTGAATTAACAGTTCAAGGCCAAGTTAAGAAACTTTGAGGCAACAGAAGATGTTGCTAATGCTACACCATCGGACGAGATGTCAGAGAGCGTGATGAAAGCCCACACAGCGCCTAAGAAAAAGCCCGTGAAACACAGTGAGGTGGTAAATGACGGGCAGATGGTATGCTGGCGGTGCGAAGACAAAGGCCACCAGAAATCGGACTGTTCACGCAGCGTGTAGTGTGGACACTGTCGGACCAAGGGGCACACGGAAAAGGTGTGCAAGAAGAAGGACCGCGGTGATGGAGCCAGGTGTGCGTGCGGACGAGATGGTGGCGGCGGTGATCACAGAGCAGGTCGAGGTCAAGGATTGGAGGACACTGCGGAAATGGATGACTACAGCTTCAGAGTGCGGGCTGGAGAGACCAGCTCACCAGGACGACAGCAACAGTTCGGACCGGGACTGATAGTGGACTGTGGGGCTTCCTCCCATATTGTCAACGACAAGACCAAGTTCAAGAACTTTGATAGCTCATTTGAGCCAGAGAAACACTGCATGGAGCTGGCGGATGGTAAACGCACTTTTGGTGTGGTACAGGGCAGAGGAGATGCTTCGGTATGTCTGATCGACAGTGAGGGGCGGCGGTGTAGAGTGACATTGTGTAACGCATTATATATTCCATCGTACCCCCAAGAGCTCTTTTCCGTAAAGTCTGCGACAGCACACGGCGCCAATGTGTTCTTCGAGGAGGGCCGAGATGCCTTGATGTTACCGGATGGTACCAGGTTTGACATTTATGTGCAGGGAAAAATGTACTATTTGCAAACTGAATGTGTTGTGGAGAAGTGTCATGTTAGCCATGATATAGAAACTTGGCATAAGATAATGGGGCACTGCAACTATGATGACATCATTAAGCTGCAGGGTGTTACTGATGGTATGCATATTAAGGGTAAAGTGTGTAAACCTGAGAAAGAATGTACTGTATGCATAGAAGGAAAGTTTTACCCAAAACAGGAACAGGAATCCAACTGAAAAAGCAAAGACACCACTTGAGATGGTAAACACTGATTTAGCCGGTCCTGTCACAAACAAGTCCATTAATGGTTACAGGTATATGCAATCATTTACTGATGTATGCACAGGGGCAGTGTTTGTGTATTTCTTTAAGGCAAAGAGTGACTCAGTGCAAGCAACTGAGAGGTTTCTGGCAGATGTGGCTCCCTATGGGACAGTGAAATGCATAAGGTCCGATAATGGAACTGAGTTTACGGGCAAGGAGTTTAAGACCCTGTTGAGAAGGAATAAAATAAGACATGAAACTTCCTGCCCCCACTCTCCCCATCAAAATGGAGTCACAGAGAGAGAAGGGCGCACACTATTCGAGATGGCAAGGTGTATGCTGATAGATAGTGGCCTACCAAAGAGCCTGCTGTACAGGCAGCTGCCCACACCAGAAACAGGTGCTTTAACAAGCACACAGGTACTACGCCATACACGGCGATGACAGGGAAAAGGTGCAACATGGCGAGGATGCAAAAGTTTGGGACAGAATGCTATGTTTACCAGCAGGACAGGGGAAAGTTAGAGTCTAGATGTGATAAGGGGCGTTTTGTAGGACACGACAAGAACAGCCCGGCCTATCTAGTTTACTACCCTGACCAAGAGAAAGTACAGAAACACAGGCTAGTTAAGCTTGTAAACAAGACAACTTGTGAAATTGAGACCCAGACACCAGATCTGCATCCAGAAGACTGGATTAGAGAGAGAAAGTCTGTTGAGAGAGGGGAAACTCAACATGAGGTTAAAGAGAGAGAGACCCCACAGCTTAGTGTACAGACTCCCCCCCAAGGGGGATGATGAGAAGCACCAAATGGTGACGTTACAAGCCGCAGCTAGTGGGAGGTACCCCCAAAGGGAACGCAACCCTCCAACATACTTGAGAGACTATAGTCGGGGCGACAGTGATGATGGCTCACTCACTACTATAGATTTTGCTTATAGGGCGGTGTGCGGAGTCCCTCTGACCTTTAAAGAGGTCATGGAATCGCCTGAGTCCGGAAAGTGGTCCAAGGCAATGGATGAGGAGATGGAGTCTTTAAGAGACAACAAGACATTCACCCTCACAAAATTGCCAGAGAACAAGAAAACAGTGGGAGAAAGGTGGGTGTATGCAATCAAGACGGACATAAATGGACATGACAAGTACAAAGCTAGATTTCTGGCAAAAGGATATAGCCAGAGAATGGGGGTGGATTATGGGGAAACATTTTCACCGACAGCCAACCTAACAAGCGTTCGAGTGCTATTACAGAAGGCAGCGCAGGATGACTTGATTTTACATCAAATGGATGTAAAAACGGCCTATCTTCATGCCCCCATTGACTATGACATATATATGGAACAACCTCAAGGTTATGCTAAAAAAGGAGACAAACTTGTGTGCAAACTGGAAAAGTCAATATATAAAAAAAAAATAAAAAAAATAAAAGCCTCAAGCAGTCTGGCCGCAATTGGAACTTATTGTTGCATGAGTGTTTGACAGGTGATGGTTTTATACAAAACCAATCAGACCACTGTGCGTACTCCAAGGAGTGTAAAGAGGGGAAAACAATCATTATCACCTGGGTAGATGATCTCATCATTGCATCAAGCAGCACAGACGTGCTGGGTAAAGTGAAAAACATGCTGTCCACCAAATTCAGGATGAAAGATCTGGGCAGATTAAAATCTTTTCTCGGGATGTACTTCACTCAGTTTACTAACTGTGTAACAGTGTCACAACAAAGGTATCCTGAGAAGATACTGGAGCGTTTTGAGATGCAGGAGTGCAGGGTGAGAGAGACCCCATGTGAGCAGAAATTAGACTACTCAGAAGATGCACCTAAAATGCTGGATGTTACAAAGTACAGAGAGGTGGTAGGGAGTCTAATATACTTAGCTACATGTACACGCCCAGATTTATGTTTTGTTGTGAGTAAGTTGTCTCAGCATTTTGCAGAGCCGACTGATGAGCAATGGGTAAAACATGTGCTTCGCTACCTAAGGGGCAACACAGACAAACAGCTCTGTTACAGGAAGAGTGATGAGAAACTTGGTTTAGAGGTGTATAGTGATGCTGACTGGGCTTCAGACACAGACGACAGACGCAGCACATCAGGTTACTGTGTGAGTATGAGTGGAGGAAGTGCACTTATATCTTGGAAAGCCAAGAAACAGACTACTGTAGCACTTTCCACATGCGAGGCCGAGTATATGGCTCTGGCTCTTGCCATCCAGGAGTGTATATATATTGAACAGTTACTGGAAGGCATTGACTCATATGAATACAAACAAACAGTGGTCCATGAGGACAACCAAGGGACCATTGCTTTAGCGAAGAACCCTGTGTGTAGACAACGCTGAAAGCATGTCGATATCAAATACCACTTCATACGGTCTACTATAAGAGAGGGGAGGATACTACTGGTGTATTGTCCAACAAGTGAAATGGTTGCGGATGTAATGACAAAGCCCGCATCCAAGGTTAAACTGAAGGTATTTGCTAAAGCAATGTTTGGAGTGTAAAATGTGATACTAATGAGTATACATTGGAGTATACCAAATTACATTTGTTTTTATTTGAACGAAAAAAAAGGGGTATACAGTAAGCACATGATTCATAATTGGGGGTGTTGAGGTACACCAATTGTATGATTCAGTGTTACTGTGTGCTGATGTTGTGTTTGGTCTGCCATAACTGTAGTTATGTTGATTGTCCACCAGAGAGCAGTGTCGCACTTGCATGCGCATATTGATGATGCCTCAGTTTAACGTTGTTCTATTGTCACTTGAACTCCCTTCACCATCTGATTTATTAAAAGGAGTCTGCATTTCTTTTCTCCAACAGAAGATCGGGTTACAGTACGATTCTTTTCATTTCATCTTCTAATAATCCAAGTCCTCTGTACAGATAGAAAAAGTCTACTCTGCTAACAGGGATTGATTGCCTCCTTTTCAGTCATAAGCATTGAAACTCAATCCTTGTGGGCCGTACCTGAGTGCACGGTTAGGAGGCCAGCCATCCGATATGCTAATTGCTACTTGTGCTTCTGCTCGTTTTACTGACTTACCAGTTGTCTATACTAGGCATTGCATTGATCTTGTGGGCGTTGGTGATAATTCTGTTCGCTTGACCATTGAATACAGAACAGTTAATGCTGTAGCAGATAAACTTGCTCCAATTGTTTCTGACCCTAAGACTTTGCTGCTGATGTGAAACCCACTCACAGTGTGTTTTCTTTTATAGATATTGCAAATGGCTTCTGGACCTCGCCCATTGCTGAAGACTTGCTACATGGTTTGCTTTCACCAACGGTGTACACAGTACACCTGGACACGCATGCCTGAGCATTCTCACAATAGCATTGCGCTTTTCCATTGTGTAATGGCGTCAGTCCTTGCTACAGTGCCATGTTCTCAATATGGAGGGACGCAGAGCCTCCAATATGTTGATAGCCTGCTTTTCTTTGCAGGCTTTACTGGAAGCACTGAAAAGGAATGTCTTGCTCTGACCTATCATTCTTTCTTTGGTCAGTTTTTAAACAAGGGCATGCAACAGCTGTTCACACTCAGCTCCATGGAGATGCGCAGGGCCCTATTACATATGATTCTTCTCACCTGGACGTTGTGGCCTCCGGTCTCTCCTTTTGTTTCTAGGAAGCGCAGCCTGCTGCCTTAGTAGTGACAGTCTCCGCCCCACTGGACTCGATGGGAAGCCATCTTATTGGCCCCAATTATCACACTCATTCATTCTTTTGTTGTGAACCTGGCCAGTTCACAACATGCTTAACTGGTCTTTTCGAGGTTTCCTGCCTTGGTCAGGCACCTCAATGGGGGATTGTTCAAACACTCAGTTGTTGTGAACGTGAACACTCACTCGAAAGGTAACTCAAGGAAATGAACAAAAGTGTTGTCGCAAATGGGGGACTGGGTTCAGAGTCTCCCGGCTGCACGGACGGCAATGAGACCAACTCCGAATAACATCACCAAACTGTCTCCGTACGAGGTTGTTGTGATTCTGCTTTTTGCATGTCATGTTTTAAGTTCTGTGCCTGGCCTAGCCATGTTTAGGATTTCTGTGTTTAGTGACCACTGCCTGCCCTTTGACCATTCTTAGGATCATGTATTGTGTTTTTGGCAATTTAGATTTCATGTTTTATTATTTTTTCATGCCTCATGTTTTCATTTCCATGCATTGCACTTTGTCTACCCTGTCTTGTCTTGTGTAGGTCTTTGCCCACGGTCCCTAGTCTTGCGTGCCACTCATTCGGGTGATTTATTGGTTTCTGGGTTTTCAATCTTCCTTCATTATCTCGTGTGCTTCCTTCCTCTCTCTTTTACTATCTACTAATCATACTAACAGTTTGTTGTTTTCGATAATTACTAACCCTCATTAACATAGTATATTTTTAGTAACTTACTAACATGCACTCGGGATTGTATAGCTGCACATATTAATTGACCAACGATCTCTCAGCAGTCGCTCAATTCTAATCTCTGCCCTCCTTGCCTATCCCTAATTATCTCTGCTTCAAGTTTCTTTGGGTTTCCACTTATACTTTTGCTTTCCTTTTCTTTTATCTTGGCACTTTAGCACTCCTTAACCGGAGCTGTTGTTTTGTACTTAGGTTTGTCTTGTGATCCCTGTCTGCGTTTTGGCTACAGCCAAATTCATGTAATTAGTTTATTCCTCATGTGTCTCTCCCTGATCATTGTTACCATTGATTGCACCTGTTCTCCCTGGTCATGTGTTTACCCCGGATGTGTATATAAGATGTCTGTTTGGTTCACTCTTTTGTCAGATCGTTCTCCCTATGCTACGTTTCTCGCCTCGATTTCTCAGTGGTTGTCTTTCTGACTGGATTGCCTGACTTTTGATTTTTGCCTTTGTGTTTTTGGATTACTGTTGCATCTGTGTGTTTCGACCATTTTTCTGCCCGACTACGAGATTTCTGTTTGCTGCCCTGGTAACGATTCAGATTACGTCCTTTGGATTCTGGCTTGTATCTCTGAAAGTACTATTCCTGTGTACCAGACCCATTTCTGTCCGACTGATTGCTGCCCTGGTTTTTGATTCTATTTTTGCCCAACTGGATTATGGATTTTGGATTGTGGACTTCGTACTGTTGCCTTTTGCTCTGTGGGGGTCATCCCCCTTTATCAATAAAACAAGCTCTACTGCACTTCCTGGTTCTCGCATCTGGTTCTTGATCGTATTACAACAGAGGTGGTCACTGGCAGAGCAATGTCCCTTGCCCCTGGCCTTTGGAGGGTTAAAAGTGTGTCTCATGCTAAGCGATGTGTTCTTTCAGTATTTGAACCTGACTGAAATTTTGAAGAACTTAACCATGCTCCATTACAGGCTCCAAGAGATGAACAGCAGGAGGGGGAAGAGAATGCACAGATATTGGAATCTGGGCAATGGGTCATAGTAAAAGCCCATTGCCCAAAGGCATTCCTGTTCCGGACAACGCTTGACCCTAGCTGCACTATACTCCAGTCACAGTTGTGCTTAACAACAATGACCCTCGGCTGCGCAGCGCAAGCTTGGTGTTATTTATCCTTGTCTGTCCTCTGAGCTGCAGGTATCCCACCACCTCTCTGACACTGCCTGCTGTGCTGAATGATGCCTGTTGCGCTGAACACCGTCATCTGCACTGACATCACCACTTGGGTTGAACATCATCTGTGCTGGACAACACCTGATGACCTCCAGGACATCACCTCCTTCAGAAGATTGTCTGAACACCACCCGACATTCCCGCTGTGGAGTACCACCCCTGTGAAGATTATCTTCAACATAAAGATCCCAGTCTTTGGACTCAGAGGGATCTGTGCCATGGACAATAATAACATTTACATTCGACCGGTACACATGACAGCCAAACATGCCAACAAATCAGAGCTGTTATGTCTGTGGACTTTTAAGAAGCAGTGCCTGTACTTGGTAATAGGCCATGTACATGACGTATTTTTGGAATGTTTCTTCGACTTTTCTTGCCTGTTTTCTCTTATGCACAGCCGATCACTAACAGTGGGTCTTCTGCATCTCATACTCATGCCTATTTCACATAGCCTTCCAGTGCCGGTCATTGACCGATGACATTGGGCCTCGAGAGCGTGGGTCTGTCTAAGGTTTCTCCCACTTAACTGGGGAGTTTTTCCTTGCCACTGTCGCCTCTATGGCTTGCTCTCTTGGTCTCTGGCCTGGTATCCGCATAATTTTCTTTAAGTATTTCACTCTGAAGTTGACCTCATCATTCGTTGTCTGTTGGGTCAAACAGGAGGGACTGTTGGGAAACAGGATTTTTTGGGTATTTGCAATCTGAGCTGAGCCAGATGGTTTGATCAACGGATAATGAATGTGTATTAGGAAATAAAGAGAAGCCGTCTGGTCTGACAGGACATATCACCTATTTTTTTTTCTTACTTCCAGCTGAGATCTCCATTGTCTTCAGTTCCGACAGGACACAATATGCACTAGCGCCTTTTAGTTGGAGGTTCCGTATGCCCACATATGGAGCTCACTTCCGAGGGTTGGGAGTCTATTGAACCAATTAAGTTGAGAGGCCCAATTGTACAGCACATTTTTATCAATGTGTAAACCCTAGGACCAATCAGAAACAACTTCTGGTGACATTAAAGAAATCATATGCAAATGTCTTTACTTTTAACATAAAGTTTCTGACGAAATTAAGGAATTTTGAACTCTGCATCACGCTGTTGTTCCCACGGCCGGCTGTGTAAATAAACTTTTTCCTGCTTTTGACACAAACAGTCGGAGTCTGCTTCTTCATCGGGACAACGTTCTTGGTTTTTTATTTCATTTACCAACACTGTGAAACCAGTTTTTGTCGCGAACGTAAATTCTGTCCGATGTCTGGTCGTAACGTTCCGCATTCCGCAATGAAGTCCCTAGTTTATAACAACCGGTGGTGTGAAAGCGGGGTAAAGTGCATGCGCAAGCGGATGTTTGCTTCCTGGCCTTTTAGAATTTTTACCTACTCGCGTTTGTGTCCCTCACCAAAAAGGTAGAAATTTCAGTCCACAGTAATAACGTGAGCAACAACCTGTAATCTCGGTATAGCCCAGCTGAGAATGAGATTCTGGCGGCTGCTGGCAAGGTATTTAAACCCTTGTGCAGTTTTGTCCGCCAGTGGGCACGGAGCTGCAGCTTTATGCACGCAGTTACAATATTCTATCACTAGATGGCCCACCCGGATCAGTTATTGAATTTTCGCAAGCAAGCCAAGTTCGAACGCTGTTTCAATTAAATGCACGAGTTCACTCCAATCCCTGGATGGATCAAGCCAACCTTGGTTTGGCTTAAAGGGGTTGGCACATCCATACGACAGGGTGGCCCAAAAAAGCATCTCTCCTTCCTCTCAGAACTCCAGGGTGGATGAGGAACATGGAATTGAGTGGGCAGGATTGACTCATTATCCAGTGTATGAATTTTATTACCTCAAAATAATCCTGGGTGAAAACTGTGCATTTCAAGTCACTGTTCAAGAGTAGATATACAGGCTTTAACAAAGCCCTGCTAATTGTGGATTAGTGGGTTGGTCACTGGTGTGCCTTCCCTTTTTTCTGCTCATCATGCTATTATTGGCATTGGCTCAGACAGTGTTGTCACAGTTTGAGTTCCATCCTATGAACACCAATTTTCTGTCCATGTAACATTAGCAACAAAACCGAATTCTTAACTCTTTAAACCCTGAGCCGTTTTTTTAGGTTTTTGCGCAAGTAACAAGACCAAATTCTTAAATCTCCCCCCCCCTTTTTTTTTTTACCAAAATTGCAGTGATCCAGGTCTAAAACTTCCTGTAAACATTTGTTTTTATGTTATCAATGAAATAAACCACATATAACCTTAATTTATTATTTCATCGTTAAGTGTTGGTCACACTTTTTGTGAAATCTGTCATTTATTAAAATAAATATGTAATTTACCACAGCTGTAATGTGCTGGAAAAGCATGAAAATACACCTTGAAAATCCTTGAAAAGTGCTTGAATTTCACTTTGTAAAAGGTGTGCAAAGCCTGTCGACACCATTTCAGTGGTGCGTTGTTAGATTTGTTTTGTTTTTCTGTTTAACCATGTTCCATTTATTGTTTGCATCTTTACAAAACCTCAAAATCTAGTTGGTGGAATCTTGAACATGACCGCTTTTACAATCAATCTGTAAGTAATGTTAGGATAGATACAGTGATCTTTGGACATAGGGGATACATCCTCAATTCATAATAAAAAAGGGTGCAAACCCTGATAAAATCTGTAGGCTACATTTTCCTTCTTAACTGACTGTCGACATCAAAGCAGCTGTCAGGTGTGCTGCGCCAAGGTAAATTGCGCCTCCCCAAAAATTTTTGGCACCAGCAGCAACTGCTTCAATGTCTAATTTTGTGATACGCCCACCCTAGTCGATTTCCGTCACCTTGCGGGGGACCTGGCCACATTTAGTGGCAACACTTGTTATTTTAGGTGCTAAAGCTACCAATGGTCATTCTTGGCTTGAACCCCGGAATTGCCGCTTGCGGCTATATTTAGGGGTTCAAGCCCGTAGGGCTGAAACCCTATTGTTTTCGCTTTTTCTTTTTATTATTATTATTATTATTATTAGGGGTTCAAGCCCATAGGGCTGAAACCCTATTGTTTTCTCCTTAATTATTATTTTTATTATTATTATTATTATTATTTTCCTTCTTCAGAAATGTTTTTGCAAATTCCCATGAGATGGTTAATGGCAGAGTCCTGAAATTTTGCACACTGGCTGGAAGTTGTGTGTAAATGCTGACCAAGGCATTTTTAACTCAATCGGCCTAAATGTGGCGCTATAATTCGAGAAAAACAGGTTTTCACTTTAAAGGTCATAGCTCCTACTGTGTAAGTCCAATTTACAAGAAACTTGGTAGAGACATTCCTTGGTACATTCCCTACAACTTTCCCATAAGGACCTTGAAGGTCCGCCATATTTGAATTGCCAGAATTTGGAATTTTTTGAAAAACACATTTTAAACATCTCCTAAACCGTCGGTCCGATTCCTTCGACATTTGCTGCAGATCATCAGTGGACCAAGCTTATCAAAGATTGCCTAAAGCTTGTCAATCTTTTTTCATTTCCAAGATATTGACCAATGGACTTCAGCAGGGTGTGGCGTAGCACATAAATGGACAAAATTCAACAACTATTCGGCCAATCATCACAGAACTTGCAGAATATATTCATATAATGACCAGGAACATACCCTGACAGGGTCATGCAAATCGGCCCATGGGGGGCACCATAACAAAAATCAGGCTATAAATCAGCAACTGTTTTTCTTATAGCCATAAAACTCACAGGATATATTCATGGTAGTACCCAAAACATACCCAGAAAATTTCATACTAATTGACTGATAGGGGGCGCTATAACTGCTAAACAAAACAGAATGGTATAACACAAATCAGACTATAAATCAGCAATTGTTTGTCCCATAGCCATAAAACTCACAGGATATGTTCATATAAGTACCCTAAACATAGTCTGAAATTTTTGTTCAAATTGACTGAAAGGGGGCGCTATAAATGTGAAACAAAGCAGCGTGGTATGACATAAATCAGACTGTAAATCAGATATTGTTTGTCCTCTAGATACCATTTTGAAATATGAGCCCTATTTCATACTGTGAAGCCAGTTTTTGCCGCAAACATAATTTCTGTCCGATGTGTGGTCAACGTTCGCTCTGCACTCCGCATTGAAGTCCCTATTTTATAACAACTGGTAGTGTGAAAGAGGGGTAAAGTGCATGCGCTAACGGATTTTTGCTTCTTGGCCTTGTAGAATCTTCACCAACTTGCGTTTGTGTCCCTTGTCAAAAAGGTAGAAATTTCCGTCCTCAGTGATAACGTTAGCGACAACCTGTAATCTCAGTACAGCACAGCTGTGATTGAGACTTGGCGGCTGCTGGCATGGCATTTAAACCCTTTCGTGCAGATGTGTCCGCCAGTGGACACGGAGCTGCAGATTTATGCACGCGGTTGCAATATTCTATCAAGAGCTGGCACACCCGGATCAGTTATTGAATTTTCACAAGCAAGCCACGTTCAAACGGTTTTTATATCAAACGGTCGAATTCACTCCAATCCCTGGATGGATCAAGCCAACCTTGGTTTGACTTAAAGGGGTTGGCACATCCATACGACAGGGTGGCGCAAAAATCGTCTCTCGTTCCTCCCAGAACTCCAGGATGGATGAGGAACATGGAAATGAGTGGGCAGGATTGACTCCAGTGTATGAATTTTATTGCCTCAAAATAATCCCGGGGAAAAAAAGCATTTCAAGTCACTGTTCAAGAGTAGATATACAGACTTTAACAAAGCCCTGCTTATTGTGGATTAGCGGGTGTGTCACTGGTGCACTGGTGTACTGGTGTGTCACTTCCCTTTACTCTGTTCATCGTGCCATTATTGGCAATAGCTCAGACAGTCTTGGCACCATTTGAGTTCCGTCCTGTGAACACCAATTTTCCGTTCATGTAACATTAGCAACAAGACCAAATTTTTAAATCCCCCCCTTTTTTTTTTTACCAAAATTGCAGTGATCCAGGTCTGAAACTTCCTGTAAACATTTGTTTTGATGTCATCAATGAAATAAACCGCATATATACCATTAATTTATAATTTCATCTTGTTAAGTACAGTGAGACCTGTTGGTTAGACTTTATGTGAAATCTGTCATTTATGTATGTAAATGTAATTTACCACAACTGTAAGGTGCTGGAAAAACATGAAAATACACCTTGAAAATCCTTGAAAAGTGCTTGAATTTCACTTGGTAAAAGCTGTACGAATCCCGTAGACAGCATTACAGTGGTGTGTTTTTAGATTTTTGTTTTTCTGTTTAACTAAGTTCCCTTTTTTGTTTGCATCTTTACAAAACATCAAAATCCCAGTTGGTTGGTGGAATATCTTTTACAATCAATCTCTAAGTAATGTAAGGACATGGTGATCTGTGGACATGTAGACATAGGGGATACATTGTCAATTCATAATAAAAAAGGGTTACAAACCATAAAAAACTATAGGCTACATTTTCCTTCTTAACTAACTTGTCGACATCAAAGCAGCTGTCCGGTGAGCTGCCCCCCCCCAAAATTTTTGGCACCAGCCCACCCCAGTCGATTTCCGTCACCTTGTGGGGGACCTGGCCACGTTTAGTGGCAACACTTGTTATTTAAGCTGTTAAAGCTTTCAACTACTAATGGTCATTCTTGGCTTGAACCCCGGAGATTGCCACTCACGGCTATATTTAGGGGGCCAAGCCCAAGGGGCTTGGGAAACTCCCAGGACCAGCGGTGCTGGGAACCCTATTGTTTTTGTTCGGGTTATTATTATTATTATTATGTGCCTGCAGCAATGCAGACACGTATTAAAATCCTGCATACTTCTTTATTATTATTATTCCAATTTCTTCCGTAGTCGCACTGTGGAAACATTTTTTTTTAAATTTGATTCATTTAATCATTATTAATTGCTTATGTGGTTCCATTTGATTGCTTATTGATTCATTATTATTAATTGATTTCCTTGCTTGCACATATTCTGTGTGTGGTGGAGGTGCGGGTGAGTGACGGAATTCTTACTGAATTTGGCTTAGTTGCTGTGTGAGACAGAGGAGTTAATATTGCCAATTATGGGACAGACGAACAGTAAGTGTGTTGTTGTCGTTCTTGTAGTAAGGACTGCTGTTCTGGGACAAATGTTGACGTGACTTTGACTGAAACTGGGCAATTTGTTGAAAGTTGACATAATGGTTCTGGGAATCATTGTGGGTAAAGGAGTTTGGGTTTAGTTGAAATAGAGCATTGTCTGCGTATGCTATCAAAGCAACAATGGGGTAAGAAAATTTAAGCCTTGGATCTTTTCCAATGTGAATGAATGTGAGAGAGGAAAGTGCACTGAGGTGTGTGTGCGTGTGTGTGTGTCCTGAGCTCACATTGCGTTTCTGTGTGGAAATCAATGTGAATGAACCTAACTCTCTGAGTGTCTCTAAACAACTGCATTGCTGGCATATTTGTTAATTCTGTCTTTGTTAGATTGAATGCAATTGTCATTATATTGCATGAAGTGCTCATAAAAATGTCTACAATGAAATTAGCTTTTATTCAAAATAATTTAAGGTGCCTGTTGATTAGCCAATATTTACAGTATTTTATGGAATCCTGACTGTAACTACAGGATTAGTAAAAAGTGAAATTTCTAAGAAAGAAGTGTAAATAAACAGTGCAAATTTGTTGGAGTTAAGCCATTTTAATGACTATGGAGTAGTTAAAGGACAAAGTTGCAGAAGTACACAGAATAATTATTCCTTATAAAACCGAGCAAAAGTCACTATTTCTTGATAAAATAAATGCTAACTCCTCTTAAATGATCGGTTACTATAAACAGTGGGAAGTTTAGATGAAGTAACAATTGATTGTAAATTATACAAACATGGACAAGTGTTTCTAATGTTGTGGCTAACTGAATTTCTTTAAGATGCAAGACAAAGTGAATATTTAAATGCTCTAATATTTGGCAGTAGTAATATATTGCAAAGAAAACTACCAGTGATATCCTCTATGAGCATGGATTAATTACATAGCAACCGCCTAGCAACGCCCTAGCAACCACCCAGAACACCATAGCAACTGCCTAGCAACCACCCAGAACACCATAGCAACTGCCTAGCAACGCCCTAGCAACCACCCAGAACACGATAGCAACCGCCTATCAATGCCGTAGCAACCACCCAGAACACCATAGCAACTGCCGAGCAACGCCCTAGCAACCACCCAGAACACCATAGCAACCGCCTAGCAACCACCCAGAACACCATAGCAACCGCCTAGCAACACCCTAGCTACGACCAAGTACACCATAGCAACCGCCTAGCAACCACCCAGAACACCATAGCAACCACCTAACAACGTCCTAGCAACCACCCAGAACACCATAGCAACCACCTAGCAATGCCCTAGCAACCACCCAGAACACCATAGCAACTGCCTAGCAACGCCCTAGCAACTACCCAGAACACCAAAGCAACCGCCTAGCACTGCCCTAGCAACAACCCAGAACACCATAGCAACCACCTAGCAACCACCCAGAACACAATAGCAACTGCCTAGCAACGCCCTAGCAACCACCCAGAACACCAAAGCAACCGCCTAGCACTGCCCTAGCAACAAACCAGAACACCATAGCAACCGCCTAGCAACCACCCAGAACACAATAGCAACTGCCTAGCAACGCCCTAGCAACCACCCAGAACACCATAGCAACTGCCTCGCAACGCCCAGCAACCACCCAGAACACCATAGCAATTGCTAAGCAACGCCCTAGCAACCACCCAGAACACCATAGCAACCGCCTAGCAACCACCCAGAACACCATAGCAACTGCCTGGCAACGCCCTAGCAACCACCCAGAACACCACAGCAACCGCTTAGCAACGCCCTAGCAACCACCCAGAACACCATAGCATACAGGCGGTTGCTAGGCAGTTGCTATGGTGTTCTGGGTGGTTGCTAGGCAGCAACCACCCAGAACACCATAGCAACTGCCTAGCAATGCCCTAGCAACCACCCAGAACACCATAGCAACGCCCTAGCAACCACCCAGAACACCATAGCAACGCCCTAGCAACAGCCCAGAACACCAAAGCAACCGCTTAGCAACGCCTTAGCAACCACCCAGAACACCATAGCAACCGCCTAGCAACCACCCAGAACACCATTGCAACCGCCTAGCAACCACCCAGAACACCATAGCAACCGCCTAGCAACGCCCTAGCAACCACCCAGAACACCATAGCAACCGCCTAGCAACCACCCAGACCACCGTAGCAACCGCCTAGCAACCCCCCAGAACACCATAGCAACCGCCTAGCAACCACCCAGAACACCATAGCAACAGCCTAGCAACGCCCTAGCAACCACCCAGAACACCATAGCAATGTCCTAGCAACCACCCAGAACACCATAGCAACGCCCTAGCAACAGCCCAGAACACCATAGGAGCCGCTTAGCAACGCCCTAGCAACCACCCAGAACACCATAGCAACCGCCGAGTAACCACCCAGAACACCATTGCAACCGCCTAGCAACCACCCACAACACCATACCAACCCCCTAGCAACGCCCTAGGAACCACCCAGAACATCATAGCAACCGCCTAGCAACCACCCAGAACACCATAGCATACGCCTAGCAACCACCAAGAACACCATAGCAACTGCCTAGCAACGCCCTAGCAACCACCCAGAACACCATAGCAACGCCCTAGCAACCACTCAGAACACCATAGCAACGCCCTAGCAACAGCCCAGAACACCAAAGCAACCGCTTAGCAACGCCCGAGCAACCACCCAGAACACCATAGCAACCGCCTAGCAACCACCCAGAACACCATTGCAACCGCCTAGCAACCACCCAGAACACCATAGCAACCGCCTAGCAACGCCCTAGCAACCACCCAGAACACCATAGCAACCGCCTAGCAACCACCCAGAACACCATAGCATACGCCTAGCAACCACCCAGAACACCATAGCAACTTCCTAGCAACGCCCTAGCAACCACCCAGAACACCATAGCAACGCCCTAGCAACAACCCAGAACACCATAGCAACGCCCTAGCAACAGCCCAGAACACCAAAGCAACCGCTTAGCAACGCCCTAGCAACCACCCAGAACACAATAGCAACCGCCTAGCAACCACCCAGAACACCATTCCAACCGCCTAGCCACGACCCAGAACCCCATAGCACCCGCCTAGCAACGACCTAGCAACCACCCAGCACACCATAGCAACCGCCTAGCAACCACCCAGATCACCATAGCAACCGCCTAGCAACGCCCTAGCAACCACCCAGAACAGCATAGCAACCGCCTAGCAATGCACTAGCCACCACCCAGAAAACCATAGCAACGCCCTAGCAACCACCAAGAACACCATAGCAACCAACTGGCAACCACTTAGAACACCATAGCAACCGCCTAGCAACGCCCTAGCAACCACTTAGAACACCATAGCAACCGCCTAGCAACCACCCAGAACACCATAGCAACTGCCTAGCAACGCCCTAGCAACCACCCAGAACATCATAGCAACTGCCTAGCAATGCCCTAGCAACCACCCAGAACACCATAGCAACTGCCTAGCAACACCCTAGCAACCACCCAGAACACCATAGCAACTGCCTAGCAACGCCCGAGCAACCACCCAGGACTCCTTAGCAATGCCCTAGCAACCACCCAGAACACCATAGCACCCACCAAGCAATGCCCTAGCAAGCACCTAGAACACCATAGAAACTGCCTAGCAACCACCCAGAGCACCATAGCAACTGCCTAGCAACGCCCTAGCAACCACCCAGAACACCTTAGCAATGCCCTAGCAACAACCCAGAACACCATAGCAACCGCCTAGCAACGCACTAGCAACCGCCTAGAACACCATCGCAACCGCCTAGCAACACCCTAGCAACCACCCAGACCACCATAGCAAACACCTAGCAACCACCCAGAACACCATAACACCTGCCTAGAAACACCGTAACAACCACACATAACACCATAGCAACTGCCTTGCAACTGCCCTAGCAACCACCCAGAAAACCTTAGCTGCCCTACCAACCACCCAGAACACCATAGCAACCGGCTAGCAATGCCCTAGCAACCACCTAAAACATTGTAGCAACCGCCAAGCAACGCCCTAGCAACCACCTAGAACACCATAGCAACCGCCTAGCAACCACCCAGAACACCATAAAAACTGCCTAGCAATGCCCTAGCAACCACCCAGAACACCTTACCAACTCCCTAGCAACGCCCTAGCAATCACCCAGAACACCGCAGCAACGCCCTGGCAACCACCCAGAACACCATAGCAACCGCCAAGCAACGCCCTAGCAACCACCCAGAACATGATATCTACTGCATACCAGAATGATGGCAACCATCTCCAACACTGTACTTGTAGAGCAGCAGGCACATTCAAAATTTCTGCTGGAATTTTCTAGCCTTGCAACGCCCTAGCAACAACCCAGAACACCATAGCACCCGCCTAGCATTGCCCTAGCAACCGCCTAGAACACCATAGCAACCGCCTAGCAACCACCCAGAACACCATAGCAACTGCCTAGCAACGCCCTAGCAACCACCCAGAACACCATAGCAACTGCCTTGCAACGCCCTAACAACCACCCAGAGCACCATAACGCCCTAGCAACCACCCAGAACACCTTAGCAACGCCCTACCAACCACCCAGAACACCATAGCAACTGCCTAGCAACGCCCTAGGAACCACCTAGAACACCATAGCAAACGCCTAGCAACGCCCTAGCAACCACCCAGAACACCATAGAAACTGCCTAGCAACCACCCAGAACACCATAGCAACTGCCTAGCAACACCCTAGCAACCAACCAAAACACCATAGCAACTGCCTAGCAACTACCCTAGCAACCACCCAAAAGAACTTAGCTGCCCAACCAACCACCCAGAACACCATAAAAACCGGCTAGCAACGCCCTAGCAACCACCTAGAACTCCGTGGCAACCACCAAGCAACGCCCTAGCAACCACCCAGGACACCATAATAACTGCCTAGCAACGCCTTCGAAACCACGAAGAACACCATAGCAACCGCCTAGCAACCACCAAGAACACCATAGCAACTGCCAAGCAATGCCCTAGCAACCACCCAGAACATCATAGCAACTGCCTAGCAATGCCCTAGCAACCACCCAGAACACCATAGCAACTGCCTAGCAACACCCTAGCAACCACCCAGAACACCATAGCAACTGCCCAGCAACGCCCTAGCAACCACCCAGAACTCCTGAGCAATGCCCTAGCAACCACCCAGAACACCATAGCACCCGCCAAGCAATGCCCTAGCAACCACCTAGAACACCATAGAAACTGCCTAGCAACCACCCAGAGCACCATAGCATCGCTAGCAACGCCCTAGCAACCACCCAGAACACCTTAGCAATGCCCAAACAACCACCCAGAACACGAAAGCAACCGCCTAGCAACGCACTAGCAGCCACCTAGAACACCATCGCAACCGCCTAGCAACACCCTGGCAACCACCTAGAACACCATAGCAAACACCTAGCAACCACCCAGAACACCATAACAACTGCCTAAAAACACCCTCGCAACCACCCAAAACACCATAGCAACTGCCTAGCAATGCCCTAGCAACCACCCAGAACACCTTAGCAACTCCCTAGCAATGCCCAAGCAATCACCCAGAACACCGTAGCAACGCCCTGGCAACCACCCAGATTACCATAGCAACCGCCAAGTAACGCCCTAGCAACCACCCAGAACATGATATCTACTGCATACCAGAATGCTGCCAACCATCTCCAACACTGTACTTGTAGAGCAGCAGGCACATTCAAAATTTCTGCTGGAATTTTCTAGCCTTGCAACGCCCTAGCAACAACCCAGAACACCATAGCACCCGCCTAGCATTGCCCTAGCAACCACCTAGAACACCATAGCAACCGCCTAGCAACCACCCAGAACACCATAGCAACTGCCTAGCAACGCCCTAGCAACCACCCAGAACACCATAGCAACTGCCTAGCAACGCCCTAACTACCACCCAGAGCACCATAACGCCCTAGCAACCACCCAGAACACCTTAGCAACCGCCTAGCAACGCCCAAGCAACCACCCAGAACACCTTAGCAACCGCCTAACAACCACCCAGAACACCATAGCAACTGCCTAGCAACGCCCTTGAAACAACCCAGAACAACTTAGCAATGCCCTAGCAACCACCCAGAACAACATAGCAACCGCCTAACCTGCCCTAGCAACCACCCAGAACACCATATCAACCGCCTAGCAACCACCCAGAACACCATAGCAACTGCCTCGCACCTCCCTAGCAACCACCCAGAACACCATAGCGACTGCCTAGCAACGACCTAGCAACCACCCAGAACACCATAGCAACCGCCTAACAACGCCCTAGCAACCACGTAGAACGCCATAGCAACCGCCTACCTACGCCTTAGCAATCACCCAGAAAACCCTTGCAACCGCCTAGCAACCACCCGGAACACCATACCAACTGCCTAGCAACAACTTTAGAACCACCCTGACCACCATAGCAACTGCCTAGCAACCACCCTAGCAACCACCTAGAACACCATAGCAACCGGCTAGCAACGCCCTAGCCACCACCTTGAACACCGTAGCAACCGCCAAGCAACGCCCTAGC
This sequence comes from Gymnothorax reevesii, assembly GCA_029721435.1. Classification (NCBI taxonomy): domain Eukaryota; kingdom Metazoa; phylum Chordata; class Actinopteri; order Anguilliformes; family Muraenidae; genus Gymnothorax; species Gymnothorax reevesii. The sequence goes on from CM056575.1 coordinate 63,458,627, forward strand.
AACCACCAAGAACACCAAAGCAACCGCCTAGCAACCACCCAGCACACCTTAGCAACTGCCTAGAAACCGCCCTACCAACCACCCTGAACACCATAGCAACCGGCTAGCAACGCCCTAGCCACCACCTAGAACACCGTAGCAACCGCCAAGCAATGCCCTGGCAACCACCTAGAACACCATAGCAACCGCCTAGCAACCACCCAGCACACCTTAGCAACTGGCTAGCAACGCCCTAGCAAACACCCAGAACAACGAAGCAATGCCTTAACAACCACCCAGAACACCACAGCAACCGCCTACCAACGCCCAAGCAACCACCTAGAACACAATAGCAACTGCCTGGCAACGCCCTAGCAACCACCCAGAACAACATAGCAACCGCTTAGCAACCACCCAGAACACAACAGCAACCGCCTAGCAACGCCCAAGGAACCACCCAGAACACCATAGCAAACGCCTAGCAACGCCCTAGCAACCACCCAGAACACCATGGCAACCGCCTAGCAACGCCCAAGCAACCACCCAGAACACCTTAGCAACCGCCTAGCAACCACCCAGAACACCATAGCAACTGCCTAGCAACACCCTAGCAACCACCCAGAACACCATTGCAACTGCCTAGCAACGCCCTAGCAACCACCCAGAACAACTTAGCAATGCCCTAGCAACCACCCAGAACAACATAGCAACCGCCTAACCTGCCCTAGCAACCACCCAGAACACCATATCAACCGCCTAGCAACCACCCAGAACATCATAGCAACTACCTCGCACCTCCCTAGCAACCACCCAGAACACCATAGCGACTGCCTAGCAACGACCTAGCAACCACCCAGAACACCATAGCAACCGCCTAACAACGCCCTAGCAACCACGTAGAACGCCATAGCAACCGCCTACCTACGCCTTAGCAATCACCCAGAACACCATAGCAACCGCCTAGCAACCACCCGGAACACCATAGCAACTGCCTAGCAACAACTTTAGAACCACCCTGACCACCATAGCAACTGCCTAGCAACCACCCTAGCAACCACCTAGAACACCACAGCAACCGGCTAGCAACGCCCTAGCCACCACCTTGAACACCGTAGCAACCGCAAAGCAACGCCCTAGCAACCACCAAGAACACCATAGCAACCGCCTAGCAACCACCCAGCACACCTTAGCAACTGCCTAGAAACCGCCCTACCAACCGCCCTGAACACCATAGCAACCGGCTAGCAACGCCCTAGCCACCACCTAGAACACCGTAGCAACCGCCAAGCAACGCCCTGGCAACCACCTAGAGCACCATAGCAACCGCCTAGCAAACACCCAGCACACCTTAGCAACTGGCTAGCAACGCCCTAGCAAACACCCAGAACAACGTAGCAATGCCTTAACAACCACCCAGAACACCACAGCAACCGCCTACCAACGCCCAAGCAACCACCTAGAACACCATAGCAACTGCCTGGCAACGCCCTAGAAAGCAGCCAGAACACCATAGCAACCGCTTAGCAACCACCCAGAACACCACAGCAACTGCCTAGCAACGCCCTAGCAACCACCCAGAACACCATAGCCACCGCCTCGCAACGCCCTGGCAACCACCCAGAACACCATAGAAACTGCCTAGCAACGCTCTTGCAACCACCCAAAACACCATAGCAATCGCCTAGCAACCACCCAGAACACCATAGCAACTGCCCAGCAACGCCAGAGCAACCACTCGAAACACCTTAGCAACTGCCTAGCAACCACCCAGATCACCAAAACAACTTCCTAGCAACGCCCTAGCAACCACCCAGAACAACTTAGCAATCCCCTAGCAACCACCCAGAACAACATAGCAACCGCCTAACCTGCCCTAGCAACCACCCAGAACACCATATCAACCGCCTAGCAACCACCCAGAACATCATAGCAACTGCCTCGCACCTCCCTAGCAACCACCCAGAACACCATAGCGACTGCCTAGCAACGACCAAGCAACCACCCAGAACACCATAGCAACCGCCTAACAACGCCCTAGCAACCACGTAGAACGCCATAGCAACCGCCTACCTACGCCTTAGCAATCACCCAGAACACCATAGCAACCGCCTAGCAACCACCCGGAACACCATAGCAACTGCCTAGCAACAACTTTAGAACCACCCTGACCACCATAGCAACTGCCTAGCAACCACCCTAGCAATCACCTAGAACACCACAGCAACCGGCTAGCAACGCCCTAGCCACCACCTTGAACACCGTAGCAACCGCAAAGCAACGCCCTAGCAACCACCAAGAACACCATAGCAACCGCCTAGCAACCACCCAGCACACCTTAGCAACTGCCTAGAAACCGCCCTACCAACCGCCCTGAACACCATAGCAACCGGCTAGCAACGCCCTAGCCACCACCTAGAACACCGTAGCAACCGCCAAGCAACGCCCTGGCAACCACCTAGAACACCATAGCAACCGCCTAGCAAACACCCAGCACACCTTAGCAACTGGCTAGCAACGCCCTAGCAAACACCCAGAACAACGTAGCAATGCCTTAACAACCACCCAGAACACCACAGCAACCGCCTACCAACGCCCAAGCAACCACCTAGAACACCATAGCAACTGCCTGGCAACGCCCTAGAAAGCAGCCAGAACACCATAGCAACCGCTTAGCAACCACCCAGAACACCATAGCAACTGCCTAGCAACGCCCTAGCAACCACCCAGAACACCATAGCCACCGCCTCGTAACGCCCTGGCAACCACCCAGAACACCATAGAAACTGCCTAGCAACGCTCTTGCAACCACCCAAAACACCATAGCAATCGCCTAGCAACCACCCAGAACACCATAGCAACTGCCCAGCAACGCCAGAGCAACCACTCGAAACACCTTAGCAACTGCCTAGCAACCACCCAGATCACCAAAACAACTTCCTAGCAACGCCCTAGCAATCACCCAGAACACCATAGCAACAGTTTAGCAACGCGCTGGCAACCACCCAGAACACCATAGCAACTGCTTAGCAACCACCCAGAACACCATAGCAACTGCCTAGCAACGCCCTAGCAACCACGCAGAACACCATAGCTACTGCTTAGCAACGCCCTAGCAACCACCCAGAACACCATAGCAACCGCCTCGTAACGCCAGGGCAACCACCCAGAACACCATAACAACTGACTAGCAACGCCCTAGCAACCAGCCAGAACACCATAGCAATTGCCTAGCAACGCCCTAGCAACCACCCAGAACACCATTGCAACTGACTAGCAACGCCCTAGCAACCAGCCAGAACACCACAGCAATTGCCTAGCAACGCCCTAGCAACCACCCAAAACACCATTGCAACGCCCAAGCAAACACCCAGATCACCATAGCAACTGCCTAACAATGCCCTAGCAACCACCCAGAACACAATAGCAACCGCCTAGCAACCACCCAGAACACCACAGCAACCGCCGCGTAACGCCAGGGTAACCACCCAGAACACCATAACAACTGCCTAGCAACGCCCTTACAACCACCCAAAACACTATGGCAACTGCCTAGCAACCACCAAGAACACCATAGCAACTGCCTAGCAACCCCCTAGCAACCACCTGGAACACCATAGCAACCGCCTAGCAACCACCAAGATCACCAGAGCAACTGACTAGCAACGCCAGAGCAACCAGCCAGAACACCATAGCAACTGCCTAGCAACGCCCTAGCAACCACCCAAAACACCATAGCAACGCCCTAGCAACCATGCAGAACACCATAGCAACTGCCAAGCAAAGCCCTAGCAACCACCCAGAACACCATAGCAACCGCCTAGCAACCACCCAGAACTCCATAGCAACTGCCTAGCAAAGCCAAACCAACCACCCAGAACACCAGAGCAACCGCCTAGCAACGCCCTAGCAACCACCCAGAACACCATAGCAACAGTTTAGCAACGCGCTTACAACCACCCAGAACACCATAGCAACTGCCTAGCAACGCCCTTGAAACCACCCAGAACACCATAGCAACCGCCTTGCAACAACCCAGAACACCATAGCAACTGCCCAGCAACGCCATAGCAACCACTCGGAACACCATAGCAACTGCTTAGCAACCACCCAGAACACCTTAGCAACTGCCTGGCATCGCCCTAGCAACCACCCAGAACATCATAGCTACTCCCTAGCAATGCCCTAGAAACCACCTAGAACACCATAGCAACTGCCTAGCAACACCCTAGCAACCTACCAGAACACCAAAGCGACCGCCTCGTAACGCCCAGGCAACCACACAAAAAACCATAGCAACTGCCTAGCAACGCCCTAGCAACCACCCGGAACACCATAGTAACTGCCTAGCAACCACCCAGAACACCAAAGCAACTTCCTAGCAACGCCTTAGCAACCACTCAGAACACCATAGCAACCGCTTAGCAAGGCCCTAGCAACCACCCAGAACACCATAGCAACTGCCTACCAACGCCTTAGCAACCCCCCAGAACACCATAGCAACCACCGGGCAACCACTCAGAACACCATAGCAACTGCCTAGCAATGCCCTAACAACCACCCAGAACACCACAGCAACTGCGTAGCAACCACTCAGATCACCATAGCAACTGCCTAGCAACGCCCTAGCAACAACTCAGAACACCATAGCAACGGCCTAGTTTTACCCAGAACACCATAGCAACTTCCTAGCAACACCAAAGCAACCACCCAGAACACCATAACAACCGCCTAGCAACAGCCTAACAACCACCCAGAACACCATAGCAACTGCTAAGCAACGCCCGAGCAACGACCCAGTACACCAAAGCAACTGCTTTCCCACCACCCAGAACACCATTGCAACTGCCTGGCAACGCCCTAGCAACCACAGAGAACACCATAGCAACTGCCTAGCAACGCCCTAGCAACCACCCAGAACACCAACGCAACCGCCGAGCAACACCTTAGCAACCAGCCAGAACACCATACTTACCGCCTAGCAACGCCCTAGCAACCACCCAGAACACCATAGCAACTGCCTAGCAACGCCCTAGCAACCACCCAGAACACCATAGCAACCACCTAGCAATCACCCAGAACACCATAAGAACTGCCTAGCAACGCCCTAGCAACCACCAAAAACACCCTAGCAACGGCCTAGCAACGCCCTAGCAACCACCCAGAACACCATAGCATCTGCCTAGCAACGCCCAAGCAACCACCCAGAATACCATAGCAATAGCTTTGAAACGCCCTAGCAACCACCCGTAACACCATAGCAACCACCAAGCAACGCCCTAGCAACCACCCAGAACACCTTATCAACCGCCTAGCAACCACCCAGAACACCAAAGCAACCGCCTAGCAACTCCCGAGCAACAACCCAGAACACCATTGCAACCGCCTAGCAACCACCCAGAACTCCATAGCTACCACCTAGCAACGCCCTAGCAACCACCCAAAACACCATGGCAACCACCTAGCAACGCCCGAGCAACCACCCAGAACACCATAGCAACCACCTAGCAACCACCCAGAACACCATAGCAACTGCCCAGCAACGCCATAGCAACCACTCAATACACCTTAGCCACCGCCTAGCAACCACCCAGATCACCATAACAACCTCCTAGCAACGCATTAGCAACCACCCAAAACACCAAAGCAACTTCCTAGCAACGCCCTAGCAACCACGCAGAACACCATAGCAACTGCCCAGCAACGCCCTAGCAACCACAAAGAACACCATAGCAACTGCCTAGCAACGCCCTAGCTACCACCCAGAACACCAACGCAACCGCCTTGCAACACCCTAGCAACCACCCAGAACACCATAGCAACTGCCTAATAACGCCCTAGCAACCACCCAGAATGCCATAGCAACCGCCAAGCAATCACTCAGAACACCATAAGAACTGCTTAGCAACGCCCTAGCAACCACCCAGAACACCATTGCAACTGCCTAGCAATGCCCAAGCAACCACACAGAACACCATAGCAACTGCCCAGCAACGCCCTAGCAACCACAGAGAACACCATAGCAACTGCCTAACAACGCCCTAGCAACCAGCCAGAACACCATAGCAACTTCCTAGCAACGCCCTAGCAACCACGCAGAACACCATAGCAACTGCCCAGCAACGCCCTAGCAACCACAGAGAACACCATAGCAACTGCCTAGCAACGCCCTAGCTACCACCCAGAACACCAACGCAACCGCCTTGCAACACCCTAGCAACCACCCAGAACACCATAGCAACTGCCTAATAACGCCCTAGCAACCACCCAGAATGCCATAGCAACCGCCAAGCAATCACCCAGAACACCATAAGAACTGCTTAGCAACGCCCTAGCAACCACCCAGAACACCATAGCAACTGCCTAGCAACGCCCAAGCAACCACACAGAACACCATAGCAACTGCCCAGCAACGCCCTAGCAACCACAGAGAACACCATAGCAACTGCCTAACAACGCCCTAGCAACCACCCAGAACACCATAGCAACTGCCTAACAATGCCCTAGCAACCACCCAGAATGCCATAGCAACCGCCTGGCAACGCCCTAGCAACCACCCAGAACACCATAGGAACCGCCAAGCAATCACCCAGAACACCATAAGAACTGCTTAGCAACGCCCTAGCAACCACCCAGAACACCATAGCATCCGCCTAGCAACGCCCAAGCAACCACCCAGAACACCATAGCAATAGCCTTGAAACGCCATAGCAACCACCCTTAACACCATAGCAACCACCAAGCAACGCCCTAGCAACCACCCAGAACACCTTATCAACAACCTAGCAACCACCCAGAACACCAAAGCAACCGCCTAGCAACTCCCGAGCAACAACCCAGAACACCATTGCAACCGCCTAGCAACCACCCAGAACTCCATATCTACCGCCTAGCAACGCCCTAGCAACCACCCAAAACACCATAGCAACCACCTCGCAATGCCCGAGCAACCACCCAGAACACCATAGCAACGCCCTAGCAACCACGCAGAACACCAAAGCAACTGCCCAGCAACGCACTAGCATCCACAGAGAACACCACAGCAACTGCCTAGCAACGCCCTAGCTACCACCCAGAACACCAACGCAACCGCCTTGCAACACTCTAGCAACCACCCAGAACACCATAGGAACTGCCTAACAACGCCCTAGCAACCACCCAGAATGCCATAGCAACCGCCTGGCAACGCCCTAGCAACCACCCAGAACACCATAGGAACCGCCAAGTAATCACCCAGAACACCATAAGAACTGCTTAGCAATGCCCTTGCAACCACCCAGAACACCATAGCAACTGCCTAGCCACGCCCTAGCAACCACCCAGAACACCATAGCATCCGCCTAGCAACGCCCTAGCAACCACCCAGAACACCAAAGCAACCACCTAGCAGCCTCCCAGAACACCAAAGCAACTGACTAACAACGCCCTAGCAACCAGCCAGAACACCATAGCAATTGCTTAGCAACGCCCAAGCAACCACCCAAACCACCATAGCAACGCCCCAGCAACCACCCAGAACACCATAGCAACGGCCCAGCAACGCCCTAGCAACCAGACAGAACACCAAAGCAATTGCTTAGCAACGCCCTAGCAACCACCCAAACCACCATAGCAACGCCCCAGCAACCACCCAGAACACCATAGCAACGGCCCAGCAATGCCCTAGCAACCACCAAGAACACCATAGCAACCTCCTTGCAACCACCCAGAACACCATAGCAACTGCCTAGCAACGCCTTACCAACCACCCAGAACACCATAGCAACCGCCTAGCAACGCCCTAGCAACCACCCAGAACACCATAGCAACAGTATAGCAACGCTCTAGCAACCACCCACATCACCATAGCAACTGCTTATCAACGACCCAGAACACCATAGCAACTGCCTAGCAACCACCCAGAACACCTTAGCCACCGCCTCGTAACGCCCTGGCAACCACCCAGAACACCATAGAAACTGCCTAGCAATGCTCTTGCAACCACCCAAAACACCATAGCAATCGCCTAGTAACCACCCAGAACACCATAGCAACTGCCCAGCAACGCCAGAGCAACCACTCGAAACACCTAAGCAACTGCCTAGCAACCACCCAGATCACCATAACAACTTCCGAGCAACGCCCTAGCAATCACCCAGAACACCATAGCAACAGTTTTGCAACGCGCTGGCAACCACCCAGAACACCATAGCAACTGCTTAGCAACCACCCAGAACACCATAGCAACTGCCTAGCAACGCCCTAGCAACCACGCAGAACACCATAGCTACTGCTTAGCAACGCCCTAGCAACCACCCAGAACACCATAGCAACCACCTCGTAACGCCAGGGCAACCACCCAGAACACCATAACAACTGACTAGCAACGCCCTAGCAACCAGCCAGAGCACCATAGCAAGTGCCTAGCAACGCCCTAGCAACCACCCAGAACACCATTGCAACTGACTAGCAACGCCCTAGCAACCACCCAGAACACCATAGCAACTGCCTAGCAACCACCCAGAACACCATAGCCACCGCCTCGTAACGCCCTGGCAACCACCCAGAACACCATAGAAACTGCCTAGCAATGCTCTTGCAACCACCCAAAACACCATAGCAATCCCCTAGTAACCACCCAGAACACCATAGCAACTGCCCAGCAACGCCAGAGCAACCACTCGAAACACCTTAGCAACTGCCTAGCAACCACCCAGATCACCATAACACCTTCCGAGCAACGCCCTACCAATCACCCAGAACACCATAGCAACAGTTTTGCAACGCGCTGGCAACCACCCAGAACACCATAGCAACTGCTTAGCAACCACCCAGAACACCATAGCAACTGCCTAGCAACGCCCTAGCAACCACGCAGAACACCATAGTTACTGCTTAGCAACGCCCTAGCAACCACCCAGAACACCATAGCAACCACCTCGTAACGCCAGGGCAACCACCCAGAACACCATAACAACTGACTAGCAACGCCCTAGCAACCAGACAGAACACCATAGCAATTGCCTCGCAACGCCCTAGCAACCACCCAGAACACCATTGCAACTGACTAGCAACGCCCTAGCAACCAGCCAGAACACCACAGCAATTGCCTAGCAACGCCCTAGCAACCACCTAAAACACCATTGCAACGCCCTAGCAAACACCCAGAACACCATAGCAACTGCCTAACAATGCCCTAGCAACCACCCAGAAAACCATAGCAACCGCCTAGCAACCACCCAGAACACCACAGCAACCGCCGCGTAACGCCAGGGTAACCACCCAGAACACCATAGCAACTGCCTAGCAACCCCCTAGCAACCACCTGGAACACCATAGCAACCGCCTAGCAACCACCAAGATCACCAGAGCAACTGACTAGCAACGCCATAGCAACCAGCCAGAACACCATAGCAACTGCCTAGCAACGCCCTAGCAACCACCCAAAACACCATAGCAACGCCCTAGCAACCATGCAGAACACCATAGCAACTGCCTAGCAAAGCCCTAGCAACCACCCAGAACACCATAGCAACCGCCTAGCAACCACCCAGAACACCATAGCAACTGCCTAGCAAAGCCTTACCAACCACCCAGAACACCAGAGCAATCGCCTAGCAACGCCATAGCAACCACCCAGAACACCATAGCAACAGTTTAGCAACGCGCTTACAACCACCCAGAACACCATAGCAACTGCTTAGCAACAACCCGGCACACCATAGCAACTGCCTAGCAACCTTCCAGAACACCATAGCAACCGCCTCGTAACGCCCTGGCAACCACCCAGAACACCATAGAAACTGCCTAGCAACGCCCTTGAAACCACCCAGAACACCATAGCAACCGCCTTGCAACAACCCAGAACACCATAGCAACTGCCCAGCAACGCCATAGCAACCACTCGGAACACCATAGCAACTGCTTAGCAACCACCGAGAACACCTTAGCAACTGCCTGGCAACGCCCTAGCAACCACCCAGAACATCATAGCAACTCCCTAGCAATGCCCTAGAAACCACCTAGAACACCATAGCAACTGCCTAGCAACACCCTAGCAACCACCCAGAACACCATAGCGACCGCCTCGTAACGCCAAGGCAACCACCGAAAAAACCATAGCAACTGCCTAGCAACGCCCTAGCAACCACCCGGAACACCATAGCAACTGCCTAGCAACCACCCAGAACACCAAAGCAACTTCCTAGCAACGCCTTAGCAACCACCCAGAACACCATAGCAACCGCCTCGTAACGCCCTAGCAACCACCCAGAACACCATAGCAACTGCCTACCAACGCCTTAGCAACCACCCAGAACACCATAGCAACCACCGGGCAACCACTCAGAACACCATAGCAACTGCCTAGCAATGCCCTAACAACCACCCAGAACACCACAGCAACTGCGTAGCAACCACTCAGAACACCATAGCAACTGCCAAGCAACGCCCTAGCAACAACCCAGAACACCATAGCAACAGCCTAGTTACCACCCAGAACACCATAGCAACTTCCTAGCAACACCAAAGCAACCACCCAGAACACCATAACAACCGCCTAGCAACGCCCTAGCAACCACCCAGAACACCATAGCAACAGTATAGCAACGCTCTAGCAACCACCCACATCACCATAGCAATTGCTTATCAACGACCCAGAACACCATAGCAACTGCCTAGCAACCACCCAGAACACCATAGCCACCGCCTCGTAACGCCCTGGCAACCACCCAGAACACCATAGAAACTGCCTAGCAATGCTCTTGCAACCACCCAAAACACCATAGCAATCGCCTAGTAACCACCCAGAACACCATAGCAACTGCCCAGCAACGCCAGAGCAACCACTCGAAACACCTTAGCAACTGCCTAGCAACCACCCAGATCACCATAACAACTTCCGAGCAACGCCCTAGCAATCACCCAGAACACCATAGCAACAGTTTTGCAACGCGCTGGCAACCACCCAGAACACCATAGCAACTGCTTAGCAACCACCCAGAACACCATAGCAACTGCCTAGCAACGCCCTAGCAACCACGCAGAACACCATAGTTACTGCTTAGCAACGCCCTAGCAACCACCCAGAACACCATAGCAACCACCTCGTAACGCCAGGGCAACCACCCAGAACACCATAACAACTGACTAGCAACGCCCTAGCAACCAGACAGAACACCATAGCAATTGCCTCGCAACGCCCTAGCAACCACCCAGAACACCATTGCAACTGACTAGCAACGCCCTAGCAACCAGCCAGAACACCACAGCAATTGCCTAGCAACGCCCTAGCAACCACCTAAAACACCATTGCAACGCCCTAGCAAACACCCAGAACACCATAGCAACTGCCTAACAATGCCCTAGCAACCACCCAGAAAACCATAGCAACCGCCTAGCAACCACCCAGAACACCACAGCAACCGCCGCGTAACGCCAGGGTAACCACCCAGAACACCATAGCAACTGCCTAGCAACCCCCTAGCAACCACCTGGAACACCATAGCAACCGCCTAGCAACCACCAAGATCACCAGAGCAACTGACTAGCAACGCCATAGCAACCAGCCAGAACACCATAGCAACTGCCTAGCAACGCCCTAGCAACCACCCAAAACACCATAGCAACGCCCTAGCAACCATGCAGAACACCATAGCAACTGCCTAGCAAAGCCCTAGCAACCACCCAGAACACCATAGCAACCGCCTAGCAACCACCCAGAACACCATAGCAACTGCCTAGCAAAGCCTTACCAACCACCCAGAACACCAGAGCAATCGCCTAGCAACGCCATAGCAACCACCCAGAACACCATAGCAACAGTTTAGCAACGCGCTTACAACCACCCAGAACACCATAGCAACTGCTTAGCAACAACCCGGCACACCATAGCAACTGCCTAGCAACCTTCCAGAATACCATAGCAACCGCCTCGTAACGCCCTGGCAACCACCCAGAACACCATAGAAACTGCCTAGCAACGCCCTTGAAACCACCCAGAACACCATAGCAACCGCCTTGCAACAACCCAGAACACCATAGCAACTGCCCAGCAACGCCATAGCAACCACTCGGAACACCATAGCAACTGCTTAGCAACCACCGAGAACACCTTAGCAACTGCCTGGCAACGCCCTAGCAACCACCCAGAACATCATAGCAACTCCCTAGCAATGCCCTAGAAACCACCTAGAACACCATAGCAACTGCCTAGCAACACCCTAGCAACCACCCAGAACACTATAGCGACCGCCTCGTAACGCCAAGGCAACCACCGAAAAAACCATAGCAACTGCCTAGCAACGCCCTAGCAACCACCCAGAACACCATAGCAACTGCCTAGCAACCACCCAGAACACCAAAGCAACTTCCTAGCAACGCCTTAGCAACCACCCAGAACACCATTGCAACCGCCTCGTAACGCCCTAGCAACCACCCAGAACACCATAGCAACTGCCTACCAACGCCTTAGCAACCACCCAGAACACCATAGCAACCACCGGGCAACCACTCAGAACACCATAGCAACTGCTTGACAATGCCCTAACAACCACCCAGAACACCACAGCAACTGCGTAGCAACCACTCAGAACACCATAGCAACTGCCTAGCAACGCCCTAGCAACAATCCAGAACCCCATAGCAGCGGCCTAGTTACCACCCAGAACACCATAGCAACTTCCTAGCAACACCAAAGCAACCACCCAGAACACCATAACAACCGCTTAGCAAAAGCCTAGCAACCACCCAGAACACCATAGCAACTGCTAAGCAACGCCCTAGCAACGACCCAGTACACCAAAGCAACTGCTTTCCCACCACCCAGAACACCATAGTAACTGCCAAGCAACGCCCCAACAACCACCCAAAACACCACAGCAACTGCCTACCAAAGCCCTACCCACCACCCAGAACACCATAGCAACTGCCTAGCAATGCCCTAGCAACCACCCAGAACACCATAGCAACTGCCTAGCAATGCCCTAGCTAGCAACCACCCAGAACACCATAGGAACCGCCTAGCAACCACCCTGAACACCATAGCAACTGCCTACCAATGCCCTTGCAACAACCCAGAACACCAGACCAACTGGCTAGAAACCACCCAAACCACCATAGCAACTTCCTAGTAACGCCCTAGCAACCACCCAAAACACCATAGCAACCGCCTAGCAACACCCTAGAAACCACCCCGAACACCATATCAACTGCTTAGCAACGCCCTAGCAACCACCCAAAACACCATAGCAACTGCCTAGCAACGCCCGAGCAACCACCCAGAACACCATAGCAACCGCCTAGCTATGCCCTAGCAACCACCCATAACACCAAAGCAACCGCCTAACAACCACCCAGAATACCATAGCAACTGCCTAGCAATGCCCTAGCAACCACCCAGAACAGCATAGCAACCGCCTAGCAACGCCCGAAAAACCACCCAGAACACCTTCCCAACGCCCTAGCAACCACCCAGAACACCATAGCAACCGCCTAGCAACGCTCTAGCAACCACCCAGAACAGCATTGCAACCGCCGAGCAACGCCCTATAAACCACCTAGAACACCATAGCAACGACCCAGAACACCATAGCAACTGCCAAAAAACGCCCTTGCAACCACCCAGAACACCGTAACAATGCCCTAGCAACCACCCAGAACAACATAGCAACTGCCTTGCAACGCCCTTGCAACCAACCAGAACACCATCGCAACTGCCTAGCCACGCCCTTGCAACCACCCAAAACACCATAGCAACCGCCTAGCAACCACCCAGAACACCATAGCAACTGCCCAGCAACGCCATCGCAACCACTCGAAACACCTTAGCAACCGCCTAGCAACCTACCAGATCATCATAACAACTGCCTAGCAAAGCCCTAGCAATCACCCAGAACACCATAGCAACAGTTTAGCAACGCGCTAGCAACCACTCAGAACACCATAGAAACTGCCTAGCAACGCCCTTGCAACCACCCAAAACACCAAAGCAACCGCCTAGCAACCACCCAGAACACCATAGCAACTGCTAATCAACGACCCAGAACACCATAGCAACTGCCTCATAACGCCCTGGCAACCACCCAGAACACCATAGAAACTGCCTAGCAACGCCCTTGCAACCACCCAAAACACCAAAGCAACAGCCTAGCAACCACCCAGAACACCATAGCAACTGCTAATCAACGACCCAGAACACCATAGCAACTGCCTCATAACACCCTGGCAACCACCCAGAACACCATAGAAACTGCCTAGCAACGCCCTTGCAACCACCCAAAACACCATAGCAACCGCCACAAACCACCCAGAACACCATATCAACTGCCCAGCAACTCCATAGCAACCACTAGGAAGACCTTAGCAACCGCCTAGCAACCACCCAGATCACCACAGCAACTTCCTAACAACGCCCTAGGAACCACCGAGAACACCAAAGCAACTGCCTAGCAACACCCTAGCAACCACCCAGAACACCATAGCAACCGCCTCGTAACGCCAAGGTAACCACCAAGAACACCATAACAACTGCCTAGCAACGCCCTTACAACCACCCAAAACACCATGGCAACTGCCGAGCAACCCCCAAGAACACCATAGCAACTGCCTAGCAACGCCCTAGCAACCACCCGGAACACCATTGCAACCGCCTGGGAACCACCCAGAACACCATAGCACCTGACTAGCAACGCCCTAGCAACCAGCCAGAACACCATAGCAACTGCCTAGCAACGCCCTAGCAACCACCCAAAACACCACAGCAACGCCCTTGCAACCACGCAGAACACCATAGCAACTGCCAAGCAATTCCCTAGCAACCACCCAGAACACCAAAGCAACCGCCTAGCAACCACCCAGAACACCATAGCAACTGCCTAGCAACGCCTTACCAACCACCCAGAACACCATAGCAACCGCCTAGCAACACCCTAGCAACCACCCAGAACACCATAGCAACAGTTTAGCAACGCTCTAGCAACCACCTAAATCACCATAGCAACTGCTTATCAACGACCCAGAACACCAGAGCAACTGCCTAGCAACCACCCAGAACACCATAGCCACCGCCTCGTAACGCCCTGGCAACCACCCAGAACACCATAGAAACTGCCTAGCAATGCTCTTGCAACCACCCAAAACACCATAGCAATCGCCTAGTAACCACCCAGAACACCATAGCAACTGCCCAGCAACGCCAGAGCAACCACTCGAAACACCTTAGCAACTGCCTAGCAATTACCCAGATCACCATAACAACTTCCTAGCAACGCCCTAGCAATCACCCAGAACACCATAGCAACAGTTTAGCAACGCGCTGGCAACCACCCAGAACACCATAGCAACTGCTTAGCAACCACCCAGAACACCATAGCAACTGCCTAGCAACGCCCTAGCAACCACGCAGAACACCATAGCTACTGCTTAACAACGCCCTAGCAACCAGCCAGAACACCATAGCAACCACCTCGTAACGCCAGGGCAACCACCCAGAACACCATAACAACTGACTAGCAACGCCCTAGCAACCAGCCAGAACACCATTGCAACTGACTAGCAACGCCTTAGCAACCACCCAGAACACCATAGCCACCGCCTCATAACGCCCTAGCAACCACCCAGAACACCATAGCAACTGCCTACCAACGCCTTAGCAACCACCCAGAACACCATAGCAACCACCGGGCAACCACCCAGACCACCATAGCAACTGCCTAGCAATGCACTAACAACCACCCAGAACACCACAGCAACTGCGTAGCAACCACTCAGAACACCATAGCAAATGCCTAGCAACGCCCTAGCAACAACCCAGAACACCATAGCAATGGCCTAGTTACCACCCAGAACACCATAGCAACTCCCTAGCAACACCAAAGCAACCACCCAGAACACCAAAGCAACTTCCTAGCAACGCCTTAGCAACCACCCAGAACACCATAGCAACCGCCTCGTAACGCCCTAGCAACCACCCAGAACACCATAGCAACTGCCTACCAACGCCTTAGCAACCACCCAGAACACCATAGCAACCACCGGGCAACCACTCAGAACACCATAGCAACTGCCTAGCAATGCCCTAACAACCACCCAGAACACCACAGCAACTGCGTAGCAACCACTCAGAACACCACAGCAAAAGCCTACCAACGCCCCAGCAACAACCCAGAACACCATAGCAACGGCCTAGTTACCACCCAGAACACCATAGCAACTCCCTAGCAACACCAAAGCAACCACCCAGAACACCATAACAACCGCCTAGCAACAGCCTAGCAACCACCCAGAACACCATAGCAACTGCTAAGCAACGCCCTAGCAACGACCCAGTACACCAAAGCAACTGCTTTCCCACCACCCAGAACACCATAGTAACTGCCAAGCAACGCCCCAACAACCACCCAAAACACCATAGCAACTGCCTACCAATGCCCTAGCAACCACCCAGAACACCATAGCAACTGCCTAGCAATGCCCTAGCAACCACCCAGAACACCATAGCAACTGCCTAGCAATGCCCTAGCTAGCAACCACCCAGAACACCATAGCAACTGCCTAGCAACGCCTTACCAACCACCCAGAACACCAGAGCAACCGCCTAGCAACGCCCTAGCAACCACCCAGAAAACCATAGCAACAGTATAGCAACGCGCTAACAACCACCCAGAACACCATAGCAACTGCTTAGCAACGACCCAGAACACCATAGCAACTGCCTAGCAACCACCCAGAACACCATAGCAACCGCCTCGTAACGCTCTGGCAACCACCCAGAACACCATAGAAACTGCCTAGCAACGCCCTTGCAACCACCCAGAACACCATAGCAACCGCCTTGCAACCACCCAGAACACCATAGCAACTGCCCAGCAACGCCATCGTAACCACCCAGAACACCATAGCAACCGCCAAGCAACGCCTTAGCAACCACCCAGAACACCATAGCAACAGCCTAGCAATGCCCTAGCAACCACCCAGAACAACATAGCAACCGCCTCGTCACGCCCTAGCAACCACCCAGAACACCATAGCAACTGCCTACCAACGCCTAAGCAACCACCCAGAACACCATAGCAACCACCGGGCAACCACTCAGAACACCATAGCAACTGCCTAGCAATGCCCTAACAACCACCCAGAACACCACAGCATCTGCGTAGCAACGACTCAGAACACCATAGCAACTGCCTAGCAAGGCCCTAGCAACAACCCAGAACACCATAGCAACGGCCTAGTAACCACCCAGAACACCATAGCAACTGCCTAGCAACGCCCTAGCAACCACCCAGAACACCATAGCAACTTCCTAGCAATGCCCTTGCTAGCAACCACCCAGAACACCATAGGAACCGCCTAGCAACCACCCAGAACACATAGCAATTGCCTACCAATGCCCTAGCAACAACCCAGAACACCAGAGCAACTGCCTAGAAACCACCCAAAACACCATAGCAACTTCCTAGTAACGCCCTAGCAACCACCCAAAACACCATAGCAACCGCCTAGCAACACCCTAGAAACCACCCCGAACACCATATCAACTGCTTAGCAATGCCCTAGCAACCACCCAGAACACCATAGCAACTGCCTAGCAACCACCCAGAACACCATAGCAACTGCCAAGCAATGCCCAAACAACCACCCAGAACACCATAGCAACCACCTTGCAATGCCCTAGCAACGAACCAGAACACCATAGCAACCGCCAAGCAACGCCCTAACCACCACCCAGAACAGCATTGCGACTGCTTAGCAACACCCTAACAACCACCCAAAACACCATAGCAACTGCCTAGCAACGCCCGAGCAACCACCCAGAACACCATAGCAACCGCCTAGCTATGCCCTAGCAACCACCCATAACACCAAAGCAACCGCCTAACAACCACCCAGAATACCATTGCAACTGCCTAGCAACGCCCCAGCAACCACCCAGGACAGCATAGCAACCGCCTAGCAACGCCCTAAAAACCACCCAGAACACTTTCCCAACGCCCTAGCAACCACCCAGAACACCATAGCAACCGCCTAGCAATGCTCTAGCAACCACCCAGAACAGCATTGCAACCGCCTAGAAACGCCCTATAAACCACCTAGAACACCCTAGCAACGACCCAGAACACCATAGCAACTGCCAAAAAACGCCCTAGCAACCAACCAGAACACCGTAACAATGCCCTAGCAACCACCCAGAACACCATAGCAACTGCCTTGCAACGCCCTTGCAACCACCCAGAACACCATAGCAACTGCCTAGCCACGCCCTTGCAACCACCCAAAACACCATAGCAACCGCCTAGCAACCACCCAGAACAACATAGCAACTGCCCAGCAACGCCATAGCAACCACTCGAAACACCTTAGCAACCGCCTAGCAACCACCCAGATCATCATAACAACTGCCTAGCAACGCCCTAGCAATCACCCAGAACACCATAGCAACAGTTTAGCAACGCGCTAGCAACCACTCAGAACACCATAGAAACTGCCTAGCAACGCCCTTGCAACCACCCAAAACACCATAGCAACTGCCTAGCAACGCCCAAGCAACCACGCAGAACACCATAGCAACTGCCCAGCAACGCCCTAGCAACCACAGAGAACACCATAGCAACTGCCTAGCAACGCCCTAGCTACCACCCAGAACACCAACGCAACCGCCTTGCAACACCCTAGCAACCACCCAGAACACCATAGCAACTGCCAATCAACGCCCTAGCAACCACCCAGAATGCCATAGCAACTGCCTGGCAACGCTCTAGCAACCACCCAGAACACAATAGGAACCGCCAAGCAATCACAAAGAACACCATAAAAACTGCTTAGCAACGCCCTAGCAACCACCCAGAACACCATAGCATCCGCCTAGCAACGCCCAAGCAACCACCCAGAACACCATAGCAATAGCCTTGAAACGCCCTAGCAACCACCCTTAACACCATAGCAACCACCAAGCAACGCCCCAGCAACCACCCAGAACACCATATCAACCGCCTAGCCCCCACCCAGACCACCACCGCAACTGCCTAGCAACTCCCGAGCAACAACCCAGAACACCATTGCACCCGCCTAGCAACCACCCAGAACTCCATAGCTACCGCCTAGCAACGCCCTAGCAACCACCCAAAACACCATAGCAACCACCTAGCAATGCCCGAGCAACCACCCAGAACACCATGGCAACGCCCTAGCAACGCCCTAGCAACCACCCAGAACACCAAAGCAACCACCTAGCAGCCTCCCAGAACACCATAGCAACTGCCTAACAACGCCCTAGCAACCACCCAGAATGCCATAGCAACCGCCTGGCAACGCCCTAGCAAACACCCAGAACACCAAAGGAACCGCCAAGCAATCACCCAGAACACCATAAAAACTGCTTAGCAATGCCCTTGCAACCACCCAGAACACCATAGCAACTGCCTAGCAACGCCCTAGCAACCACCCAGAACACCATAGCATCCGCCTAGCAACGCCCTAGCAACCACCCAGAACACCAAAGCAACCACCTAGCAGCCTCCCAGAACACCATAGCAACTGACTTACAACGCCCTAGCAACCAGCCAGAACACCATAGCAATTGCTTAGCAACGCCCAAGCAACCACCCAAACCACCATAGCAACGCCCCTGCAACCACCCAAAACACCATAGCAACGGCCCAGCAACGCCCTAGCATCCAGCCAGAACACCAAAGCAATTGCTTAGCAACGCCCTAGCAACCACCCAAACCACCATAGCAATGCCCTAGCAACCACCCAGAACACCATAGCAACGGCCCAGCAATGCCCTAGCAACCACCAAGAACACCATAGCAACCGCCTTGCAACCACCCAGAACACCATAGCAACTGCCTAGCAACGCCTTACCAACCACCCAGAACACCATAGCAACCGCCTAGCAACGCCCTAGCAACCACCCAGAACACCATAGCAACAGTTTAGCAACGCTCTAGCAACCACCCAAATCACCATAGCAACTGCTTATCAACGACCCAGAACACCATAGCAACTGCCTAGCATCCACCCAGAACACCATAGCCACCGCCTCGTAACGCCCTGGCAACCACCCAGAACACCATAGAAACTGCCTAGCAATGCTCTTGCAACCACCCAAAACACCATAGCAATCGCCTAGCAACCACCCAGAACACCATAGCAACTGCCCAGCAACGCCAGAGCAACCACTCGAAACACCTTAGCAACTGCCTAGCAACCACCCAGATCACCAAAACAACTTCCTAGCAACGCCCTAGCAATCACCCAGAACACCATAGCAACAGTTTAGCAACGCGCTGGCAACCACCCAGAACACCATTGCAACTGCTTAGCAACCACCCAGAACACCATAGCAACTGCCTAGCAACGCCCTAGCAACCACGCAGAACACCATAGCTACTGCTTAGCAACGCCCTAGCAACCACCCAGAACACCATAGCAACCGCCTCGTAACGCCAGGGCAACCACCCAGAACACCATAAAAACTGACTAGCAACGCCCAAACAACCAGCCAGAACACCATAGCAATTGCCTAGCAACGCCCTAGCAACCACCCAGAACACCATTGCAACTGACTAGCAACGCCCTAGCAACCAGCCAGAACACCATAGCAATTGCCTAGCAACGCCCTAGCAACCACCCAAAACACCATTGCAACGCCCTAGCAAACACCCAGAACACCATAGCAACTGCCTAACAATGCCCTAGCAACCACCCAGAACACCATAGCAACCGCCTAGCAACCACCCAGAACACCACAGCAACCGCCGCGTAACGCCAGGGTAACCACCCAGAACACCATAACAACTGCCTAGCAACGCCCTTACAACCACCCAAAACACTATGGCAACTGCCTAGCAACCACCAAGAACACCATAGCAACTGCCTAGCAACCCCCTAGCAACCACCTGGAACACCATAGCAACCGCCTAGCAACCACCAAGATCACCAGAGCAACTGACTAGCAACGCCATAGCAACCAGCCAGAACACCATAGCAACTGCCTAGCAACGCCCTAGCAACCACCAAAAACACCATAGCAACGCCCTAGCAACCATGCAGAACACCATAGCAACTGCCTAGCAAAGCCCTAGCAACCACCCAGAACACCATAGCAACCGCCTAGCAGCCAACCAGAACACCATAGCAACTGCCTAGCAAAGCCTTACCAACCACCCAGAACACCAGAGCAACCGCCTAGCAACGCCCTAGCAACCACCCAGAACACCATAGCAAGAGTTTAGCAACGCGCTTACAACCACCCAGAACACCATAGCAACTGCTTAGCAACGACCCGGCACACCATAGCAACTGCCTAGCAACCACCCAGAACACCATAGCAACCGCCTCGTAACGCCCTGGCAACCACCCAGAACACCATAGAAACTGCCTAGCAACGCCCTTGAAACCACCCAGAACACCATAGCAACCGCCTTGCAACAACCCAGAACACCATAGCAACTGCCCAGCAACGCCATAGCAACCACTCGGAACACCATAGCAACTGCTTAGCAACCACCCAGAACACCTTAGCAACTGCCTGGCATCGCCCTAGCAACCACCCAGAACATCATAGCTACTCCCTAGCAATGCCCTAGAAACCACCCAGAACACCAAAGCAACTTCCTAGCAACGCCTTAGCAACCACCCAGAACACCATAGCAACCGCCTCGTAACGCCCTAGCAACCACCCAGAACACCATAGCAACAGCCTACCAATGCCTTAGCAACCACTCAGAACACCATAGCAACTGCCTAGCAATGCCCTAACAACCACCCAGAACACCACAGCAACTGCGTAGCAACCACTCAGAACACCATAGCAACTGCCTAGCAACGCCCTAGCAACAACCCAGAACACCATAGCAACGACCTAGTTACCACCCAGAACACCATAGCAACTTCCTAGCAACACCAAAGCAACCACCCAGAACACCATAACAACCGCCTAGCAACAGCCTAACAACCACCCAGAACACCATAGCAACTGCAAAGCAACGCCCGAGCAACGACCCAGTACACCAAAGCAACTGCTTTCCCACCACCCAGAACACCATTGCAACTGCCTGGCAACGCCCTAGCAACCACAGAGAACACCATAGCAACTGCCTAGCAACGCCCTAGCAACCACCCAGAACACCAACGCAACCGCCTAGCAACACCCTAGCAACCAGCCAGAACACCATACTTACCGCCTAGCAACGCCGTAGCACCCACCCAGAACACCATAGCAACTGCCTAGCAACGCCCTCGCAACCACCCAGAACACCATAGCAATAGCCTTGAAACGCCCTAGCAACCACCCAAAACAACATTGAAACGCCCTGGCAAACACCCAGAACACCATAGCAACTGCCTAACAACACCCTAGCAACCACCCAGAACACCATAGCAACTGCAAAGCAACGCCCGAGCAACGACCCAGTACACCAAAGCAACTGCTTTCCCACCACCCAGAACACCATTGCAACTGCCTGGCAACGCCCTAGCAACCACAGAGAACACCATAGCAACTGCCTAGCAACGCCCTAGCAACCAACCAGAACACCAACGCAACCGCCGAGCAACACCCTAGCAACCAGCCAGAACACCATACTTACCGCCTAGCAACGCCCTAGCAACCAGCCAGAACACCATACTTACCGCCTAGCAACGCCCTAGCAACCAGCCAGAACACCATAGCAACTGACTAGCAACGCCCTAGCAACCACCCAAAACAACATTGAAACGCCCTGGCAAACACCCAGAACACCATAGCAACTGCCTAACAACGCCCTAGCAACCACCCAGAACACCATAGCAACCGCCGAGCAACCACCCAGAACACCCATAGCAACTGCCAAGCAAAGCCTTACCAACCACCCAGAACACCATAGCAACCGCCTTACAACGCCCTAGCAACCACCCAGAACACCATAGCAAGAGTTTAGCAACACGCTAGCAAGCACCCAGAACACCATCGCAACTGCTAATCAACGACCCAGAACACCATAGCAACTGCCTCATAACGCCCTGGCAACCACCCAGAACACCATAGAAACTGCCCAGCAACGCCATAGCAACCACTAGGAAGACCTTAGCAACCGCCTAGCAACCACCCAGATCACCACAGCAACTTCCTAACAATGCCCTAGGAACCACCGAGAACACCAAAGCAACTGCCTAGCAACACCCTAGCAACCACCCAGAACACCATAGCAACCGCCTCGTAACGCCAAGGTAACCACCAAGAACACCATAACAACTGCCTAGCAACGCCCTTACAACCACCCAAAACACCATGGCAACTGCCGAGCAACCCCCAAGAACACCATAGCAACTGCCTAGCAACGCCCTAGCAACCACCCGGAACACCATTGCAACCGCCTAGCAACCACCCAGAACACCATAGCAACTGACTAGCAACGCCCTAGCAACCAGCCAGAACACCATAGCAACTGCCTAGCAACGCCCTAGCAACCACCCAAAACACCATAGCAACGCCCTAGCAACCACGCAGAACACCATAGAATCCGCCTAGCAACCACCCAGAACACCATAGCAACTGCCTCGCAACGCCTTACCAACCACCCAGAACACCAGAGCAACCGCTTAGCAACGCCCTAGCAACCACCCAGAAAACCATAGCAACAGTTTAGCAACGCGCTAACAAGCACCCAGAACACCATAGCAACTGCTTAGCAACGACCCAGAACACCATAGCAACTGCCTAGCAACCACCCAAAACACCATAGCAACCGCCTCGTAACGCTCTGGCAACCACCCAGAACACCATAGAAACTGCCTAGCAACGCCCTTGCAACCACCCAGAACACCATAGCAACCGCCTTGCAACCACCCAGAACACCATAGCAACTGCCCAGCAACGCCATCGTAACCACCCAGAACACCATAGCAACCGCCAAGCAACGCCTTAGCAACCACCCAGAACACCATAGCAACAGCCTAGCAATGCCTGAGCAACCACCCAGAACAACATAGCAACCGCCTCCTAACGCCCTAGCAACCACCCAGAACACCATAGCAACTGCCTACCAACGCCTAAGCAACCACCCAGAACACCATAGCAACCACCGGGCAACCACTCAGAACACCATAGCAGCTGCCTAGCAATGCCCTAACAACCACCCAGAACACCACAGCAACTGCGTAGCAACCACTCAGAACACCATAGCAACTGCCTAGCAACGCCCTAGCAACAACCCAGAACACCATAGCAACGGCCTAGTTACCACCCAGAACACCATAGCAACTTCCTAGCAACACCAAAGCAACCACCCAGAACACCATAACAACCGCCTAGCAACAGCCTAGCAACCACCCAGAACACCATAGCAACTGCTAAGCAACGCCCTAGCAACCACCCAGTACACCAAAGCAACTGCTTTCCCACCACCCAGAACACCATCATCACTGCCTAGCAACGCCCCAACAACCACCCAAAATTCCATAGCACCTGCCTACCAATGCCCGAGCACCCACCCAGAACACCATAGCAACTGCCTAGCAACGCCCTAGCAACCACCCAGAACACCATAGCAACTGCCTAGCAATGCCCTAGCTAGCAACCACCCAGAACACCATAGGAACCGCCTAGCAACCACCCAGAACACCATAGCAACTGCCTACCAATGCCCTAGCAACAAACCAGAACACCAGAGCAACTGCCTAGAAACCACCCAAAACACCATAGCAACTTCCTAGTAACGCCCTAGCAACCACCCAGAACACCACAGCATCTGCGTAGCAACGACTCAGAACACCATAGCAACTGCCTAGCAAGGCCCTAGCAACAACCCAGAACACCATAGCAACGGCCTAGTAACCACCCAGAACACCATAGCAACTTCCTAGCAACACCAAAGCAACCACCCAGAACACCATAACAACCGCCTAGCAACAGCCTAGCATCCACCCAGAACACCATAGCAACTGCTAAGCAACGCCCTAGCAACCACCCAGTACACCAAAGCAACTGCTTTCCCACCACCCAGAACACCATAGTATCTGCCTAGCAACGCCCCAACAACCACCCAAAATACCATAGCAACTGCCTACCAATGCCCTAGCAACCACCCAGAACACCATAGCAACTGCCTAGCAACGCCCTAGCAACCACCCAGAACACCATAGCAACTTCCTAGCAACGACCTTGCTAGCAACCACCCAGAACACCATAGGAACCGCCTAGCAACCACCCAGAACACCATAGCAATTGCGTACCAATGCCCTAGCAACAACCCAGAACACCAGAGCAACTGCCTAGAAACCACCCAAAACACCATAGCAACTTCCTAGTAACGCCCTAGCAACCACCCAAAACACCATAGCAACCGCCTAGCAACACCCTAGAAACCACCCCGAACACCATATCAACTGCTTAGCAATGCCCTAGCAACCACCCAGAACACCATAGCAACTGCCTAGCAACCACCCAGAACACCATAGCAACTGCCAAGCAATGCCCAAACAACCACCCAGAACACCATAGCAACCACCTTGCAATGCCCTAGCAACGAACCAGAACACCATAGCAACCGCCAAGCAACGCCCTAACCACCACCCAGAACAGCATAGCGACTGCTTAGCAACACCCTAACAACCACCCAAAACACCATAGCAACTGCCTAGCAACGCCCGAGCAACCACCCAGAACACCATAGCAACCGCCTAGCTATGCCCTAGCAACCACCCATAACACCAAAGCAACCGCCTAACAACCACCCAGAATACCATTGCAACTGCCTAGCAACGCCCTAGCAACCACCCAGAACAGCATAGCAACCGCCTAGCAACGCCCTAAAAACCACCCAGAACACCTTCCCAACGCCCTAGCAACCACCCAGAACACCATAGCAACCGCCTAGCAACGCTCTAGCAACCACCCAGAACAGCATTGCAACCGCCTAGAAACGCCCTATAAACCACCTAGAACACCCTAGCAACGACCCAGAACACCATAACAACTGCCAAAAAACGCCCTAGCAACCAACCAGAACACCGTAACAATGCCCTAGCAACCACCCAGAACACCATAGCAACTGCCTTGCAACGCCCTTGCAACCACCCAGAACACCATAGCAACTGCCTAGCCACGCCCTTGCAACCACCCAAAACACCATAGCAACCGCCTAGCAACCACCCAGAACAACATAGCAACTGCCCAGCAACGCCATAGCAACCACTCGAAACACCTTAGCAACCGCCTAGCAACCACCCAGATCATCATAACAACTGCCTAGCAACGCCCTAGCAATCACCCAGAACACCATAGCAACAGTTTAGCAACGCGCTAGCAACCACTCAGAACACCATAGAAACTGCCTAGCAACGCCCTTGCAACCACCCAAAACACCATAGCAACTGCCTAGCAACGCCCAAGCAACCACGCAGAACACCATAGCAACTGCCCAGCAACGCCCTAGCAACCACAGAGAACACCATAGCAACTGCCTAGCAACGCCCTAGCTACCACCCAGAACACCAACGCAACCGCCTTGCAACACCCTAGCAACCACCCAGAACACCATAGCAACTGCCAATCAACGCCCTAGCAACCACCCAGAATGCCATAGCAACTGCCTGGCAACGCTCTAGCAACCACCCAGAACACCATAGGAACCGCCAAGCAATCACAAAGAACACCATAAAAACTGCTTAGCAACGCCCTAGCAACCACCCAGAACACCATAGCATCCGCCTAGCAACGCCCAAGCAACCACCCAGAACACCATAGCAATAGCCTTGAAACGCCCTAGCAACCACCCTTAACACCATAGCAACCACCAAGCAACGCCCTAGCAACCACCCAGAACACCTTATCAACCGCCTAGCAACCACCCAGAACACCAAAGCAACTGCCTAGCAACTCCCGAGCAACAACCCAGAACACCATTGCAACCGCCTAGCAACCACCCAGAACTCCATAGCTACCGCCTAGCAACGCCCTAGCAACCACCCAAAACACCATGGCAACCACCTAGCAATGCCCGAGCAACCACCCAGAACACCATGGCAACGCCCTAGCAACGCCCTAGCAACCACCCAGAACACCAAAGCAACCACCTAGCAGCCTCCCAGAACACCATAGCAACTGCCTAACAACGCCCTAGCAACCACCCAGAATGCCATAGCAACCGCCTGGCAACGCCCTAGCAAACACCCAGAACACCAAAGGAACCGCCAAGCAATCACCCAGAACACCATAAAAACTGCTTAGCAATGCCCTTGCAACCACCCAGAACACCATAGCAACTGCCTAGCAACGCCCTAGCAACCACCCAGAACACCATAGCATCCGCCTAGAAACGCCCTAGCAACCACCCAGAACACCAAAGCAACCACCTAGCAGCCTCCCAGAACACCATAGCAACTGACTTACAACGCCCTAGCAACCAGCCAGAACACCATAGCAATTGCTTAGCAACGCCCAAGCAACCACCCAAACCACCATAGCAACGCCCCTGCAACCACCCAAAACACCATAGCAACGGCCCAGCAACGCCCTAGCATCCAGCCAGAACACCAAAGCAATTGCTTAGCAACGCCCTAGCAACCACCCAAACCACCATAGCAATGCCCTAGCAACCACCCAGAACACCATAGCAACGGCCCAGCAATGCCCTAGCAACCACCAAGAACACCATAGCAACCGCCTTGCAACCACCCAGAACACCATAGCAACTGCCTAGCAACGCCTTACCAACCACCCAGAACACCATAGCAACCGCCTAGCAACGCCCTAGCAACCACCCAGAACACCATAGCAACAGTTTAGCAACGCTCTAGCAACCACCCAAATCACCATAGCAACTGCTTATCAACGACCCAGAACACCATAGCAACTGCCTAGCATCCACCCAGAACACCATAGCCACCGCCTCGTAACGCCCTGGCAACCACCCAGAACACCATAGAAACTGCCTAGCAATGCTCTTGCAACCACCCAAAACACCATAGCAATCGCCTAGCAACCACCCAGAACACCATAGCAACTGCCCAGCAACGCCAGAGCAACCACTCGAAACACCTTAGCAACTGCCTAGCAACCACCCAGATCACCATAACAACTTCCTAGCAACGCCCTAGCAATCACCCAGAACACCATAGCAACAGTTTAGCAACGCGCTGGCAACCACCCAGAACACCATTGCAACTGCTTAGCAACCACCCAGAACACCATAGCAACTGCCTAGCAACGCCCTAGCAACCACGCAGAACACCATAGCTACTGCTTAGCAACGCCCTAGCAACCACCCAGAACACCATAGCAACCGCCTCGTAACGCCAGGGCAACCACCCAGAACACCATAACAACTGACTAGCAACGCCCAAACAACCAGCCAGAACACCATAGCAATTGCCTAGCAACGCCCTAGCAACCACCCAGAACACCATTGCAACTGACTAGCAACGCCCTAGCAACCAGCCAGAACACCATAGCAATTGCCTAGCAACGCCCTAGCAACCACCCAAAACACCATTGCAACGCCCTAGCAAACACCCAGAACACCATAGCAACTGCCTAACAATGCCCTAGCAACCACCCAGAACACCATAGCAACCGCCTAGCAACCACCCAGAACACCACAGCAACCGCCGCGTAACGCCAGGGTAACCACCCAGAACACCATAACAACTGCCTAGCAACGCCCTTACAACCACCCAAAACACTATGGCAACTGCCTAGCAACCACCAAGAACACCATAGCAACTGCCTAGCAACCCCCTAGCAACCACCTGGAACACCATAGCAACCGCCTAGCAACCACCAAGATCACCAGAGCAACTGACTAGCAACGCCATAGCAACCAGCCAGAACACCATAGCAACTGCCTAGCAACGCCCTAGCAACCACCAAAAACACCATAGCAACGCCCTAGCAACCATGCAGAACACCATAGCAACTGCCTAGCAAAGCCCTAGCAACCACCCAGAACACCATAGCAACCGCCTAGCAGCCACCCAGAACACCATAGCAACTGCCTAGCAAAGCCTTACCAACCACCCAGAACACCAGAGCAACCGCCTAGCAACGCCCTAGCAACCACCCAGAACACCATAGCAAGAGTTTAGCAACGCGCTTACAACCACCCAGAACACCATAGCAACTGCTTAGCAACGACCCGGCACACCATAGCAACTGCCTAGCAACCACCCAGAACACCATAGCAACCGCCTCGTAACGCCCTGGCAACCACCCAGAACACCATAGAAACTGCCTAGCAACGCCCTTGAAACCACCCAGAACACCATAGCAACCGCCTTGCAACAACCCAGAACACCATAGCAACTGCCCAGCAACGCCATAGCAACCACTCGGAACACCATAGCAACTGCTTAGCAACCACCCAGAACACCTTAGCAACTGCCTGGCATCGCCCTAGCAACCACCCAGAACATCATAGCTACTCCCTAGCAATGCCCTAGAAACCACCCAGAACACCAAAGCAACTTCCTAGCAACGCCTTAGCAACCACCCAGAACACCATAGCAACCGCCCCGTAACGCCCTAGCAACCACCCAGAACACCATAGCAACAGCCTACCAATGCCTTAGCAACCACTCAGAACACCATAGCAACTGCCTAGCAATGCCCTAACAACCACCCAGAACACCACAGCAACTGCGTAGCAACCACTCAGAACACCATAGCAACTGCCTAGCAACGCCCAAGCAACAACCCAGAACACCATAGCAACGACCTAGTTACCACCCAGAACACCATAGCAACTTCCTAGCAACACCAAAGCAACCACCCAGAACACCATAACAACCGCCTAGCAACAGCCTAACAACCACCCAGAACACCATAGCAACTGCAAAGCAACGCCCGAGCAACGACCCAGTACACCAAAGCAACTGCTTTCCCACCACCCAGAACACCATTGCAACTGCCTGGCAACGCCCTAGCAACCACAGAGAACACCATAGCAACTGCCTAGCAACGCCCTAGCAACCACCCAGAACACCAACGCAACCGCCGAGCAACACCCTAGCAACCAGCCAGAACACCATACTTACCGCCTAGCAACGCCCTAGCAACCACCCAGAACACCATAGCAACTGCCTAGCAACGCCCTCGCAACCACCCAGAACACCATAGCAATAGCCTTGAAACGCCCTAGCAACCACCCAAAACAACATTGAAACGCCCTGGCAAACACCCAGAACACCATAGCAACTGCCTAACAACGCCATAGCAACCACCCAGAACACCATAGCAACTGCAAAGCAACGCCCGAGCAATGACCCAGTACACCAAAGCAACTGCTTT
This sequence comes from Gymnothorax reevesii, assembly GCA_029721435.1. Lineage (NCBI taxonomy): Eukaryota > Metazoa > Chordata > Actinopteri > Anguilliformes > Muraenidae > Gymnothorax > Gymnothorax reevesii. Next base: position 63,488,850 of record CM056575.1, read on the forward strand.
CCCACCACCCAGAACACCATTGCAACTGCCTGGCAACGCCCTAGCAACCACAGAGAACACCATAGCAACTGCCTAGCAACGCCCTAGCAACCACCCAGAACACCAACGCAACCGCCGAGCAACACCCTGGCAACCAGCCAGAACACCATACTTACCGCCTAGCAACGCCCTAGCAACCAGCCAGAACACCATACTTACCGCCTAGCAACGCCCTAGCAACCAGCCAGAACACCATAGCAACTGACTAGCAACGCCCTAGCAACCACCCAAAACAACATTGAAACGCCCTGGCAAACACCCAGAACACCATAGCAACTGCCTAACAACGCCCTAGCAACCACCCAGAACACCATAGCAACCGCCGAGCAACCACCCAGAACACCCATAGCAACTGCCAAGCAAAGCCTTACCAACCACCCAGAACACCATAGCAACCGCCTTACAACGCCCTAGCAACCACCCAGAACACCATAGCAAGAGTTTAGCAACACGCTAGCAAGCACCCAGAACACCATCGCAACTGCTAATCAACGACCCAGAACACCATAGCAACTGCCTCATAACGCCCTGGCAACCACCCAGAACACCATAGAAACTGCCCAGCAACGCCATAGCAACCACTAGGAAGACCTTAGCAACCGCCTAGCAACCACCCAGATCACCACAGCAACTTCCTAACAACGCCCTAGGAACCACCGAGAACACCAAAGCAACTGCCTAGCAACACCCTAGCAACCACCCAGAACACCATAGCAACCGCCTCGTAACGCCAAGGTAACCACCAAGAACACCATAACAACTGCCTAGCAACGCCCTTACAACCACCCAAAACACCATGGCAACTGCCGAGCAACCCCCAAGAACACCATAGCAACTGCCTAGCAACGCCCTAGCAACCACCCGGAACACCATTGCAACCGCCTAGCAACCACCCAGAACACCATAGCAACTGACTAGCAACGCCCTAGCAACCAGCCAGAACACCATAGCAACTGCCTAGCAACGCCCTAGCAACCACCCAAAACACCATAGCAACGCCCTAGCAACCACGCAGAACACCATAGAATCCGCCTAGCAACCACCCAGAACACCATAGCAACTGCCTCGCAACGCCTTACCAACCACCCAGAACACCAGAGCAACCGCTTAGCAACGCCCTAGCAACCACCCAGAAAACCATAGCAACAGTTTAGCAACGCGCTAACAAGCACCCAGAACACCATAGCAACTGCTTAGCAACGACCCAGAACACCATAGCAACTGCCTAGCAACCACCCAAAACACCATAGCAACCGCCTCATAACGCTCTGGCAACCACCCAGAACACCATAGAAACTGCCTAGCAACGCCCTTGCAACCACCCAGAACACCATAGCAACCGCCTTGCAACCACCCAGAACACCATAGCAACTGCCCAGCAACGCCATCGTAACCACCCAGAACACCATAGCAACCGCCAAGCAACGCCTTAGCAACCACCCAGAACACCATAGCAACAGCCTAGCAATGCCTGAGCAACCACCCAGAACAACATAGCAACCGCCTCCTAACGCCCTAGCAACCACCCAGAACACCATAGCAACTGCCTACCAACGCCTAAGCAACCACCCAGAACACCATAGCAACCACCGGGCAACCACTCAGAACACCATAGCAGCTGCCTAGCAATGCCCTAACAACCACCCAGAACACCACAGCAACTGCGTAGCAACCACTCAGAACACCATAGCAACTGCCTAGCAACGCCCTAGCAACAACCCAGAACACCATAGCAACGGCCTAGTAACCACCCAGAACACCATAGCAACTTCCTAGCAACACCAAAGCAACCACCCAGAACACCATAACAACCGCCTAGCAACAGCCTAGCAACCACCCAGAACACCATAGCAACTGCTAAGCAACGCCCTAGCAACCACCCAGTACACCAAAGCAACTGCTTTCCCACCACCCAGAACACCATCATCACTGCCTAGCAACGCCCCAACAACGACCCAAAATTCCATAGCAACTGCCTACCAATGCCCGAGCAACCACCCAGAACACCATAGCAACTGCCTAGCAACGCCCTAGCAACCACCCAGAACACCATAGCAACTGCCTAGCAATGCCCTAGCTAGCAACCACCCAGAACACCATAGGAACCGCCTAGCAACCACCCAGAACACCATAGCAACTGCCTACCAATGCCCTAGCAACAAACCAGAACACCAGAGCAACTGCCTAGAAACCACCCAAAACACCAGAGCAACTGCCTAGCAACCACCCAGAACACCATAGCAACTGCCAAGCAATGCCCAAACAACCACCCAGAACACCATAGCAACCACCTTGCAATGCCCTAGCAACGAACAAGAACACCATGGCAACCGCCAAGCAACGCCTTAACCACCACCCAGAACAGCATAGCGACTGCTTAGCAACACCCTAGCAACCACCCAAAACACCATAGCAACTGCCTAGCAACCCCCGAGCAACCACCCAGAACACCAAAGCAACTGCCAAAAAACGCCCTAGCAACCACCCAGAACACCATAACAATGCCCTAGCAACCACCCACAACACCATAACAACTGCCTAGCAACGCCCTAGCAACCACCCAGAACACCAAAGCAACTGCCTAGCCACCCCCCACCAACCACCCAAAACACCTAAGCAACGCCCTAGCAACCACCCAGAACACCATAGCAACCGCCAAGCAACGTCCTAGCAACCACCTTGAACACCATAGCAACCGCCTAGCAACGCCCTTTCAACCACCCAGAACACCATAGCAACAGCCTTGCAACCACCCAGAACACCATAGCAACTACCTAGCAATGCCCTAGCAACCACCCAGAACACCATAGCAACTGCCTTGCAACACCCTAGCAAACACCTGTGATGTGAATAGAGGCCACTAGATGGCAGAATTTACCTTTCTTTTATTAAGCCCAGACTGGAGCTAGGTTTAGCCAAAAAACGCCCTAGCAACCACCCAAAACACCGTAACAATGCCCTAGCAACCACCCAAACGACCATAGCAACTGCCTAGCAACGCCCTATTAACCACCCAGAACACCATAGCAACTGCCTAGCAACGCCTTAGCAACCACCCGGAACACCTAAGCAACGCCCTAGCAACCACCCAGAACACCATAGCAACCGCCTAGCAACGCCCTAGCAACCACCTTGAACACCATAGCAACCACCTCGCAACGCCCTTGCAACCACCTAGAACACCATAGCAACCGCCTAGCAACCACCCAGAACACCATAGCAACTACCTTGCAACGCCCTAGAAACCTCTGAGAACACCATAACAACTGCTTAGCAACGCCCGAGCAAACACCTGTGATGTGAATAGAGGCCACTAGATGGCAGAATTTACCTTTCTTTTATTAAGCCCAGACTGAAGCTAGGTTTAGACATGTCCTGGACATGTCTGGGGCAAGTCCCCGAAAATTAAAAAAAAAAAAAGGTCTAAATGTGGGTGGGGTCTGCAAAAGAGTATATAAGGAAAAGAATTGAGACAGTAAAGTAGTAGGAGAAATTGCCAGGAGGAGAAGGAGAAGGATACATGTGACAAGACCTGTCATTTCTTTTCAAGACCTGTGAAGTTTCTTTCGTGGATTTTTGCCTGCATTTGAGCATTTTCCTCACCCAGGACATCACCAAGCCACCCCACCAAAACAAGGGACTGTAAATATTTCTGTTTTTTTTTTCAATCTTGGTCTTAGTTGTCGCTAGTACTTTCAGTCTTTGTTTGTTCATTAATTGTGTTTAAGTTTTTAAAACTGTGTCTGTCATCCCTTGCTGTTGTTGTTATGTTGAAAATGTAATAACAAATTGGGGCCAAAACACATCCAGAACTCCTTGGCAATGCCCTACCAACCAGCAAGAACACCATAGCAACCGCCTAGCAACACCCTAGCAACTACCTACAACACCATAGCAACTGCCTAGCAATGCCCTAGCAACCACACAGAACACCATAGCAACCGCCTAGCAACCACCCAGTACACCATAACAACTGCCTAGCAACGCCCTAAAAACCACCCAGAACACCATAGCAACTGCCTAGCAACGCCCTAGCAACCACCCAGAACACCACAGCATCTGCCTAGCAACGCTCTTGCAACGACCCAGAACACCAAAGCAACGCCCTAGCAACCAACCAGAACACCAGAGCAACCGCCTAGCAAAGCCCTAGCAACCACCCAAAACACCATGGCAACCGCCTAGCAACGCCCTATAAACCACCCAGAACACCCTAGCAACGACCCAGAACACCATAGCAACTGCCTAGCAACCACCCAGAACACCATAGCAACTGCCTAGCAACGCCTTACCAACCACCCAGAACACTAGAGCAACCGCCTAGCAACGCCCTAGCAACCACCCAGAAAACCATAGCAACAGTTTAGCAACGCGCTAACCACCACCCAGAACACCATAGCAACTGCTTAGCAATGACCCAGAACACCATAGCAACTGCCTAGCAACCACCCAGAACACCATAGCAACGGCCTCCTAACGCCCTGGCAAACACCCAGAACACCATAGAAACTGCCTAGCAACGCCCTTGCAACCACCCACAACACCATAGCAACCGCCCGTCAACCACCCAGAACACCATGGCACCTGCCCAGCACCGCCCTCGCAACCACTCTGAACACCATAGCAACTGATTAGCAACCACCCAGAACACCATAGCAACTGCCTAGCAACGCCCTAGCAACAACCCAGAACACCATAGCTACTGCCTAGCAACGCCCTAGAAACCACCTAGAACACCATAGCAACTGCCAAGCAACACCCTAGCAACCACCCAGAACACCATAGCAACCGCCTCGTAACGCCCTTGCAACCACCCAGAACACCATAGCAACCGCCTTGCAACCACCCAGAACACCATGGCAACTGCCCAGCAACGCCATCGCAACCACTCTGAACACCATAGCAACTGATTAGCAACGCCCTAGCAACAACCCAGAACACCATAGCTACTGCCTAGCAACGCCCTAGCAACAACCCAGAACACCATAGCTACTGCCTAGCAACGCCCTAGAAACCACCCAGAACACCATTGCAACTGCCTGGCAACGCCCTAGCAACCACAGAGAACACCATAGCAACTGCCTAGCAACGCCCTAGCAACCACCCAGAACACCAACGCAACCGCCGAGCAACACCCTAGCAACCAGCCAGAACACCATACTTACCGCCTAGCAACGCCCTAGCAACCACCCAGAACACCATAGCAACTGCCTAGCAACGCCCTCGCAACCACCCAGAACACCATAGCAATAGCCTTGAAACGCCCTAGCAACCACCCAAAACAACATTGAAACGCCCTGGCAAACACCCAGAACACCATAGCAACTGCCTAACAACGCCCTAGCAACCACCCAGAACACCATAGCAACTGCAAAGCAACGCCCGAGCAACGACCCAGTACACCAAAGCAACTGCTTTCCCACCACCCAGAACACCATTGCAACTGCCTGGCAACGCCCTAGCAACCACAGAGAACACCATAGCAACTGCCTAGCAACGCCCTAGCAACCACCCAGAACACCAACGCAACCGCCGAGCAACACCCTAGCAACCAGCCAGAACACCATACTTACCGCCTAGCAACGCCCTAGCAACCAGCCAGAACACCATACTTACCGCCTAGCAACGCCCTAGCAACCAGCCAGAACACCATAGCAACTGACTAGCAACGCCCTAGCAACCACCCAAAACAACATTGAAACGCCCTGGCAAACACCCAGAACACCATAGCAACTGCCTAACAACGCCCTAGCAACCACCCAGAACACCATAGCAACCGCCGAGCAACCACCCAGAACACCCATAGCAACTGCCAAGCAAAGCCTTACCAACCACCCAGAACACCATAGCAACCGCCTTACAACGCCCTAGCAACCACCCAGAACACCATAGCAAGAGTTTAGCAACACGCTAGCAAGCACCCAGAACACCATCGCAACTGCTAATCAACGACCCAGAACACCATAGCAACTGCCTCATAACGCCCTGGCAAGCACCCAGAACACCATAGAAACTGCCCAGCAACGCCATAGCAACCACTAGGAAGACCTTAGCAACCGCCTAGCAACCACCCAGATCACCACAGCAACTTCCTAACAACGCCCTAGGAACCACCGAGAACACCAAAGCAACTGCCTAGCAACACCCTAGCAACCACCCAGAACACCATAGCAACCGCCTCGTAACGCCAAGGTAACCACCAAGAACACCATAACAACTGCCTAGCAACGCCCTTACAACCACCCAAAACACCATGGCAACTGCCGAGCAACCCCCAAGAACACCATAGCAACTGCCTAGCAACGCCCTAGCAACCACCCGGAACACCATTGCAACCGCCTAGCAACCACCCAGAACACCATAGCAACTGACTAGCAACGCCCTAGCAACCAGCCAAGCACCATAGCAACTGCCTAGCAACGCCCTAGCAACCACCCAAAACACCATAGCAACGCCCTAGCAACCACGCAGAACACCATAGAATCCGCCTAGCAACCACCCAGAACACCATAGCAACTGCCTCGCAACGCCTTACCAACCACCCAGAACACCAGAGCAACCGCTTAGCAACGCCCTAGCAACCACCCAGAAAACCATAGCAACAGTTTAGCAACGCGCTAACAAGCACCCAGAACACCATAGCAACTGCTTAGCAACGACCCAGAACACCATAGCAACTGCCTAGCAACCACCCAAAACACCATAGCAACCGCCTCATAACGCTCTGGCAACCACCCAGAACACCATAGAAACTGCCTAGCAACGCCCTTGCAACCACCCAGAACACCATAGCAACCGCCTTGCAACCACCCAGAACACCATAGCAACTGCCCAGCAACGCCATCGTAACCACCCAGAACACCATAGCAACCGCCAAGCAACGCCTTAGCAACCACCCAGAACACCATAGCAACAGCCTAGCAATGCCTGAGCAACCACCCAGAACAACATAGCAACCGCCTCCTAACGCCCTAGCAACCACCCAGAACACCATAGCAACTGCCTACCAACGCCTAAGCAACCACCCAGAACACCATAGCAACCACCGGGCAACCACTCAGAACACCATAGCAGCTGCCTAGCAATGCCCTAACAACCACCCAGAACACCACAGCAACTGCGTAGCAACCACTCAGAACACCATAGCAACTGCCTAGCAACGCCCTAGCAACAACCCAGAACACCATAGCAACGGCCTAGTAACCACCCAGAACACCATAGCAACTTCCTAGCAACACCAAAGCAACCACCCAGAACACCATAACAACCGCCTAGCAACAGCCTAGCAACCACCCAGAACACCATAGCAACTGCTAAGCAACGCCCTAGCAACCACCCAGTACACCAAAGCAACTGCTTTCCCACCACCCAGAACACCATCATCACTGCCTAGCAACGCCCCAACAACGACCCAAAAATCCATAGCAACTGCCTACCAAAGCCCCAGCAACCACCCAGAACACCATAGCCACTGCCTAGCAACGCCCTAGCAACCACCCAGAACACCATAGCAACTGCCTAGCAATGCCCTAGCTAGCAACCACCCAGAACACCATAGGAACCGCCTAGCAACCACCCAGAACACCATAGCAACTGCCTACCAAGGCCCTAGCAACAAACCAGAACACCAGAGCAACTGCCTAGAAACCACCCAAAACACCAGAGCAACGGCCAAGCAACCAGCCAGGACACCAGAGCAACGGCCAAGCCACGCCCCAACAACCACCCAGAACACCATAGCAACCACCTTGCAATGCCCTAGCAACCAACAAGAACACCATGGCAACCGCCAAGCAACGCCTTAACCACCACCCAGAACAGCATAGCGACTGCTTAGCAACACCCTAGCAACCACCCAAAACACCATAGCAACTGCCTAGCAACCCCCGAGCAACCACCCAGAACACCAAAGCAACTGCCAAAAAACGCCCAAGCAACCACCCAGAACACCGTAACAATGCCCTAGCAACCACCCAGAACACCATAACAACTGCCTAGCAACGCCCTAGGAACCACCCAGAACACCATAGCAACTGCCTAGCCACGCCCTAGCAACCACCCAAAACACCTAAGCAACGCCCTAGCAACTACCCAGAACACCATAGCAACCGCCAAGCAACGTCCTAGCAACCACCTTGAACACCATAGCAACCGCCTAGCAACGCCCTTTCAACCACCCAGAACACCATAGCAACAGCCTTGCAACCACCCAGAACACCATAGCAACTACCTAGCAATGCCCTAGCAACCACCCAGAACACCATAGCAACTGCCTTGCAACACCCTAGCAAACACCTGTGATGTGAATAGAGGCCACTAGATGGCAGAATTTACCTTTCTTTTATTAAGCCCAGACTGGAGCTAGGTTTAGCCAAAAAACGCCCTAGCAACCACCCAAAACACCGTAACAATGCCCTAGCAACCACCCAAACGACCATAGCAACTGCCTAGCAACGCCCTATTAACCACCCAGAACACCATAGCAACTGCCTAGCAACGCCTTAGCAACCACCCGGAACACCTAAGCAACGCCCTAGCAACCACCCAGAACACCATAGCAACCGCCTAGCAACGCCCTAGCAACCACCTTGAACACCATAGCAACCACCTCGCAACGCCCTTGCAACCACCTAGAACACCATAGCAACCGCCTAGCAACCACCCAGAACACCATAGCAACTACCTTGCAACGCCCTAGAAACCTCTGAGAACACCATAACAACTGCTTAGCAACGCCCGAGCAAACACCTGTGATGTGAATAGAGGCCACTAGATGGCAGAATTTACCTTTCTTTTATTAAGCCCAGACTGAAGCTAGGTTTAGACATGTCCTGGACATGTCTGGGGCAAGTCCCCGAAAATTAAAAAAAAAAAAGGTCTAAATGTGGGTGGGGTCTGCAAAAGAGTATATAAGGAAAAGAATTGAGACAGTAAAGTAGTAGGAGAAATTGCCAGGAGGAGAAGGAGAAGGATACATGTGACAAGACCTGTCATTTCTTTTCAAGACCTGTGAAGTTTCTTTCGTGGATTTTTGCCTGCATTTGAGCATTTTCCTCACCCAGGACATCACCAAGCCACCCCACCAAAACAAGGGACTGTAAATATTTCTGTTTTTTTTTTCAATCTTGGTCTTAGTTGTCGCTAGTACTTTCAGTCTTTGTTTGTTCATTAATTGTGTTTAAGTTTTTAAAACTGTGTCTGTCATCCCTTGCTGTTGTTGTTATGTTGAAAATGTAATAACAAATTGGGGCCAAAACACATCCAGAACTCCTTGGCAATGCCCTACCAACCAGCAAGAACACCATAGCAACCGCCTAGCAACACCCTAGCAACTACCTACAACACCATAGCAACTGCCTAGCAATGCCCTAGCAACCACACAGAACACCATAGCAACCGCCTAGCAACCACCCAGTACACCATAACAACTGCCTAGCAACGCCCTAAAAACCACCCAGAACACCATAGCAACTGCCTAGCAACGCCCTAGCAACCACCCAGAACACCACAGCATCTGCCTAGCAACGCTCTTGCAACGACCCAGAACACCAAAGCAACGCCCTAGCAACCAACCAGAACACCAGAGCAACCGCCTAGCAAAGCCCTAGCAACCACCCAAAACACCATGGCAACCGCCTAGCAACGCCCTATAAACCACCCAGAACACCCTAGCAACGACCCAGAACACCATAGCAACTCCCTAGCAACCACCCAGAACACCATAGCAACTGCCTAGCAACGCCTTACCAACCACCCAGAACACTAGAGCAACCGCCTAGCAACGCCCTAGCAACCACCCAAAAAACCAAAGCAACAGTTTAGCAACGCGCTAACCACCACCCAGAACACCATAGCAACTGCTTAGCAATGACCCAGAACACCATAGCAACTGCCTAGCAACCACCCAGAACACCATAGCAACGGCCTCCTAACGCCCTGGCAAACACCCAGAACACCATAGAAACTGCCTAGCAACGCCCTTGCAACCACCCAGAACACCATAGCAACCGCCTTGCAACCACCCAGAACACCATGGCAACTGCCCAGCAACGCCATCGCAACCACTCTGAACACCATAGCAACTGATTAGCAACCACCCAGAACACCATAGCAACTGCCTAGCAACGCCCTAGCAACAACCCAGAACACCATAGCTACTGCCTAGCAACGCCCTAGAAACCACCTAGAACACCATAGCAACTGCCAAGCAACACCCTAGCAACCACCCAGAACACCATAGCAACCGCCTCGTAACGCCCTTGCAACCACCCAGAACACCATAGCAACCGCCTTGCAACCATCCAGAACACCATGGCAACTGCCCAGCAACGCCATCGCAACCACTCTGAACACCATAGCAACTGATTAGCAACGCCCTAGCAACAACCCAGAACACCATAGCTACTGCCTAGCAACGCCCTAGCAACAACCCAGAACACCATAGCTACTGCCTAGCAACGCCCTAGAAACCACCCAGAACACCATTGCAACTGCCTGGCAACGCCCTAGCAACCACAGAGAACACCATAGCAACTGCCTAGCAACGCCCTAGCAACCACCCAGAACACCAACGCAACCGCCGAGCAACACCCTAGCAACCAGCCAGAACACCATACTTACCGCCTAGCAACGCCCTAGCAACCACCCAGAACACCATAGCAACTGCCTAGCAACGCCCTCGCAACCACCCAGAACACCATAGCAATAGCCTTGAAACGCCCTAGCAACCACCCAAAACAACATTGAAACGCCCTGGCAAACACCCAGAACACCATAGCAACTGCCTAACAACGCCCTAGCAACCACCCAGAACACCATAGCAACTGCAAAGCAACGCCCGAGCAACGACCCAGTACACCAAAGCAACTGCTTTCCCACCACCCAGAACACCATTGCAACTGCCTGGCAACGCCCTAGCAACCACAGAGAACACCATAGCAACTGCCTAGCAACGCCCTAGCAACCACCCAGAACACCAACGCAACCGCCGAGCAACACCCTAGCAACCAGCCAGAACACCATACTTACCGCCTAGCAACGCCCTAGCAACCAGCCAGAACACCATACTTACCGCCTAGCAACGCCCTAGCAACCAGCCAGAACACCATAGCAACTGACTAGCAACGCCCTAGCAACCACCCAAAACAACATTGAAACGCCCTGGCAAACACCCAGAACACCATAGCAACTGCCTAACAACGCCCTAGCAACCACCCAGAACACCATAGCAACCGCCGAGCAACCACCCAGAACACCCATAGCAACTGCCAAGCAAAGCCTTACCAACCACCCAGAACACCATAGCAACCGCCTTACAACGCCCTAGCAACCACCCAGAACACCATAGCAAGAGTTTAGCAACACGCTAGCAAGCACCCAGAACACCATCGCAACTGCTAATCAACGACCCAGAACACCATAGCAACTGCCTCATAACACCCTGGCAACCACCCAGAACACCATAGAAACTGCCCAGCAACGCCATAGCAACCACTAGGAAGACCTTAGCAACCGCCTAGCAACCACCCAGATCACCACAGCAACTTCCTAACAACGCCCTAGGAACCACCGAGAACACCAAAGCAACTGCCTAGCAACACCCTAGCAACCACCCAGAACACCATAGCAACCGCCTCGTAACGCCAAGGTAACCACCAAGAACACCATAACAACTGCCTAGCAACGCCCTTACAACCACCCAAAACACCATGGCAACTGCCGAGCAACCCCCAAGAACACCATAGCAACTGCCTAGCAACGCCCTAGCAACCACCCGGAACACCATTGCAACCGCCTAGCAACCACCCAGAACACCATAGCAACTGACTAGCAACGCCCTAGCAACCAGCCAGAACACCATAGCAACTGCCTAGCAACGCCCTAGCAACCACCCAAAACACCATAGCAACGCCCTAGCAACCACGCAGAACACCATAGAATCCGCCTAGCAACCACCCAGAACACCATAGCAACTGCCTCGCAACGCCTTACCAACCACCCAGAACACCAGAGCAACCGCTTAGCAACGCCCTAGCAACCACCCAGAAAACCATAGCAACAGTTTAGCAACGCGCTAACAAGCACCCAGAACACCATAGCAACTGCTTAGCAACGACCCAGAACACCATAGCAACTGCCTAGCAACCACCCAGAACACCATAGCAACCGCCTCGTAACGCTCTGGCAACCACCCAGAACACCATAGAAACTGCCTAGCAACGCCCTTGCAACCACCCAGAACACCATAGCAACCGCCTTGCAACCACCCAGAACACCATAGCAACTGCCCAGCAACGCCATCGTAACCACCCAGAACACCATAGCAACCCCCAAGCAACGCCTTAGCAACCACCCAGAACACCATAGCAACAGCCTAGCAATGCCTGAGCAACCACCCAGAACAACATAGCAACCGCCTCCTAACGCCCTAGCAACCACCCAGAACACCATAGCAACTGCCTACCAACGCCTAAGCAACCACCCAGAACACCATAGCAACCACCGGGCAACCACTCAGAACACCATAGCAGCTGCCTAGCAATGCCCTAACAACCACCCAGAACACCACAGCAACTGCGTAGCAACCACTCAGAACACCATAGCAACTGCCTAGCAACGCCCTAGCAACAACCCAGAACACCATAGCAACGGCCTAGTAACCACCCAGAACACCATAGCAACTTCCTAGCAACACCAAAGCAACCACCCAGAACACCATAACAACCGCCTAGCAACAGCCTAGCAACCACCCAGAACACCATAGCAACTGCTAAGCAACGCCCTAGCAACCAGCCAGTACACCAAAGCAACTGCTTTCCCACCACCCACAACACCATCATCACTGCCTAGCAACGCCCCAACAACCACCCAAAATTCCATAGCAACTGCCTACCAATGGCCGAGCAACCACCCAGGACACCATAGCAACTGCCTACCAACGCCCTAGCAACCACCCAGAACACCATAGCAACTGCCTAGCAATGCCCTAGCTAGCAACCACCCAGAACACCATAGGAACCGCCTAGCAACCACCCAGAACACCATAGCAACTGCCTACCAATGCCCTAGCAACAAACCAGAACACCAGAGCAACTGCCTAGAAACCACCCAAAACACCAGAGCAACTGCCTAGCAACCACCCAGAACACCATAGCAACTGCCAAGCAATGCCCAAACAACCACCCAGAACACCATAGCAACCACCTTGCAATGCCCTAGCAACGAACAAGAACACCATGGCAACCGCCAAGCAACGCCTTAACCACCACCCAGAACAGCATAGCGACTGCTTAGCAACACCCTAGCAACCACCCAAAACACCATAGCAACTGCCTAGCAACCCCCGAGCAACCACCCAGAACACCAAAGCAACTGCCAAAAAACGCCCAAGCAACCACCCAGAACACCGTAACAATGCCCTAGCAACCACCCAGAACACCATAACAACTGCCTAGCAACGCCCTAGGAACCACCCAGAACACCATAGCAACTGCCTAGCCATGCCCTAGCAACCACCCAAAACACCTAAGCAACGCCCTAGCAACTACCCAGAACACCATAGCAACCGCCTAGCAACGCCCTTTCAACCACCCAGAACACCATAGCAACAGCCTTGCAACCACCCAGAACACCATAGCAACTACCTAGCAATGCCCTAGCAACCACCCAGAACACCATAGCAACTGCCTTGCAACACCCTAGCAAACACCTGTGATGTGAATAGAGGCCACTAGATGGCAGAATTTACCTTTCTTTTATTAAGCCCAGACTGGAGCTAGGTTTAGCCAAAAAACGCCCTAGCAACCACCCAAAACACCGTAACAATGCCCTAGCAACCACCCAAACGACCATAGCAACTGCCTAGCAACGCCCTATTAACCACCCAGAACACCATAGCAACTGCCTAGCAACGCCTTAGCAACCACCCGGAACACCTAAGCAACGCCCTAGCAACCACCCAGAACACCATAGCAACCGCCTAGCAACGCCCTAGCAACCACCTTGAACACCATAGCAACCACCTCGCAACGCCCTTGCAACCACCTAGAACACCATAGCAACCGCCTAGCAACCACCCAGAACACCATAGCAACTACCTTGCAACGCCCTAGAAACCTCTGAGAACACCATAACAACTGCTTAGCAACGCCCGAGCAAACACCTGTGATGTGAATAGAGGCCACTAGATGGCAGAATTTACCTTTCTTTTATTAAGCCCAGACTGAAGCTAGGTTTAGACATGTCCTGGACATGTCTGGGGCAAGTCCCCGAAAATTAAAAAAAAAAAAGGTCTAAATGTGGGTGGGGTCTGCAAAAGAGTATATAAGGAAAAGAATTGAGACAGTAAAGTAGTAGGAGAAATTGCCAGGAGGAGAAGGAGAAGGATACATGTGACAAGACCTGTCATTTCTTTTCAAGACCTGTGAAGTTTCTTTCGTGGATTTTTGCCTGCATTTGAGCATTTTCCTCACCCAGGACATCACCAAGCCACCCCACCAAAACAAGGGACTGTAAATATTTCTGTTTTTTTTTTCAATCTTGGACTTAGTTGTCGCTAGTACTTTCAGTCTTTGTTTGTTCATTAATTGTGTTTAAGTTTTTAAAACTGTGTCTGTCATCCCTTGCTGTTGTTGTTATGTTGAAAATGTAATAACAAATTGGGGCCAAAACACATCCAGAACTCCTTGGCAATGCCCTACCAACCAGCAAGAACACCATAGCAACCGCCTAGCAACACCCTAGCAACTACCTACAACACCATAGCAACTGCCTAGCAATGCCCTAGCAACCACACAGAACACCATAGCAACCGCCTAGCAACCACCCAGTACACCATAACAACTGCCTAGCAACGCCCTAAAAACCACCCAGAACACCATAGCAACTGCCTAGCAACGCCCTAGCAACCACCCAGAACACCACAGCATCTGCCTAGCAACGCTCTTGCAACGACCCAGAACACCAAAGCAACGCCCTAGCAACCAACCAGAACACCAGAGCAACCGCCTAGCAAAGCCCTAGCAACCACCCAAAACACCATGGCAACCGCCTAGCAACGCCCTATAAACCACCCAGAACACCCTAGCAACGACCCAGAACACCATAGCAACTGCCTAGCAACCACCCAGAACACCATAGCAACTGCCTAGCAACGCCTTACCAACCACCCAGAACACTAGAGCAACCGCCTAGCAACGCCCTAGCAACCACCCAGAAAACCATAGCAACAGTTTAGCAACGCGCTAACCACCACCCAGAACACCATAGCAACTGCTTAGCAATGACCCAGAACACCATAGCAACTGCCTAGCAACCACCCAGAACACCATAGCAACGGCCTCCTAACGCCCTGGCAAACACCCAGAACACCATAGAAACTGCCTAGCAACGCCCTTGCAACCACCCAGAACACCATAGCAACCGCCTTGCAACCACCCAGAACACCATGGCAACTGCCCAGCAACGCCATCGCAACCACTCTGAACACCATAGCAACTGATTAGCAACCACCCAGAACACCATAGCAACTGCCTAGCAACGCCCTAGCAACAACCCAGAACACCATAGCTACTGCCTAGCAACGCCCTAGAAACCACCTAGAACACCATAGCAACTGCCAAGCAACACCCTAGCAACCACCCAGAACACCATAGCAACCGCCTCGTAACGCCCAGGCAACCACCCAGAACACCATAACAACTGCCTTGCAACGCCCTTACAACCACCCAAAACACCATGGCAACCGCCTAGCAACCACCCAGAACACCATAGCAACTGCCTAATAACGCCCTAGCAACCACCCTGAACACCATAGCAACCGCCTAGCAACCACCCAGAACACCAAAGCAACTTCCTAGCAACGCCTTAGCAACCACCCAGAACACCATAGCAACCGCCTCGTAACGCCCTAGCAACCACCCAGAACACCATAGCAACTGCCTACCAACGCCCTAGCAACCACCCAGAACACCATATCAACCACCGAGCAACCACCCAGAACACCATAGCAACTGCCTAGCAACGCCCTAGCAACCACCCAGAACACCATAGCTACTGCCTAGCAACGCCCTAGAAACCACCTAGAACACCATAGCAACTGCCAAGCAACACCCGAGCAACCACCCAGAACACCATAGCAACCGCCTCGTAACGCCCAGGCAACCACCCAGAACACCATAACAACTGCCTTGCAACGCCCTTACAACCACCCAAAACAGCATGGCAACCGCCTAGCAACCACCCAGAACACCATAGCAACTGCCTAGCAACGCCCTAGCAACCACCCTGAACACCATAGCAACCGCCTAGCAACCACTTAGAACACCAAAGCAACTTCCTAGCAACGCCTTAGCAACCACCCAGAACAACATAGCAACCGCCTCGTAACGCCCTAGCAACCACCCAGAACACCATAGCATCCGCCTAGCAACCACCCAGAACACCATAGCAACTGCCTAGCAACGCCTTACCAACCACCCAGAACACCATAGCAACCGCCGAACAACGCCCTAGCAACCACCCAGAACACCACAGCAAGAGGTTAGCAACACGCTAGCAAGCACCCAGAACACCATAGCAACTGCTAATCAACCACCCAGAACACCATAGCAAGAGTTTGGCAACACGCTGGCAAGCACCCAGAACACCATAACAACTGCCTTGCAACACCCTTACAACCACCCAAAACACCATGGCAGCCGCCTAGCAACCCCCCAGAACACCATAGCAACTGCCTAATAACGCCCTAGCAACCACCCTGAACACCATAGCAACCGCCTAGCAACCACCCAGAACACCATAGCAACCGCCTAGCAACGCCCTAGCAACCACCCAGAACACCATAGCAACTGCCTACCAACCCCCTAGAAACCACCCAGAACACCATATCAACCACCGAGCAACCACCCAGAACACCATAGCAACTGCCTAGCAACGCCCTAGCAACCACCCAGAACACCATAGCAACCGCCTCGTAACGCCCAGGCAACCACCCAGAACACCATAACAACTGCCTTGCAACGCCCTTACAACCACCTAAAACAGCATGGCAACCGCCTAGCAACCACCCAGAACACCAAAGCAACTGCCTAGCAACGCCCTAGCAACCACCCTGAACACCAAAGCAACCGCCTAGCAACCACTTAGAACACCAAAGCAACTTCCTAGCAACGCCTTAGCAACCACCCAGAACAACATAGCAACCGCCTCGTAACGCCCTAGCAACCACCCAGAACATCATAGCATCCGCCTAGCAACCACCCAGAACACCATAGCAACTGCCTAGCAACGCCTTACCAACCACCCAGAACACCATAGCAACCGCCGAACAACGCCCTAGCAACCACCCAGAACACCATAGCAAGAGTTTAGCAACACGCTAGCAAGCACCCAGAACACCATAGCAACTGCTAATCAACGACCCAGAACACCATAGCAACTGCCTAGCAACGACCCAGAACACCATAGCAACCGCCTCATAACGCCCTGGCAACCACCCAGAACACCATAGAAACTGCCTAGCAACGCCCTTGCAACCACCCAAAACACCATAGCAACCGCCACAAACCACCCAGAACACCATATCAACTGCCCAGCAACGCCATAGCAACCACTAGGAAGACCTTAGCAACCGCCTTGCAACCACCCAGATCACCACAGCAACTTCCTAACAACGCCCTAGGAACCACCCAGAACACCAAAGCAACTGCCTAGCAACACCCTAGCAACCACCCAGAACACCATAGCAACCGCCTCGTAACGCCAAGGTAACCACCAAGAACACCATAACAACTGCCTAGCAACGCCCTTACAACCACCCAAAACACCATGGCAACTGCCGAGCAACCCCCAAGAACACCATAGCAACTGCCTAGCAACGCCCTAGCAACCACCCGGAACACCATTGCAACCGCCTAGCAACCACCCAGAACACCATAGCAACTGACTAGCAACGCCCTAGCAACCAGCCAGAACACCATAGCAACTGCCTAGCAACGCCCTAGCAACCACCCAAAACACCAAACCAACGCCCTAGCAACCACGCAGAACATCATAGCAACTGCCGAGCAATGCCCTAGCAACGACCCAGAACACCATAGCAACCGCCTAGCAACCACCCAGAACACCATAGCAACTGCCTAGCAACGCCTTACCAACCACCCAGAACACCAGAGCAACCGCCTAGCAACGCCCTAGCAACCACCCAGAAAACCATAGCAACAGTTTAGCAACGCGCTAACAACCACCCAGAACACCATAGCAACTGCTTAGCAACGACCCAGAATACCATAGCAACTGCCGAGCAACCACCCAGAACACCATAGCAACCGCCTCGTAACGCCCTGGCAACCACCCAGAACACCATAGAAACTGCCTAGCAACGCCCTTGGAACCACCCAGAACACCATAGCAACCGCCTTGCAACCACCCAGAACACCATAGCAACTGCCCAGCAACGCCATGGCAACCACTCTGAACACCATAGCAACTGATTAGCAACCACCCAGAACACCATAGCAACTGCCAAGCAATGCCCTAGCAACCACCCAGAACACCATAGCAACTGCCTAGCAACGCCCTAGAAACCACCTAGAACACCATAGCAACTGCCAAGCAACACCCTAGCAACCACCCAGAACACCATAGCAACCGCCTCGTAACGCCCAGGCAACCACCCAGAACACCATAACAACTGCCTTGCAACACTCTTACAACCACCCAGAACACCATCGCAACTGCCAAGCAATGCCCTAGCAACCACCCTGAACACCATAGCAACTGCCAAGCAACGCCCGAGCAACCACCCTGAACACCATAGCAACCGCCTAGCAACCACCCAGAACACCAAAGCAACTTCCTAGCAACGCCTTAGCAACCACCCAGAACACCATAGCAACTGCCTCGTAACGCCCTAGCAACAACCCAGAACACCATAGCAACTGCCTACCAACGCCATAGCAACCACCCAGAACACCATAGCAACCACCGAGCAACCACCCAGAACACCATAGCAACTGCTAAGCAACGCCCTAGCAACCACCCAGTACACCAAAGCAACTGCTTAGCCACCACCCAGAACACCATAGTAACTGCCTAGCAACGCCCTAACAACCACCCAAAATACCATAGCAACTGCCTATCAATGCCCTAGCAACTACCCAGAACACCAAAGCAACTGCCTAGCAACACCCTAGCAACCACCCAGAACACCATAGCAACTGCCTAGCAATGCCCTAGCTAGCAACCACCCAGAACACCATAGGAACCGCCTAGCAACCACCCAGAACACCATAGCAACTGCCTACCAATGCCCTAGCAACAACCCAGAACACCATAGCAACGCCCTAGTAACCACCCAGAACAGCATAGCAACCGCCTAGCAACGCCCTAAAAACCACCCAGAGCACCCTAGCAACACCCTAGCAACCACCCAAAACACCATAGCAACTGCCAAAAAACGCCCTAGCAACCACCCAGAACACCATAACAATGCCCTAGCAACCACCCAGAACACCATAGCAACTGCCTAGCCACGCCCTAGCAACCACCCAAAACACCTAAGCAACGCCCTAGCAACCACCCAGAACACCATAGCAACCGCCAAGCAACGTCCTAGCAACCACCTTGAACACCATAGCAACCGCCTAGCAACGCCCTTTCAACCACCCAGACCACCATAGCAACCGCCTAGCAACCACCCAGAACACCAGAGCAACTACCTAGCAATGCCCTAGCAACCACCCAGAACACCATAGCAACTGCCGAGCAACACCCTACCAAACACCTGTGATGTGAATAGAGGCCACTAGATGGCAGAATTTACCTTTCTTTTATTAAGCCCAGACTGGAGCTAGGCTTAGCCAAAAAACGCCCTAGCAACCACCCAAAACACCGTAACAATGCCCTAGCAACCACCCAAACCACCATAGCAACTGCCTAGTAACGCCCTAGCAACCACCCAGAACACCATAGCAACTGCCTAGCAACGCCTTAGCAACCACCCGGAACACCTAAGCAACGCCCTAGCAACCACCCAGAACACCATAGCAACCGCCTAGCAACGCCCTAGCAACCACCTTGAACACCATAGCAACCGCCTCGCAACGCCCTTGCAACCACCTAGAACGCCCTAGCAACCGCCTAGCAACCACCCAGAACACCATAGCAACTACCTTGCAACGCCCAAGAAACCTCTCAAAACACCATAACAACTGCTTAGCAACGCCCGAGCAAACACCTGTGATGTGAATAGAGGCCACTAGATGGCAGAATTTACCTTTCTTTTATGAAGCCCAGACTGGAGCTAGGTTTAGACATGTCCTTGACATGTCTGGGGCAAGTCCCCGAAAATTAAAAAAAAAAAAAGGTCTAAATGTGGGTGGGGTCTGCAAAAGATTATATAAGGAAAAGAATTGAGACAGTACAGTAGTAGGAGAAATTGCCAGGAGGAGAAGGAGAAGCATACATGTCACAAGACCTGTCATTTCTTTTCAAGACCTGTGAAGTTTCTTTCCTGGATTTTTGCCTGCGTTTGAGCATTTTCCTCACCCAGGACATCACCAAGCCACCCCACCAAAACAAGGGACTGTAAATATTTCTGTTTTTTTTTTCAATCTTGATCTTAGTTGTCGCTAGTACTTTCAGTCTTTCTTTGTTCATTAATTGTGTTTAAGTTTTTAAAACTGTGTCTGTCATCCCTTGCTGTTGCTGTTATGTTGAAAATGTAATAACAAATTGGGGCCAAAACACACCCAGAACTCCTTGGCAATGCCCTACCAACCAGCAAGAACACCATAGCAACCGCCTAGCAACACCCTAGCAACCACCGACAACACCGTAGCAACCGCCTAGCAATGCCCTAGCAGCCACACAGAACACCATAGCAACCGCCAAGCAACCACCCAGTACACCATAACAACTGCCTAGCAACGCCCTAAAAACCACCCAGAACACCATAGCAACTGCCTAGCAACGCCCTAGCAACCACCCAGAACACCACAGCATCTGCCTAGCAACGCTCTTGCAACCACCCAGAACACCAAAGCAACGCCCTAGCAACCAACCAGAACACCAGAGCAACCGCCTAGCAACGCCCTAGCAACCACCCAAAACACCATGGCAACCGCCTAGCAACGCCCTATAAACAACCCAGAACACCCTAGGAACAAACCAGAACAACATAGCAACCGCCTAGCAACCACCCAGAACACCATAGCAACTGCCTAGCAACGCCTTACCAACCACCCAGAACACCAGAGCAACCGCCTAGCAACGCCCTAGCAACCACCCAGAAAACCATAGCAACAGTTTAGAAACGCGCTAACAACCACCCAGAACACCATAGCAACTGCTTAGCAATGACCCAGAACACCATTGCAACTGCCTAGCAACCACCCAGAACACCATAGCAACCGCCTCGTAACGCCCTGGCAAACACCCAGAACACCATAGAAACTGCCTAGCAACGCCCTTGCAACCACCCAGAACACCATAGCAACCGCCTTGCAACCACCCAGAACACCATAGCAACTGCCCAGCAACGCCATCGCAACCACTCTGAAAACCATAGCAACTGATTAGCAACCACCCAGAACACCATAGCAACTGCCTAGCAACGCCCTAGCAACCACCCAGAACACCATAACTACTGCCTAGCAACGCCCTGGAAACCACCTAGAACACCATAGCAACTGCCAAGCAACACCCTAGCAACCACCCAGAACACCATAGCAACCGCCTCGTAACGCCCAGGCAACCACCCAGAACACCATAACAACTGCCTTGCAACGCCCTTACAACCACCCAAAACACCATGGCAACCGCCTATCAACCAACCAGAACACCATAGCAACTGCCTAATAACGCCCTAGCAACCACCCTGAACACCATAGCAACCGCCTAGCAACCACCCAGAACACCAAAGCAACTTCCTAGCAATGCCTTAGCAACCACCCAGAACACCATAGCAACCGCCTCGTAACGCCCTAGCAACCACCCAGAACACCATAGCAACTGCCTACCAACGCCCTAGCAACCACCCAGAACACCATAGCAACCACCGAGCAACCACCCGGAACACCATAGCAACTGCCTAGCAACGCCCTAGCAACCACCCACAAGACCATAGCTACTGCCTAGCAACGCCCTAGAAACCACCTAGAACACCATAGCAACTGCCAAGCAACACCCTAGCAACCACCCAGAACACCATAGCAACCGCCTCGTAACGCCCAGGCAACCACCCAGAACACCATAACAACTGCCGTGCAACGCCCTTACAACCACCCAAAACACCATGGCAACCGCCTAGCAACCAACCAGAACACCAAAGCAACTGCCTAGCAACGCCCTAGCAACCACCCTGAACACCAAAGCAACCGCCTAGCAACCACCCAGAACACCAAAGCAACTTCCTAGCAACGCCTTAGCAACCACCCAGACCACCATAGCAACCGCCTCGTAACGCCCTAGCAACCACCCAGAACACCATAGCAACCACCGAGCAACCACCCAGAACACCATAGCAACTGCCTAGCAACGGCCTAACAACCACCCAGAACACCATAGCAACTGCCGAGCAACCACTCAGAACACCATAAGAACTGCCTGGCAATGCCCTAGCAACAACCCAAAACACCATCGCAACAGCCTAGTAACCACCCAGAACACCATAGCAACTTCCTAGCAACACCATAGCAACCACCCAGAACACCATAACAACCGCCTAGCAACAGCCTGGCAACCACCCAGAACACCATAGCAACTGCTAAGCAACCCCCTAGCAACCACCCAGTTCACCAAAGCAACTGCTTAGCCACCACCCAGAACACCATAGTAGCTGCCTAGCAACGCCCCAACAACCACCCAAAATACCATAGCAACTGCCTACCAATGCCCTAGCAACCACCCAGAACACCATAGCAACTGCCTAGCAACGCCCTAGCAACCACCTAGAACACCATAGCAACTGCCTACCAATGCCCTAGCAACAACCCAGAACACCATAGCAATGCCCTAGTAACCACCCAGAACAGCATAGCAACCGCCTAGCAACGCCCTAAAAACCACCCAGAACACCCTAGCAACACCCTAGCAACCACCCAGAACACCATAGCAACTGCCAAAAAACGCCCTAGCAACCACCCAGAACACCGTAACAATGCCCTAGCAACCACCCAGAACACCATAACAACTGCCTTGCAATGCCCTAGCAACCACCCAGAACACCATAGCAACTGCCTAGCCACGCCCTAGCAACCACCCAGAACACCTAAGCAACGCCATAGCAACCACCCAGGACACCATAGCAACCGCCAAGCAACGTCCTATCAACCACCCAGAACACCATAGCAACCACCTAGCACCCACCCAGAACACCATAGCAACTACCCAGCAACGCCCTAGCAACCACCCAGAACACCATAGCAACTGCCTAGCAACGCCCTAGCAAACACCTGTGATGTGAATAGAGGCCACTAGATGGCAGAATTTACCTTTCTTTTATTAAGCCCAGACTGGAGCTAGGTCTAGCCAAAAAACGCCCTAGCAACCAACCAAAACACCGTAACAATGCCCTAGCAACCACCCACACCACCATAGCAACTGCCTAGCAACGCCCTAGCAACCACCCAGAACACCATAGCAACTGCCTAGCAACGCCTTAGCAACCACCCGAAACACCTAAGCAACGCCCTAGCAACCACCCAGAACACCATAGCAACCGCCTAGCAACGCCCTAGCAACCACCTTGAACACCATAGCAACCGCCTCGCAACGCCCTTGCAACCACCTAGAACACCATAGCAACCGCCTAGCAACCACCCAGAACACCATAGCAACTACCTTGCAACGCCCTAGAAACCTCTCAGAACACCATAACAACTGCTTAGCAACGCCCGAGCTAACACCTGTGATGTGAATAGAGGCCACTAGATGGCAGAATTTACCTTTCTTTTATTAAGCCGAGACTGGAGCTAGGTTTAGACATGTCCTGGACATGTCTGGGGCACGTCCCCGAAAATTAAAAAAAAAAAGGTCTAAATGTGGGTGGGGTCTGCAAAAGAGTATATAAGGAAAAGAATTGAGACAGTAAAGTAGGAGGAGAAATTGCCAGGAGGAGAAGGAGAAGGATATATGTGACAAGACCTGTCATTTCTTTTCAAGACCTGTGAAGTTTCTGTCGTGGATTTTTGCCTGCGTTTGAGCATTTTCCTCACCCAGGACATCACCAAGCCACCCCACCAAAACAAGGGACTGTAAATATTTCTGTTTTTTTTTCAATCTTGGTCTTAGTTGTCGCTAGTACTTTCAGTCTTTGTTTGTTCATTAATTGTGTTGAAGTTTTTAAAACTGTGTCTGTCATCCCTTGCTGTTGCTGTTATGTTGAAAATGTAATAACAAATTGGGGCCAAAACACACCCAGAACTCCTTGGCAATGCCCTACCAACCAGCAAGAACACCATAGCAACCGCCTAGCAACACCCTAGCAACCACCTACAACACCGTAGCAACCACCAAGCAATGCCCTAGCAACCACACAGAACACCATAGCAACCGCCTAGCAACCACCCAGTACACCATAACAACTGCCTAGCAACGCCCTAAAAACAACCCAGAACACCATAGCAACTGCCTAGCAACGCCCTAGCAACCACCCAGAACACCACAGCAACTGCCTAGCAACGCTCTATCAACCACCCAGAACACCAAAGCAACGCCCTACCAACCAACCAGAACACCAAAGCAACCGCCTAGCAATGCCCTAGCAACCACCCAAAACACCATGGCAACCGCCTAGCAACCACCCAGAACACCATAGCAACCGCCTCGTAACGCCCAGGCAACCACCCAGAACACCATAACAACTGCCTTGCAACGCCCTGACAACCACCCAAAACACCATGGCAACCGCCTATCAACCAACCAGAACACCATAGCAACTGCCTAATAACGCCTTAGCAACCAACCTGAACACCATAGCAACCGCCTAGCAACCACCCAGAACACCAAAGCAACTTCCTAGCAATGCCTTAGCAACCACCCAGAACACCATAGCAACCGCCTCGTAACGCCCTAGCAACCACCCAGAACACCATAGCAACTGCCTACCAACGCCCTAGCAACCACCCAGAACACCATAGCAACCACCGAGCAACCACCCGGAACACCATAGCAACTGCCTAGCAACGCCCTAGCAACCACCCACAACACCATAGCTACTGCCTAGCAACGCCCTAGAAACCACCTAGAACACCATAGCAACTGCCAAGCAACACCCTAGCAACCACCCAGAACACCATAGCAACCGCCTCGTAACGCCCAGGCAACCACCCAGAACACCATCACAACTGCCTTGCAACGCCCTTACAACCACCCAAAACACCATGGCAACCGCCTAGCAACCAACCAGAACACCAAAGTAACTGCCTAGCAACGCCCTAGCAACCACCCTGAACACCATAGCAACCGCCTAGCAACCACCCACAACACCAAAGCAACTTCCTAGCAACGCCTTAGCAACCACCCAGAACACCACAGCAACCGCCTCGTAACCCCCTACCAACCACCCAGAACACCATAGCAACCACCGAGCAACCACCCAGAACACCATAGCAACTGCTCAGCAACGGCCTAACAACCACCCAGAACACCATAGCAACTGCCTAGCAACCACTCAGAACACCATAACAACTGCCTGGCAATGCCCTAGCAACAACCCAAAACACCATCGCAACAGCCTAGTAACCACCCAGAACACCATAGCAACTTCCTAGCAACACCATAGCAACCACCCAGAACACCATAACAACCGCCTAGCAACAGCCTGGCAACCACCCAGAACACCATAGCAACTGCTAAGCAACCCCCTAGCAACCACCCAGTTCACCAAAGCAACTGCTTAGCCACCACCCAGAACACCATAGTAGCTGCCTAGCAACGCCCCAACAACCACCCAAAATACCATGGCAACTGCCTACCACTGCCCTAGCACCCCCCCAGCACACCATAGCAACTGCCTAGCAACGCCCTAGCCCCCACCTAGCACACCATAGCAACTGCCTACCAATGCCCTAGCAACAACCCAGAACACCATAGCAATGCCCTAGTAACCAGCCAGAATAGCATAGCAACCGCCTAGCAACGCCCTAAAAACCACCCAGAACACCCTAGCAACACCCTGGCAACCACCCAGAACACCATAGCAACTGCCAAAAAACGCCCTAGCAACCACCCAGAACACCGTAACAATGCCCTAGCAACCACCCAGAACACCATAACAACTGCCTAGCAATGCCCAAGCAACCACCTCGAACACCATAGCAACTGCCTAGCCACGCCCTAGCAACCACCCAGAACACCTAAGCAACGCCCTAGCAACCACCCAGGACACCATAGCAACCGCCAAGCAACGTCCTAGCAACCACCTTGAACACCATAGCAACCGCCTAGCAACGCCCTTTCAACCACCCAGAACACCATAGCAACCGCCTAGCACCCACCCAGAACACCATAGCAACTACTCAGCAACGCCCTAGCAACCACCCAGAACACCATAGCAACTGCCTAGCAATGCCCTAGCAAACACCTGTGATGTGAATAGAGGCCACTAGATGGCAGAATTTACCTTTCTTTTATTAAGCCCAGACTGGAGCTAGGTCTAGCCAAAAAACGCCCTAGCAACCAACCAAAACACCGTAACAATGCCCTAGCTACCACCCACACCACCATAGCAACTGCCTAGCAATGCCCTAGCAACCACCCAGAACACCATAGCAACTGCCTAGCAACGCCTTAGCAACCACCCGAAACACCTAAGCAACGCCCTAGCAACCACCCAGAACACCATAGCAACCGCCTAGCAACGCCCTAGCAACCACCTTGAACACCATAGCAACCGCCTCGCAACGCCCTTGCAACCATCTAGAACACCATAGCAACCGCCTAGCAACCACCCAGAACACCATAGCAACTACCTTGCAACGCCCTAGAAACCTCTCAGAACACCATAACAACTGCTTAGCAACGCCCGAGCTAACACCTGTGATGTGAATAGAGGCCACTAGATGGCAGAATTTACCTTTCTTTTATTAAGCCGAGACTGGAGCTAGGTTTAGACATGTCCTGGACATGTCTGGGGCAAGTCCCCGAAAATTTAAAAAAAAAAAGGTCTAAATGTGGGTGGGGTCTGCAAAAGAGTATATAAGGAAAAGAATTGAGACAGTAAAGTAGTAGGAGAAATTGCCAGGAGGAGAAGGAGAAGGATATATGTGACAAGACCTGTCATTTCTTTTCAAGACCTGTGAAGTTTCTGTCGTGGATTTTTGCCTGCGTTTGAGCATTTTCCTCACCCAGGACATCACCAAGCCACCCCACCAAAACAAGGGACTGTAAATATTTCTGTTTTTTTTTCAATCTTGGTCTTAGTTGTCGCTAGTACTTTCAGTCTTTGTTTGTTCATTAATTGTGTTTAAGTTTTTAAAACTGTGTCTGTCATCCCTTGCTGTTGCTGTTATGTTGAAAATGTAATAACAAATTGGGGCCAAAACACACCCAGAACTCCTTGGCAATGCCCTACCAACCAGCAAGAACACCATAGCAACCGCCTAACAACACCCTAGCAACCACCTACAACACCGTAGCAACCACCAAGCAATGCCCTAGCAACCACACAGAACACCATAGCAACCGCCTAGCAACCACCCAGTACACCATAACAACTGCCTAGCAACGCCCTAAAAACAACCCAGAACACCATAGCAACTGCCTAGCAACGCCCTAGCAACCACCCAGAACACCACAGCAACTGCCTAGCAACGCTCTAGCAACCACCCAGAACACCAAAGCAACGCCCTAGCAACCAACCAGAACACCAGAGCAACCGCCTAGCAACGCCCTAGCAACCACCCAAAACACCATGGCAACCGCCTAGCAACCACCCAGAACACCATAGCAACCGCCTAGCAACCACCCAGAACACCATAGCAACTGCCTAGCAACGCCTTACCAACCACCCAGAACACCAGAGCAACCGCCTAGCAACGCCCTAGCAACCACCCAGAAAACCATAGCAACAGTTTAGCAACGCGCTAACAACCACCCAGAACACCATAGCAACTGCTTAGCAATGACCCAGAACACCATAGCAACTGCCTAGCAACCACCCAGAACACCATAGCAACCGCCTCGTAACGCCCTGGCAAACACCCAGAACACCATAGAAACTGCCTAGCAACGCCCTTGCAACCACCCAGAACACCATAGCAACCGCCTTGCCACCACCCAGAACACCATAGCAACTGCTCAGCAACACCATCGCAACCACTCTGAACACCATAGCAACTGATTAGCAACCACCCAGAACACCATAGCAACTGCCTAGCAACGCCCTAGCAACCACCCAGAACACCATAGCTGCTGCCTAGCAACGCCCTAGAAACCACCTAGAACACCATAGCAACTGCCAAGCAACACCCGAGCAACCACCCAGAACACCATAGCAACCGCCTCGTAACGCCCAGGCAACCACCCAGAACACCATAACAACTGCCTTGCAACGCCCTTACAACCACCCAAAACACCATGGCAACCGCCTTGCAACCACCCAGAACACCATAGCAACTGCCTAGCAACGCCCTAGCAACCACCCTGAACACCATAGCAACCGCCTAGCAACCACCCAGAACACCAAAGCAACTTCCTAGCAACGCCTTAGCAACCACCCAGAACACCATAGCAACCGCCTCGTACCGCCCTAGCAACCACCCAGAACACCATAGCAACTGCCTACCAACGCCCTAGCAACCACCTAGAACACCATAGCAACCACCGAGCAACCACCCAGAACACCATAGCAACTGCCTAGCAATGGCCTAACAACCACCCAGAACACCATAGCAACTGCCTAGCAACCACTCAGAACACCATAACAACTGCCTGGCAACGCCCTAGCAACAACCCAGAACACCATCGCAACCGCCTAGTAACCACCCAGAACACCATAGCAACATCCTAGCAACACCATAGCAACCACCCAGAACACCATAACACCCCCCTAGCAACGCCCTAAAAACCACCCAGAACACCATAGCAACTGCCTAGCAACGCCCTAGCAACCACCCAGAACACCACTGCAACTGCCTAGCAACGCTCTCGCAACCACCCAGAACACCAAGGCAACGCCCTAGCAACCAACCAGAACACCAGAGCAACCGCCTAGCAACGCCCTAGCAACCACCTGAAAACCATAGCAACCGCCTAGCAACGCCCTAGCAACCAGCCTGAAAACCATAGTAACTGCCTAGCAACCACCCAGAACACCATAGCAACTGCTTAAGAACGCCCTAGCAACCACCCAGAACACCATAGCAACTGCCTAGCAACGCCCTAGTAACCACCAAGAACACCATAGCAACCGCCTATCAATGCCCTAGTAACCACCCAGAACACCATAGCAACTGCCTAGCAACTGCCTAGCAATGCCCTAGCACCAACCCAGAACAAAATAGCAACTGCTGAGCAACGCTCTTGCAACTATCCAGAACACCATTGCTACTGCCCAGCTACCACCCAGAACACCATAGCAACTGCCTAGCAACTGCCTAGCAATGCCCTAGCACCAACCCAGAACAAAATAGCAACTGCCAAGTAACGCCCTAGCAACCACACAGAACACCATGGCAAGCGACTAGCAATCACCCAGAACACCATAGCAACTGCCTAGCAACTGCCTAGCAAAGCCCTAACAACCACCCAGAACAAAATAGCAACTTCCAACCAACGCCCTAGCAACCACCCAGAACACCATAGTACCCGCCTTCCAACCCCCTAGCAACCATCCAGAACACCATAGCAACCGCCTACCTTCCACCCAGAACCCCAGAGCAACTGCCTAAAAAATTCCCTTGGAACCTCCCAGAACACATTAGCAACCGCCTTACGAATGCCCTATCAACCACCCAGAACACCATAGCAACTGCCTAGCAACGCCCTGGCAAGAACCCAGAACACCATAGCAACTCCCCAACAACTCCCTTGCAACCAATCAGAACACCATAGCAATGCCCTAGCAAGCACCCAAAACACCATAGCAACTGCCTAGCAACGCCCTAGCAAGCACCCAGATCACCATAGCAACTGCCTAGCAACGTCTTAGTTACCACTCAGAATACCGTTACCAACGCCCGATCAACCACCCAGAACATCGTAGCAACCACCTAGGAATGCCCTAGCAACCCCCAGGACACCGTGAAACAGTCTAGCAACACCCTAGCAACCACCCAGAACACGATATCTACTGCAAACCAGAACGCTTGCAACCACCTCCACAATGTACTCATAGAGCTGCAGTCGCATTATAAATTTCTGCTGGAATTTTCTAGTTATTACTGTTATTATTATTCCAATTTCTTCCGTAATCGCACGGTTCGCTACCTCTCCCACAATTTTCACCCGATCCCCACACATTTCACGTCAAAACGTGCTTTTCGCTTGTGAGGAGTGTGCTTTGACTTTACTCAGCTATCCTACATACAGATTTCCCACAATTCCCAAAAAACATGGACCTCTGAAACCTCGTTATAATGTAAGTCAATGAGAAAATCGGTCTTCCGAAATCTCACGGTTTGCTAAATCTCCCACAATTTTCACCCGATCCCCACACATTACATGTCAAAACGTGCGGCTCGCTTGTGAGGAGTGTGCTTTGACTTTTCTCAGTGATCCGACTTACAGATTTCTCACAATTCCCACAAAAACATGGACCTCTGAAACCTCGTTATCGTGGAAGTCAATGAGAAAATCGCGATCTTCACCATCTCGCCTTGAACTCAAAAACTCAAATAGAAACCCTTTTCCAACTCTCAAACAAAGACAAGCAATGCCCAAACAACATTAGGAACACCATAGCAACCACCCAGAACACCCTAGCAACCACCCAGAACACCATAGCAACTGCCTAGCAACGCCCTAGCAACCATACAGAACACTACAGCGACTGCCTAGCAACGCCCTAGCAACCACCCAGAACACCATAGCAACCGCCTAGCAACGCCATAGCAACCACCCAGAACACCATAGTAACTGCCTAGCAACGCCCTAGCAACCACCCAGAACACCATAGCATCCGCCTAGCAAGGCCCTAGCAACCGCCCAGAACACCACAGCAACTGCCTAGCAATGCCTTAGCAACCACCAAGAACACCAAAGCAACCGCCTAACAACCACCCGAAACACCATAGCAACTGCCTAGCAACGCCATGGCAACAATCCAGAACACCAACGCAATCGCCAAGCAACCACCCAGACCACCATAGCAACTACCTAGCAACGGCCTTCTAACCACCCAAAACACCATACCAACTGCCTAGCAACGCCCAAGCAACCACCCAGAACGCCATAGAAACTGCTTAGCAATGCCCTAGCAACCACCCAGAACACCATAGCAACCGCCGAGCAACCACCCAGAACACCATGGCAACTGCCTAGCAACGCCCTAGCAACCACACAGAACACCATAGCAACCGCCTAGCAACGCATTAGCAACCACCCAGAACACCATAGCAACCACCTAGCAACTACCCAGAACACTATAGCAAGCGCCAAGCAACGTCCTAGTAACCACCCAGAACACAATAGCAACTGCTTACCCATGCCCTAGCAACCACCAAGAACACCATAGCAACTGCTCAGCAACACCCTAGCAACCACCCAGAAGACCATAGCAACCACCTAGCAACAACCCAGAACACCATAGCAACTGCCTAGCAACGCCTTAGCAACCACCCAGAACACCATGGCAACTGCCTAACAACGCCCCAGCAACCACCCAGAACACCATAGCAACTGCCTAGCAACGCCCTAGCAACCACTCAGAGCACCATAGCAACCACCTGGCAACCACCCAGAACACTATGGCAACTGCCCAGCAACGCCCTCGCAACCCCCCAGAACACCATAGCAACTGCTTAGCAAAGCCCTAGCAACCACCCAGAACACCATAGCAACTGCCTAGCAACGCCGTAGCAGCCATCCTGAACACCACAGCAACTGCCTAGCAACGCCCTAACAACCACCAAGAACACCATAGCAACGACCTAGCAACGCCCTAGCAACCACCAAGAACACCATAGCAACTGCTTAGCAGCGGCCTACCAACCACCCAAAACACCATAGCAACCGCCGAGCAACGCCCTTGCAACCACCCAGAACACCATAGCAACCGCATAGCCACCACCCAGAACTTTATAGCAACTGCCTAGCAATGCCCGAGCAACCACCCAGAACACCATAGCAACTGCCTATCAACGCCTTAGCAACCACACAGAACACTATAGCAACCGCCTAGCAATGCCCTAGCAACAGCCTAGAACATCATAGCAACCGCCTACCAACCACCCAGAACACCATAGCAACTGCCTAGCAACGCCCTAGCAACCACCCAGAACACCATAGCAACTACCTTGCAATGCGCAAGGAACAACCCAGAACACCATAGCAACTGCTTAGCAACGCCCTAGCAACCACCAAGAACCCCATAGCAACTGCTTAGCAATGCCCTAGCAACAACCCAGAACACCATAGCAACTGCCTAGCAACGCCCTAGCAACCACCCAGAACACCATAACAACTGCCTAACAACGCCCTAGCAATCACCCAGAACAACAAAGCAACTGCCTAGCAATTCCCTAGAAACCACCCAGAACACGATAGCAACCGCCTAGCAACCACCCAGAACACCATAGCAACTACTAAGCAATGCCCTTGGAGCAACCCAGAACACCATAGCAACCCCCTAGCAACTCCCTAGCAACCACTGAGAACACCATAGCAACCGCCTATCAATGCCCTCGCAACCCCCCAGAACACCATAGCAACTGCTTAGCAATGCCTTAGCAACCACCCAGAACACCATCGCAACCACCTAGCAACGCGCTAGCAGCCATCCAGAACACCAAAGCAACTGCCTAGCAACGCCCTAGCAACCAGCCAGAACACCATAGTAACCGCCAAGCAATGCCCTAGCAACCACCCAGAACACCATAGGAACGGCCTAGCAACGCCCTAGCAACCACCCAGAACACCAGAGCAAATGCTTAGCAGCGCCCTAGCAACCACCCAGAACACTATAGCAACTGCCCAGCAACGCCCTAGCAACCAGCCAGAAACCATAGCAACCGCATAGCAACCACCCAGAACACCATAGGAACGGCCAAGGAACGCCCTAGCAACCACCCAGAACACCATAACAAATGCTAAGCAGCGCCCAACCAACTACCCAGAACACTATAGCAACCGCCTAGCAACGCCCTAGCAACCACCCAGAAACCATAGCAACCGCATAGCAACCACCCAGAACATGATAGCAAATGCCTAGCAACGCCCTAGCAACCACCCAGAACACCATTGCAACTGCCTAGCAACGCCCTAGCAACCACCCAAAACACCAAAGCAACAGCCCAGCAATGCCCTAACAACCACTCAGAACACCATAAAAACTGCCTCGGAACGCCCTAGCAACCACCCAGAACACCATAGCAACTGTCTAGCAATGCCCGGGCAACCACCCAAAACACCATAGCAACAGCCCAGCAATGCCCTAACAACCACTCAGAACACCATAGCAATGCCGTAGCAACCACCCAGACCACCATAGCAACTACTTAGCAAGGCCCTAGCAACCACCCAAAACACCATAGCTACTGCCTAGCAACGCCATAGCAACCACCCAGAACACCATAGAAACTGCCTAGCAATGCACTGGCAACCACGCAGAATACCATAGCAGCTGCCTAGCAACGACCTAGCAACCACCCAGAACACCATAGCAACTGTTTAGCAACACGCTAGCAACCACCCAGAACACCAAAGCAACCGCCTAGCAACCACCCAGAACACCAAAGCAACTGCCTAGCAACGCCTTCACAACCACCCAGAACACCATAGCAACCACCTAGCAACGCCCTAGCAACCACCCAGAACACCATAGCAACTGCCTAGCAACGCCCTAGAAACCACCCTGAACAC
This sequence comes from Gymnothorax reevesii, assembly GCA_029721435.1. Taxonomy (NCBI): domain Eukaryota; kingdom Metazoa; phylum Chordata; class Actinopteri; order Anguilliformes; family Muraenidae; genus Gymnothorax; species Gymnothorax reevesii. Next base: position 63,522,909 of record CM056575.1, read on the forward strand.
CAGAGCAACTGCCTAGCAACCACCCAGAACACCATAGCAACTGCCTAGCAACGCACGAGCATTGACTCAGAACACCAGAGCAACCGCCTAGCAACCACCCAGAACACTAGAGCAACTGCCTATCAACGCCCTAGCAACGACCCAGAACAACATAGCAACCGCCTAGAAATGCCCTAGCAACCACCCAGAACACCATAGCAACTGCTACGCAACGCCCAAGCAAACACCCAGAACACCATAGCAACCGGCTAGCAACGCCTTAGCAACCACCCAGAACACCATAGCAACCACCTAGCAATGCCTTTTAAGCAACCATCCAGATTACCATAGCAACCGCCTAGAAACGCCTTCGCAACCACCCAGAACACCACAACAACTGTTTAGCAAAAACTTATCAACCACCCAGAACACCATAGCAACCGCCAACCAACCACCCAGAACACCATATTAACTGCCTAGCAACGCCCTAGCAGCCACCCAGAACACCAGAGCAACCAGTTAGCAACACCCTAGCAACCACCTAGAACACCAGAGCAGCTGCTTAGCAACGCCCTACCAAACACCCAGAACACCAGAGCAACCTCCTAGCAACCACCCAGAAAATAATAGCAACTGTCTCGAAACGCCCTAGCAACCACCCTGCACACAATAGCAACAGCCTTAAAACGCGAGCAACCACCCAGAACACCATAGCAACCGCCATGCAACGCCCTAGCAACCACCCAGTACACCACAGCAACTGCTTAAAAACGCCCTAGCAACCCCCGCAACACCATAGCAACTGCTTAGCAACGCCCTAGTTACCACCCAGAACACCATAGCAACCACCGAGCAACGCCCTAGCATCCACCCAGAATGCCATAGCAACCGCCTAGCAACCACCCAGAACACTATAGCAACCACGTAGCAGCGCCCTAGCAACCACCCAGAACACTACAGCAACCACCTTGCAATGCCCTAGCAACCACCCAGAACACCATAGCAACTGCCTAGCAACACCCTAGCAGCCACCCAGAACACCATACCTACTGCCTAACAACCCCCTTGCAGCCATCCAGAACACCATAGCAACTGCCAAGCAATGCGTTGGCAACCACCCAGAACACCATAACAACAGCTCAGCAACACCCTAGCATCCACCCAGAACTCCATAGCAACTGCCTAGCAACGCCCTAGCAACCACCCAGAAAACCATAGCAACCGCCTACCAACCACCCAAAACACCATAGAAACTGCCAAGAAAAGACCTAGCAACCACCCAGAACATCATAGCAACCGCCTTGCAACGCCCTAGCAAACACCCAGTACATTATAGCAACTGCTTAGCAACTGTCTAGCAACCACGCAGAACACCATAGCAACCGCCTAGCAACCACCCAGCACACCATAGCTACTGCCTAACAATGCCCTAGCAACCACCCAGAACACCATAGCAATAGCCAAGCAATGCCCCTGCAACCACCCAGAATACCATAGCATCGGCTCAGGAACAACCTAGCAACCACTCAGAACCCCATAGCAATGCCCTAGCAACCACCCAGAACATCATAGCAACCGCTTTGCAACGCCCTCGCAAACACCCAGCACATTATAGCAACTGCTTAGCAACTGCCTAGCAACCACCCAGAACACCAAAGCAACTGCCTCGCAACGCCCTGGCAACCACCCAAAACACCATAGCAACCGCTTACCAACCACCAAGAACACCATAGCAACTGCCTAGCAACGCCCTAGCAACCACCCAGAACACCATAGCAACCACCTAGCAACGCCCTGGCAACAACCCAGAACACCATAGCAACTGCCTAGAAAGCCCTAGCAATGTCCCAGAACAGCACAGCAAAGGCCTACCAACCACCCAGAGCACCATAGCAACTGCCTAGCAACGCCCTAGCAACCACCCTGAACACCATAGCAATCACCTAGCAACGGCCTAGCAACCACCAAGAACACCATAGCAACTGCCTAGCAATGCCCTTGCAACCACCCAGAACACCATAGCAACCGCCTAGCAACCACCCAGAATACCATGGACACCGCCTAGCAACCACCCACTATAGCAACTACCTACCAACACCATAGCAACTGCCCAGCAACCACCCAGAACACCATAGCAACTGCCTAGCAATGCCCTGGCAACCCCCCGCAACACCATAGCTACTGCCTAACAATGCCCTAGCAACCACCCGGAACACCATAGCAATTGCCAAGCAATGCCCCTGCAACCACCCAGAATACCATAGCATCGGCTCAGGAACACCCTAGCAACCACTCAGAACCCCATAGCAATGCCCTAGCACCACCCAGAACATCATAGCAACCGCTTTGCAACGCCCTCGCAAACACCCAGTACATTATAGCAACTGCTTAGCAACTGCCTAGCAACCAGGCAGAACACCAAAGCAACCACCTAGCAACCACCCAGAAAACCATAGCAAACATCTAGCAATGCTCTAGCAACCACCCAGAACACCAACGCAACTGCCTAGCAACGCCCTGGCAACCACCCAAAACACCATAGCAACCGCCTACCAACCACCAAGAACACCATAGCAACTGCCTAGCAACGCCCTAGCAACCACCCAGAACACCATAGCTGCTGCCTAGCAACGCCCTAGAAACCACCTAGAACACCATAGCAACTGCCAAGCAACACCCGAGCAACCACCCAGAACACCATAGCAACCGCCTCGTAACGCCCAGGCAACCACCCAGAACACCATAACAACTGCCTTGCAACGCCCTTACAACCACCCAAAACACCATGGCAACCGCCTTGCAACCACCCAGAACACCATAGCAACTGCCTAGCAACGCCCTAGCAACCACCCTGAACACCATAGCAACCGCCTAGCAACCACCCAGAACACCAAAGCAACTTCCTAGCAACGCCTTAGCAACCACCCAGAACACCATAGCAACTGCCTCGTAACGCCCTAGCAACCACCCAGAACACCATAGCAACTGCCTACCAACGCCCTAGCAACCACCTAGAACACCATAGCAACCACCGAGCAACCACCCAGAACACCATAGCAACTGCCTAGCAATGGCCTAACAACCACCCAGAACACCATAGCAACTGCCTAGCAACCACTCAGAACACCATAACAACTGCCTGGCAACGCCCTAGCAACAACCCAGAACACCATCGCAACCGCCTAGTAACCACCCAGAACACCATAGCAACTTCCTAGCAACACCATAGCAACCACCCAGAACACCATAACAACCGCCTAGCAACGCCCTAAAAACCACCCAGAACACCATAGCAACTGCCTAGCAACGCCCTAGCAACCACCCAGAACACCACTGCAACTGCCTAGCAACGCTCTCGCAACCACCCAGAACACCAAAGCAACGCCCTAGCAACCAACCAGAACACCAGAGCAACCGCCTAGCAACGCCCTAGCAACCACCTGAAAACCATAGCAACCGCCTAGCAACGCCCTAGCAACCAGCCTGAAAACCATAGTAACTGCCTAGCAACCACCCAGAACACCATAGCAACTGCTTAAGAACGCCCTAGCAACCACCCAGAACACCATAGCAACTGCCTAGCAACGCCCTAGTAACCACCCAGAACACCATAGCAACCGCCTATCAATGCCCTAGTAACCACCCAGAACACCATAGCAACTGCCTAGCAACTGCCTAGCAATGCCCTAGCACCAACCCAGAACAAAATAGCAACTGCTGAGCAACGCTCTTGCAACTACCCAGAACACCATTGCTACTGCCCAGCTACCACCCAGAACACCATAGCAACTGCCTAGCAACTGCCTAGCAATGCCCTAGCACCAACCCAGAACAAAATAGCAACTGCCAAGTAACGCCCTAGCAACCACACAGAACACCATGGCAAGCGACTAGCAATCACCCAGAACACCATAGCAACTGCCTAGCAACTGCCTAGCAAAGCCCTAACAACCACCCAGAACAAAATAGCAACTTCCAACCAACGCCCTAGCAACCACCCAGAACACCATAGTAACCGCCTTGCAACACCCTAGCAACCATCCAGAACACCATAGCAACCGCCTACCTTCCACCCAGAACCCCAGAGCAACTGCCTAAAAAATTCCCTTGGAACCTCCCAGAACACATTAGCAACCGCCTTACGAATGCCCTATCAACCACCCAGAACACCATAGCAACTGCCTAGCAACGCCCTGGCAAGAACCCAGAACACCATAGCAACTCCCCAACAACTCCCTTGCAACCAATCAGAACACCATAGCAATGCCCTAGCAAGCACCCAAAACACCATAGCAACTGCCTAGCAACGCCCTAGCAAGCACCCAGATCACCATAGCAACTGCCTAGCAACGTCTTAGTTACCACTCAGAATACCGTTACCAACGCCCGATCAACCACCCAGAACATCGTAGCAACCACCTAGGAATGCCCTAGCAACCCCCAGGACACCGTGAAACAGTCTAGCAACACCCTAGCAACCACCCAGAACACGATATCTACTGCAAACCAGAACGCTTGCAACCACCTCCACAATGTACTCATAGAGCTGCAGTCGCATTATAAATTTCTGCTGGAATTTTCTAGTTATTACTGTTATTATTATTCCAATTTCTTCCGTAATCGCACGGTTCGCTACCTCTCCCACAATTTTCACCCGATCCCCACACATTTCACGTCAAAACGTGCTTTTCGCTTGTGAGGAGTGTGCTTTGACTTTACTCAGCTATCCTACATACAGATTTCCCACAATTCCCAAAAAACATGGACCTCTGAAACCTCGTTATAATGTAAGTCAATGAGAAAATCGGTCTTCCGAAATCTCACGGTTTGCTAAATCTCCCACAATTTTCACCCGATCCCCACACATTACATGTCAAAACGTGCGGCTCGCTTGTGAGGAGTGTGCTTTGACTTTTCTCAGTGATCCGACTTACAGATTTCTCACAATTCCCACAAAAACATGGACCTCTGAAACCTCGTTATCGTGGAAGTCAATGAGAAAATCGCGATCTTCACCATCTCGCCTTGAACTCAAAAACTCAAATAGAAACCCTTTTCCAACTCTCAAACAAAGACAAGCAATGCCCAAACAACATTAGGAACACCATAGCAACCACCCAGAACACCCTAGCAACCACCCAGAACACCATAGCAACTGCCTAGCAACGCCCTAGCAACCATACAGAACACTACAGCGACTGCCTAGCAACGCCCTAGCAACCACCCAGAACACCATAGCAACCGCCTAGCAACGCCATAGCAACCACCCAGAACACCATAGTAACTGCCTAGCAACGCCCTAGCAACCACCCAGAACACCATAGCATCCGCCTAGCAAGGCGCTAGCAACCGCCCAGAACACCACAGCAACTGCCTAGCAATGCCTTAGCAACCACCAAGAACACCAAAGCAACCGCCTAACAACCACCCGAAACACCATAGCAACTGCCTAGCAACGCCATGGCAACAATCCAGAACACCAACGCAATCGCCAAGCAACCACCCAGACCACCATAGCAACTACCTAGCAACGGCCTTCTAACCACCCAAAACACCATACCAACTGCCTAGCAACGCCCAAGCAACCACCCAGAACGCCATAGAAACTGCTTAGCAATGCCCTAGCAACCACCCAGAACACCATAGCAACCGCCGAGCAACCACCCAGAACACCATGGCAACTGCCTAGCAACGCCCTAGCAACCACACAGAACACCATAGCAACCGCCTAGCAACGCATTAGCAACCACCCAGAACACCATAGCAACCACCTAGCAACTACCCAGAACACTATAGCAAGCGCCAAGCAACGTCCTAGTAACCACCCAGAACACAATAGCAACTGCTTACCCATGCCCTAGCAACCACCAAGAACACCATAGCAACTGCTCAGCAACACCCTAGCAACCACCCAGAAGACCATAGCAACCACCTAGCAACAACCCAGAACACCAAAGCAACTGCCTAGCAACGCCTTAGCAACCACCCAGAACACCATCGCAACCGCCTAACAACGCCCCAGCAACCACCCAGAACACCATAGCACCTGCCTAGCACCGCCCTACCAACCACTCAGAGCACCATAGCAACCACCTGGCAACCACCCAGAACACTATGGCAACTGCCCAGCAACGCCCTCGCAACCCCCCAGAACACCATAGCAACTGCTTAGCAAAGCCCTAGCAACCACCCAGAACACCATAGCAAATGCCTAGCAACGCCGTAGCAGCCATCCTGAACACCACAGCAACTGCCTAGCAACGCCCTAACAACCACCAAGAACACCATAGCAACGACCTAGCAACGCCCTAGCAACCACCAAGAACACCATAGCAACTGCTTAGCAGCGGCCTACCAACCACCCAAAACACCATAGCAACCGCCGAGCAACGCCCTTGCAACCACCCAGAACACCATAGCAACCGCATAGCCACCACCCAGAACTTTATAGCAACTGCCTAGCAATGCCCGAGCAACCACCCAGAACACCATAGCAACTGCCTATCAACGCCTTAGCAACCACCCAGAACACTATAGCAACCGCCTAGCAATGCCCTAGCAACAGCCTAGAACATCATAGCAACCGCCTACCAACCACCCAGAACACCATAGCAACTGCCTAGCAACGCCCTAGCAACCACCCAGAACACCATAGCAACTACCTTGCAATGCGCAAGGAACAACCCAAAACACCATAGCAACTGCCTAGCAAACCCCTAGCAACCACCAAGCACCCCATAGCAACTGCTTAGCAATGCCCTAGCAACAACCCAGAACACCATAGCAACTGCCTAGCAACGCCCTAGCAACCACCCAGAACACCATAACAACTGCCTAACAACGCCCTAGCAATCACCCAGAACAACAAAGCAACTGCCTAGCAATTCCCTAGAAACCACCCAGAACACGATAGCAACCGCCTAGCAACCACCCAGAACACCATAGCAACTACTAAGCAATGCCCTTGGAGCAACCCAGAACACCATAGCAACCCCCTAGCAACTCCCTAGCAACCACTGAGAACACCATAGCAACCGCCTATCAATGCCCTCGCAACCCCCCAGAACACCATAGCAACTGCTTAGCAATGCCTTAGCAACCACCCAGAACACCATCGCAACCACCTAGCAACGCGCTAGCAGCCATCCAGAACACCAAAGCAACTGCCTAGCAACGCCCTAGCAACCAGCCAGAACACCATAGTAACCGCCAAGCAATGCCCTAGCAACCACCCAGAACACCATAGGAACGGCCTAGCAACGCCCTAGCAACCACCCAGAACACCAGAGCAAATGCTTAGCAGCGCCCTAGCAACCACCCAGAACACTATAGCAACTGCCCAGCAACGCCCTAGCAACCAGCCAGAAACCATAGCAACCGCATAGCAACCACCCAGAACACCATAGGAACGGCCAAGGAACGCCCTAGCAACCACCCAGAACACCATAACAAATGCTTAGCAGCGCCCAACCAACTACCCAGAACACTATAGCAACCGCCTAGCAACGCCCTAGCAACCACCCAGAAACCATAGCAACCGCATAGCAACCACCCAGAACATGATAGCAAATGCCTAGCAACGCCCTAGCAACCACCCAGAACACCATTGCAACTGCCTAGCAACGCCCTAGCAACCACCCAAAACACCAAAGCAACAGCCCAGCAATGCCCTAACAACCACTCAGAACACCATAAAAACTGCCTCGGAACGCCCTAGCAACCACCCAGAACACCATAGCAACTGTCTAGCAATGCCCGGGCAACCACCCAAAACACCATAGCAACAGCCCAGCAATGCCCTAACAACCACTCAGAACACCATAGCAATGCCGTAGCAACCACCCAGACCACCATAGCAACTACTTAGCAAGGCCCTAGCAACCACCCAAAACACCATAGCTACTGCCTAGCAACGCCATAGCAACCACCCAGAACACCATAGAAACTGCCTAGCAATGCACTGGCAACCACGCAGAATACCATAGCAGCTGCCTAGCAACGACCTAGCAACCACCCAGAACACCATAGCAACTGTTTAGCAACACGCTAGCAACCACCCAGAACACCAAAGCAACCGCCTAGCACCCAACCAGAACACCAAAGCATCTGCCTAGCCACGCCTTCACAACCACCCAGAACACCATAGCAACCACCTAGCAACGCCCTAGCAACCACCCAGAACACCATAGCAACTGCCTAGCAACGCCCTAGAAACCACCCTGAACACCAGAGCAACTGCCTAGCAACCACCCAGAACACCATAGCAACTGCCTAGCAACGCACGAGCATTGACTCAGAACACCAGAGCAACCGCCTAGCAACCACCCAGAACACTAGAGCAACTGCCTATCAACGCCCTAGCAACGACCCAGAACAACATAGCAACCGCCTAGAAATGCCCTAGCAACCACCCAGAACACCATAGCAACTGCTACGCAACGCCCAAGCAAACACCCAGAACACCATAGCAACCGGCTAGCAACGCCTTAGCAACCACCCAGAACACCATAGCAACCACCTAGCAATGCCTTTTAAGCAACCATCCAGATTACCATAGCAACCGCCTAGAAACGCCTTCGCAACCACCCAGAACACCATAACAACTGTTTAGCAAAAACTTATCAACCACCCAGAACACCATAGCAACCGCCAACCAACCACCCAGAACACCATATTAACTGCCTAGCAACGCCCTAGCAGCCACCCAGAACACCAGAGCAACCAGTTAGCAACACCCTAGCAACCACCTAGAACACCAGAGCAGCTGCTTAGCAACGCCCTACCAAACACCCAGAACACCAGAGCAACCTCCTAGCAACCACCCAGAAAATCATAGCAACTGTCTCGAAACGCCCTAGCAACCACCCTGCACACAATAGCAACAGCCTTAAAACGCGAGCAACCACCCAGAACACCATAGCAACCGCCATGCAACGCCCTAGCAACCACCCAGTACACCACAGCAACTGCTTAAAAACGCCCTAGCAACCCCCGCAACACCATAGCAACTGCTTAGCAACGCCCTAGTTACCACCCAGAACACCAAAGCAACCACCGAGCAACGCCCTAGCATCCACCCAGAATGCCATAGCAACCGCCTAGCAACCACCCAGAACACTATAGCAACCACGTAGCAACGCCCTAGCAACCACCCAGAACACTACAGCAACCACCTTGCAATGCCCTAGCAACCACCCAGAACACCATAGCAACTGCCTAGCAACACCCTAGCAGCCACCCAGAACACCATACCTACTGCCTAACAACGCCCTTGCAACCATCCAGAACACCATAGCAACTGCCAAGCAATGCGTTGGCAACCACCCAGAACACCATAACAACAGCTCAGCAACACCCTAGCATCCACCCAGAACTCCATAGCAACTGCCTAGCAACGCCCTAGCAACCACCCAGAAAACCATAGCAACCGCCTAGCAACCACCCAAAACACCATAGAAACTGCCAAGAAATGACCTAGCAACCACCCAGAACATCATAGCAACCGCCTTGCAACGCCCTAGCAAACACCCAGTACATTATAGCAACTGCTTAGCAACTGTCTAGCAACCACGCAGAACACCATAGCAACCGCCTAGCAACCACCCAGCACACCATAGCTACTGCCTAACAATGCCCTAGCAACCACCCAGAACACCATAGCAATAGCCAAGCAATGCCCCTGCAACCACCCAGAATACCATAGCATCGGCTCAGGAACAACCTAGCAACCACTCAGAACCCCATAGCAATGCCCTAGCAACCACCCAGAACATCATAGCAACCGCTTTGCAACGCCCTCGCAAACACCCAGCACATTATAGCAACTGCTTAGCAACTGCCTAGCAACCACCCAGAACACCAAAGCAACTGCCTAGCAACGCCCTGGCAACCACCCAAAACACCATAGCAACCGCTTACCAACCACCAAGAACACCATAGCAACTGCCTAGCAACGCCCTAGCAACCACCCAGAACACCATAGCAACCACCTAGCAACGCCCTGGCAACCACCCAGAACACCATAGCAACTGCCTAGAAAGCCCTAGCAATGTCCCAGAACAGCACAGCAAAGGCCTACCAACCACCCAGAGCACCATAGCAACTGCCTAGCAACGCCCTAGCAACCACCCTGAACACCATAGCAATCACCTAGCAACGGCCTAGCAACCACCAAGAACACCATAGCAACTGCCTAGCAATGCCCTTGCAACCACCCAGAACACCATAGCAACCGCCTAGCAAGCACCCAGAATACCATGGACACCGCCTAGCACCCACCCACTATAGCAACTACCTACCAACACCATAGCAACTGCCCAGCAACCACCCAGAACACCATAGCAACTGCCTAGCAATGCCCTGGCAACCCCCCGCAACACCATAGCTACTGCCTAACAATGCCCTAGCAACCACCCGGAACACCATAGCAATTGCCAAGCAATGCCCCTGCAACCACCCAGAATACCATAGCATCGGCTCAGGAACACCCAAGCAACCACTCAGAACCCCATAGCAATGCCCTAGCACCACCCAGAACATCATAGCAACCGCTTTGCAACGCCCTCGCAAACACCCAGTACATTATAGCAACTGCTTAGCAACTGCCTAGCAACCAGGCAGAACACCAAAGCAACCACCTAGCAACCACCCAGAAAACCATAGCAATCATCTATCAATGCTCTAGCAACCACCCACAACACTAACGCAACTGCCTAGCAACGCTCTGGCAACCACCCAAAACACCATAGCAACCGCCTACCAACCACCAAGAACACCATAGCAACTGCCTAGCAACGCCCTAGCAACCACCTGGAACACCATAGCAACCCCTTAGCAATGCCCTGGCAACCACCCTAAACACCATCGCAACTGCCTAGAAAGCCCTAGCAACGTCCCAGGACAGCACAGCAAAGGCCTACCAACCACCCAGCGCACCATAGCAACTGCCTAGCAACGCCCTAGCAACCACCCTGAACACCATAGCAACCACCTAGCAACAGCCTAGCAACCACCAGGAACACCATAGCAACTGCCTAGAAATGCCGTTGCAACCACCCAGAACACCATAGCAACCGCCTAGCAACCACCCAGAATACCATGGACACCGCCTAGCAACCACCCACTATAGCAACTACCTACCAACACCATAGCAACTGCCCAGCAACCACCCAGAACACCATAGCAACTGCCTAGCAATGCCCTGGCAACCCCCCGCAACACCATAGCAACAGCCCAACATCGCCCTAGCAACCACTCAGAACATCAAAGCAATGCCCTAGCAACCACCCAGAACACCATAGCAACTGCCGAGCAACGCACTAGCAACCACCCAGAACACAATAGCAACTGCCTAGCAATGCCCAGGCAACCACCCAGAACACCATAAAAACAGCCCAGCAACGCCCTAGCTACCACACAAAACACTATAGCAACAGCCCATGATCGCCCTAGCAACCACTCAGAACACCATAGCAATGCCCTAGCAACCACCCAGAGCACCATAGCAACCGCCTATCAACCACCCAGAACACCATAGAATCTTCATAGCAACACCCTAGCCACCACCCAGAACACCATAGCAACCGCCTTGCAATGCCTTAGCAACCACCCAGAACACCATAGCAACTGCATACCAACTGCCTAGCAACCACCCAGAACACCATAGCAGCCGCCTAGCAACCACCCAGAACACCATAGCAACTGCTTACCAACTGCCTAGCAACCACCCAGAACACCATAGCAACCGCCTAGCAACCACCCAGAACACCATAGCAAACACCTAGCAATAACCTCGCAACCTCCCAGAACACCAAAGCACCTGCCTAGCAACGCCCTATCAACCACCCAGAACACCATAGCCACTGCCTAACAATTCCCTGGCAACCACCTAGAACATCATAGCAACAGCTCAGCAACGCCCTAGCTACCACTCAGAAGACAATAGCAATGCCCTAGCAATCACCCAGAACACCATAGCAATTGCCTACCAACGCCCTAGCAACAACCCAGAACACCATAGCAACCGCCTAACAACCACCCAGATCACCATAGCAACTGCTTATCAACGCCCTAGCAACCACCCAGAACACCATAGCAACCGCCTAGCAATGCCCTAGCAACCACCCAGAACACTATAGCAACTGCCTAGCAACGCCCTAGCAACCAACCAGAGCACCATAGCAACCGCCTAACAACCATCCAGATCACCATAGCAACCACCTAGCAACGCCCTAGCAACCACCCAGAACGCCATAGCAACTGCCTAGCAATGCCCTAGCAACCACCCAGTACACCATAGCAACCGCCTTGCAACGCTATAGCAACCACCCAGAACACCATAGAAGCTGCTTTGCAACGCCCTAGCAACCACCCAGAACACCATAGGAACCGCCTAGCAACGCCTTAGCAACCACCCAGAACACCAAAGCAACCGCCGAGCAACGCCTGCCAAGCAACCCTCCAGAACACCATAGCAGATGCCTAGCAACGCCTTAGCAACCACCCAGAACACCATAACAACTGCTTAGTAACGCCCTAGCAACCACCCAGAACACCGTAGCAAACGCCTCAAAACACTTATAACATTATAGCAACTGCCTAGCAATGCCCTAGCAACCACCCAGACCACCATAGCAACTGCCTAGCAACGCCCTAGCAACCACCCAGAACACCATAGCTACTGCCTAGCACTGCCATAGCAACCACCCAGAACACCATAGCAACTGCCTAGCAATGCCCTGGCAACCACCCAGAACACCATAGCAACTGCCTAGCAACGCCCTAGCAACCACCCAGAACACCATAGCAACTGCTTAGCAACGCCCAAGCAACCACCCAGAATACCATAGCAACCGCCTAGCAACCACCCAGAACACCATAGCAACTGCCTAGCAACGCCGTCACAACCACCCAGAACACCATAGCAACCACCTAGCAACGCTCTAGAAACCACCCAGAACACCATAGCAACTGCCTAGCAACGCCCTAGCAACCACCCAGAACACCAAAGCAAATGCCTATCAACGCCCTAGCAATGACCGAGAACACCAAAGCAACCGCCTAGCAACCACCCAGAACACTAGAGCAACTGCCTAGCAACGCCCTATTAACGACCCAGAACACCATAGCAACCGCCTAGCAATGCCCTAGCAACCACCCAGAACATCATAGCAACTGCCAACCAACCACCCAGAACACCATAGCAACTGCCTAGCAATGCCCGAGCAGCAACCCAGAACACCATAGCAACCACCTAGCAATGCCTTCTATGCAACCACCCAGAACACCATAGCAACCGCCTAGCAACGCCTTAGCAACCACCCAGAACACCATAGCAACTGCCAACCAACCACCCAAAACACCATAGCAACTGCCAACCAACCACCCAGAACACCATAGCAACTGCCTAGCAACGCCCTAACAGCCAACCAGACCACCATAGCAACCAGCTAGCAACGCCAAAGCAACCACCCAAAACACCATAGCAACTGCTTAGCAACGCTCTAGCAACCACCAGGAACACCATAGCAACCGCTTAACAATGCCCTACCAAACACCCAGAACACCATAGCAACTGCCAACCAACCACCCAGAACACCATAGCAACTGCCTAGCAACGCCCGAGCAGCAACCCAGAACACCATAGCAACCGCCTAGCAATGCCCTAGCAACCACCCAGAACACCATAGCAACTGCCAACCAACCACCCAGAACACCATAGCAACTGCCTAGCAACGCCCGAGCAGCAACCCAGAACACCATAGCAACCACCTAGCAATGCCTTCTATGCAACCACCCAGAACACCATAGCAACCAGCTAGCAACGCCAAAGCAACCACCCAAAACACCATAGCAACTGCTTAGCAACGCCCTACCAAACACCCAGAACACCATAGCACCCGCCATGCAAAGCCCTAGAAACCACCCAGAACACCACAGCAACCGCTTAAAAACGCCCTAGCAACCCCCAAAACACCATAGCAACTGCTTAGCAACGCCCTAGCAACCACCCAGAACACCATAGCAACCACCTGGTAACGCCCTAGCAACCACCCAGAACGCCATAGCAACCGCCTAGCAACCAACCAGAACACTATAGCAACCACCTAGCAATGCCCTAGCAACCACCCAGAACTCTATAGCACCCACATTGCAACGCCCTAGCAACCACCAGGAACACCATAGCAACTGCCTAGCAGCAACCTCGAAACCACCCAGAACACCATACCTACTGCCTAAAAACGCCCTAGCAACCACCCAGAACATCAGAGCAACTGCCAAGCAATGCCCTGGCAACCACCCAGAACACCATAGCAACAGCTCAGCAACAACCTAGCACCCACTCAGAACACCATAGCAATGCCCTAGCAACCACCAAGAACACCATAGCAACTGCCTAGCAACGCCCTAGCAACCACCCAGAACACCATAACGACCGCCTAGCAACCACCCAGAACACCATAGAAACTGCCTAGCAATGACCTAGCAACCACCCAGAACATCATAGCAACCGCCTTGCAACGCCCTAGCAACCACCCAGAACATTATAGCAACTGCTTAGCAACTGCCTAGCAACCACGCAGAACACCATAGCAACCGCCTAGCAACCACCCAGAACACCATAGTTACTGCCTAACAACGCCTTAGCAACCACCCAGAACACCATAGCAACTGCCAAGCAATGCCCTGGCAACCACCCAGAACATTATAGCAACTGCTTAGCAACTCCCTAGCAACCACGCAGAACACCATAGCAACCGCCTAGCAACCACCCAGAACACCATAGTTACTGCCTAACAACGCCTTAGCAACCACCCAGAACACCATAGCAACTGCCAAGCAATGCCCTGGCAACCACTCAGAACACCATAGCAATGCCCTAGCAACCACCCAGCACACCATAGCAACTGCCTAGCAACGCCCTTGCAACCACACAGAACACCATAGCAACCGCCTAACAACCGCCCAGACCACCATAGCAACTGCCTAGCAATGCCCTAGCAACCACCCAGAAAATCATGGCAACCGCCTTGCAACGCCCTAGCAACCACGCAGAACACCAAAGCAACCGCCTAGCAACCACCCAGAAAACCATAGCAAACACCTAGCAATGCCCTAGCAACCACCCAGAACACCAAAGCAACTGCCAAGCAACGCCCTGGCAACCACCCAGAACACCATAGCAACCGCCAACCAACCACCCAGAACACCATAGCTACCACCTAGCAACGCCCTAGCAAACACACAGAACATCATAGCAACCGCCTAGCAAAGCCCTAGCAACCACCCAGAGCACCATAGCAACTGCTTAGCAACGCCCTAGCAACCACCCAGAACACCATAGCGACAACCTAGCAACCACCCAGAACACCATAGCAACTGCCTAGCAATGCCCTAGCAACCACCCAAAGCACCATAGCAACTGCATAGCACAGCCCTAGCAACCACCCAGAACACCATAGCAACCGCCTAGCAACCACCCAGAACACCATAGCAACTGCTCAGCAACGCCCTCCCAACCACCCAGAACACCATAGCAACCACCTAGCAATGCCCTAGCAACCACCCAGAACACGATAGCAACTGCCTAGCAACACCCTAGCAACCACCCTGAGCACCATAGCAACAGCCTAGCAACACCCTAGCAACACCCTAGCAACCACCCATAACATCATAGCAACCGCCTAGCAATGCCCTATCTACCACTCAGAACACCATAGCAACCTCCTAGCAACCACCTAAAACATTCAATTCAATTCAATTCAATTTATTTTGTATAGCGCTTTTCACGGAGACTGTCACAAAGACGAGAGTGCTCAGTGAGAGTTTAAAGAAATAAAAAGGCAGTGCCCAGCATATTCCCCACTCCAGCAAATGAGGCAAAAAACTCCCAGTAGGGAGAAAAATTCTCCAACAGTGGGGAGAAAAAACTCCCCAGTGGGAAGAAATCTCAGGAGGAACCCGGCCATAGTCGGGGAGCCCATCCTCCGCGGGCTAGCTAATTAAGAACAATAAAGTAAAATGGAGTGAATGACAGAGGAGTTCCATTTAAGTCCATCTAAACAGTGGCAACGGTAGCTTCAGAAAGTGGCAAGTCGAAGATGGTGCAGGACTGGACCAGGGCCAAACCGGATCAGATCAGGACAGCAGGACAGCAGCAGCCAGCGCTCATGGTGAGGGACAGGGCTCATACGGTCCAGGACTCAGGGAAGTGGAGGGAAAGATCCTCGGAAAGACACAGAAGAAAGGGGTGTGAGGCACTGGATAACTACTGCATGATAATAAAAGTACCGTCCTCTGTCATGTGCCAAGTGAGAAGTTATAAGGAGACTGGTCAGGAAACAGTCAACACCCCTCCATCCACTTCCTGCAGCACAGAGGCCCAACACTTATTCCAGGCTGTTAGATCACTTTTCATTTTCTAAACAATAGTACCATACGGACCTCCCCGGTGACTAAGGCTATAACAAGCCCCACCGGTGCCGTGTAAGTGCAATCTCAGTGCCACCGGTTCCACATGGATTTAAGCAATTTTAACGACCAAAAGCTAGTATCCTTCATCCACTTAATGCAGCACAGAGGCCCAGAAATTCCATTCGACCAAGGCTGCGTAATTTTTCAATCAGATACCACAAACACCATGTGGACCTACCCGGTGACTAAGTGCCACTGGTTCCACATGGATTTGCATAACACTACTGCAGTGCCATATGGACCTCCCCAGTGACTAAGGCTGTAACGAGCCCCACTGGCACCATTAATGCATGCTCAGTGCCACCGGTTCCACATGGATTTACTTAACTCAGGCTTCCAATATCTTATGAACCCATCAACTAGGTTTTAGTCAGTCCCATCAGAGCCAAGTAATGTTTTATACATAATGATCGAATCAGATCTAATCATAGGCTTGACTAAAAAGGTAAGTTTTTAGCCTACTCTTGAACACAGAGACTGTGTCTGAGGCCCGAATGTCCGTTGGGAGATTGTTCCACAAGATTGGGGCTTTGTAGGAGAATGCTCTCCCTCCAGATGTAACTCTAGATATAGTTGGAATTTTCAAATATCCAGCACCTTGTGAACGAAGTAATCTTGGAGGGGAGTAAGGAATGAGAAGTGCACTAAGGTATTCTGGGGCCAAATCATTTAAGGCTTTGTAGGTAAGCAGTAGAATTTTATATTCAATTCTAAATTTGACAGGCAGCCAGTGAAGATTTTTGAGTACTGGGCTAATGTGGTCATATTTCTTCGTCCTGGTCAGAACCCTAGCATCAGCATTCTGCACTAATTGAAGGCGATTCAGGATAGAACTGGTGCAGCCTGACAGTAAAACGTTACAGTAATCCAGCCGAGAGGACACAAATGCATGAACCATTTTTTCGGTGTCCTGAAGAGACAGCATTTTTCTCAGCTTAGATATATTTCTAAGATGAAAGAAAGCCACTTTTATGATGTTGTTAATGTGACAGTGCAGAGAGAGTTCTGAATCAAGGGTGACACCAAGGCTTTTAACAAGAGCTTTTGCAGAAACCTGGAGACTGTCGACGTTGAGAGAAAACTTGAGGAATGTGTCTCTGAGTGATTTGGGACCAATTACCAATATTTCAGTTTTATCTGGATTTAAAGAGAGAAAATTCTGTGTCATTCATGCTTTAACGGCTTTAAGACACATCTCTAATCTAGTTAGTGGATCGATTTCACCTGGCTTAAAAGATATATAAAGCTGCGTGTCATCTGCATAACAATGGTACTTCACGTCATAACTACTTATGATGCTTCCAAGGGGAAGCATGTATAAGGAAAACAGCAGAGGGCCCAGAACAGATCCTTGAGGTATTCCAAAGTTCACCTTGGAATACTCAGAGGAATTACCATTTACTCTGACAAACTGACATCTATCAGAAATATAGGACTTAAACCATGAAAGGGCGAGTCCAGAAATACAAACCAGATTTTCTAGCCAGTGAAGAAGAATATGGTGGTCTATCGTGTCGAAGGCAGCACTTAGATCAAGTAGGACAAGGACAGAGATGCGGCCACAGTCCATGGAGAGAAGTAGATCATTCATTACTACAGTGAGGGCTGTTTCAGTGCTATGATGTTTTCTAAAGCCAGATTGAAACCTATCATTCACCTTATTCGTTTGCAAGAAGCAAGTGAGCTGTTGGGCAACACATTTCTCAAGGATCTTGGATAGAAATGGAAGGTTTGAGATCGGCCTATAATTGGCCAAAACTGTTGGATCTAAATTTGGTTTTTTGAGAAGAGGCTTAATTTCAGCCATCTTAAATGAAGTCGGAATCAAACCTGAAATCAGGGAAGAATTGATTATGTGCAGAATTTGACTGCCAAGAATGGGCAGGAGTTCCTTCAGTAACTTACTTGGGATGGGATCTAAGACACAAGTTGTTGATTTGGAAGTAGCGACCAGTTTGGCAAGTTCGCTCGGGGATATGGGAAAGAATGAATTAAATTGGTTTATATGCATAGCATGAGGTTTTAAGTTAAGGCCTTCACCAACTGCCAGGGAAGCACTAATATTTTCTCTAATTTCAATTATTTTGCCACTAAAGAATTTTAAAAAATCATCACTGCTGCAGGATGGTGGAATTTGAGGGAAACTTGCAGCATGGTTGTTTGTTAATTTGCCCACTGTTTTGAACAAGAATCGAGGGTCATTTTTATTTTCCTGTATAAGATTTGCAAAATATGACAACCTAGCAACAGACAAGGCCTGCTTATACACAACAAGGCTCTCTTTCCAAGCACAATGGAATACCTGGAGTTTAGTGGAGCGCCATTTGCGTTCTAGTTGACGGGATTTTTGCTTTGGAGTCCGCGTCTGGTCAGTGTACCATGGGGCTGGTCTCTTATTCTGAGTAGCCTTTTTAAATTTCAATGGGGCAGCTACATCAAGTGTACTACGGAGGGCGTTAGCAAACTTACCTACCATTTCATCAATACAGAGAGGGCTGGCTGGATAATCAAGATAAGTTGGTAGTACTTCAATGAATTGCGAAGATGTTGTGGCAGTAAAAGTACGACTTACGTAAATCCTATTTTCTAATAATACAGAGTGGGCCAATTGTAGACTGGATGTTAAAAGAAAATGGTCCGATAAGCTGGAATTGTGTGAATGGAAGTCAACTTTGGCAATCTCAACACCAAAGCTCAGGTCTTAAGTATGACCATGAATATGTGTTGGGCCAATGACACTCTGAGTGAAGCCAACCGATTCCACAAGATTAGTAAAGATGTATGTCGAAGAATTATCTACCCTCTCGAAATGCAGGTTAAAATCACCCAAAATAACAATTCTATCATAGCTTAAAACTAATTCAGAAAGGAACTGCGAGAAATGATGCATGAGGCCAGAATATTGACCGGGCGGCCAATAGACTATCACCAGAGCAATAGACCAAGAAGGGATGGAGTTCATACTTGCATCAAGATATGAGAAATTCATTAATAGTACCTCAAATGAATCAAATTTATGTTGCAGTTTGGGCACAGAGTGAAAGGAGTCATTATAAATAACAGCGACGCCCCCTCCTTTCCGGTCAAGACGGGGGTTATGAGCAGATATGAAACCAGGTGGAGAAGCTTCATTCAAAGAGGTGTTTTCATCTGATTTCAGCCAAGTTTCTGTAAGGCATAGTACATCAAGACTATAATCAGAGATGAATTCGTTCACAAGAGCTGCTTTCGAGTTAAGTGATCTTAAATTAAGTAGACCAAATTTGAGAGAGGGTTTTGAATTCATATAGGGGTTAATATAGTTTGTTTCAATGAAGGTCAGGTTATTGTGGACCACACCACGATTTTTCCTTTTTAAATTGATTGGGATTCGGGGAACAGACACAGTCTCTATTAAATTTGACCTAAACAATGATTTATCAGGTGTAAATGTATGAAACGCCTGCGATCTATAGTGGACACTTGGCATCATAGCAACTGCCTAGCAACGCAATAGCAACCACCCAGAACACCATAGCAACCGCCTATGAACGCCCTAGCAACCAGCCAGAACACCACAGCAACCGCCTAGCACTGGCCTAGCAACCACCCAGAATACCATAGCAACTGCTTAGCAATGCCCTATCAACCACCCAGAAAACCATGGCAACTGCTTAGCAACGCCCTAGCAACCACCCAGAACACCATAGCAACCGCCTAGCAATGCCCTAGCAACCACCCAGAACACTATAGCAACTGACTAGCAACGTCCTAGCAACCACCCAGAGCACCATAACAACCGCCAAACAACCATCCAGATCACCATAGCAACCACCTAATAACGCCCTAGCAACCACCAAGAACGCCATAGTAACTGCCTTAAAAAGCCCTAGCAACCACCCACAACACCATAGCAACAACCTAGCAATGCCCTAGCAACCACCCAGAACACCATAGCAACTGCCTAGCAACGCCCTAGCAACCACCCAGTACACCATAGCAACCGCCTTGCAATGCTCTAGCAACCTTCCAGTACACCATAGCAACCGCCTTGCAACGCTCTAGCCACCACCAAGAACACCATAGCAACCGCCTAGCAACCACCCAGATCACCATAGCAACCGCCGAGCAACGCCCTAGCAACCACCCAGAACACCATAGCAACCGCCTAGCAACCACTCAGAACACTGTATCAACCACCTAGCAACACCCCACCAACTACCCAAAACACCATAGCAACTGCTTAGCACCGCCCTAGCAACCACCCAGAACACCATAGCTACTGCCTAGCAACGCCCTAGCAACAACCCAAAACACCAAAACAACTGCCTAGCAATGCCCTGGCAACCACACAAAACTCAATAGCAGCAGCCCAGCAACGCCCTAGGAACCACTCAGAACACCATAGCAATGCCCAAGCAGACATTCAGAACACCATAGCAACTGCCTAGCAACCACCCAGAACACCATACAACTGCCTAGCAATGCCCTAGCAACCACCCAGAACACCATAACAACCGCCTAGCAACGCCCTAGCAACCACCCAGAACACCATTGCAACCGCCTAGCAACCACCCAGATCACCATAGCAACCGCCTAGCAATGCCCTAGCAACCACCCAGAACACCATAGCAACCGCCTAGCAACCACCCAGAACACTATATCAACCACCTAGCAACGCCCCACCAACTACCCAAAACACCATAGCAACTGCTTAGCACCGCCCTAGCAACCACCCAGAACACCATAGCTACTGCCTAGCAACGCCCTAGCAACAACCCAAAACACCAAAACAACTGCCTTGCAATGCCCTGGCAACCTCCCAAAACTCAATAGCAACAGCCCAGCAACGCCCTAGCAACCACTCAGAACACCATAGCAATGCCCTAGCAAACATCCAGAACACCATAGCAACTACCTAGCAACCACCCAGAACACCATACAACTGCCTAGCAATGCCCTAGCAACCACCCAGAACACCATAACAACCGCCTAGCAACGCCCTAGCAACCACCCAGAACACCATAGAAACTGCTTAGCAACTGCCTAGCAATCACCCAGAACACGATAACAACCGCCTAGCAACCAGCCAAAACACCATAGCAACCACCTAGCAACTGCCTAGCAACCACCCAGAACACCATACAACTGCCTAGCAATGCCCTAGCAACCACCCAGAACACCATAACAACCGCCTAGCAACGCCCTAACAACCACCCAGAACACCATAGCACCTGCTTAGCAACTGCCTAGCAATCACCCAGAACACCATAACAACCGCCAAGCAACCACCCAGAGAACCATAACAAACACCTAGCAATGCCCTAGCAACCACCCAGAACACCAAAGCAACCACCTAGCAACGCCCTAGCAACCACCCAGAACACCATAGCAACTGCCTAGTAAGCCCTGGCAACGACCCAGAACACCACAGCAACCGCCTACCAACCACCCAGAACACCATAGCAACTGCCTATCAACCACCCAGAACACCATAGCAACTGCCTAGCAACCAGCCAGAACACCAAGGCAACCACCTAGCAACGCCCTAGCAACCACGCAGAACACCATATTAACTGCCTAGCAACGGCCTTGCCACCACCCAGAACACCATAGCAACCGCCTAACAACCACCCAGAACAACATAGTAACTGCCTAGCAACGCACTAGCAACGACCCAGAACTTCATAGCAACCGCCTAGTAACGCCCTAGCAACCACCCAGAACACCATAGCAACTGCTTATCAACGCCCTAGCAACTACCCAGAACACCATAGCAACTGCCTACCAACCACCCAGAACACCAAAGCAACCACCTAGCAAGGCCCTAGCAACCACCCAGAACACCATAGCAACTGCCTAGCAACGCCCAAGCAACCACCCTGAACACCAAAGCATCTGCCTAGCAACGCCCTAACAACCACCCAGAACACCATAGTAACCTCCTAGCAACCATCCAGAACATCATAGCAACTGCCTAGCTACGCCCTAGCAACCACCCAGAAAACCATAGCAACCGCCTAGCAACCACCCAGAATACCATAGCTACTGCCTAACAACGCCCTAGCAACCACCCAGAACACCATAGTAACTGCCAAGCAATGCCCTGGCAACCACCTAGATAACCATAGCAACAGCTCAGCAACACCCTAGCAACCACTCAGAACACCATAGCAATGCCCTAGCAACCACCCAGAACACCAAAGCAACTGCCTAGCAACGCCCTAGCAACCACCCAGAACACCATAGCTACTGCCTAACAACGCCCTAGCAACCACCCAGAACACCATAGCAACTGCCAAGCAATGCCCAGGCAACCACCCAGAAAACCATAGCAACAGCTCAGCAACACCCTAGCAACCACTCAGAACACCATAGCAATGCCCTAGCAACCATCCAGAACACCAAAGCAACTGCCTAGCAACGCCCTAGCAACCACCCAGAACACCACAGCAACTGCCTATCAACCACCCAGAACACCATAGCAACTTCCTAGCAACGCCCTAGCAACCACCCAGAACATCATGGCAACCGCCTTGCAACGCCCTAGCAACCACCCAGAACACCATAGTAACTGCTTAGCAACTGCCTAGCAACCACGCAGAACACCAAAGCAACCGCCAAGCAACCAACCAGAGAACCATAGCAAACAGCTAGCAATGCCCTAGCAACCACCCAGAACCAAAAGCAACTGCCTAGCAACGCCCTGGCAACCACCCAGAACACCATAGCAACCGCCAACCAACCACCCAGAACACCAAAGCAACCACCTAGCAACGCCCAAGCAACCACCCAGAACACCATAGCAACTGCCTAGTAAGCCCTGGCAACGACCCAGAAGACCACAGCAACCGCCTACCAACCACCCAGACCACCATAACAACTGCCTAGCAATGCCCTGGCAACCACCCAGAACACCATAGCAACCACCTAGCAATCACCCACAGCACCATAGCAACTGCCTAGCAAGCCCTAGCAACGACCCAGAACACCATAACAACCGCCTACCAACCACCCAGACCACCATAGCAACTGCCTAGCAACGCCTTAGCAACCACCCAGAACACCATTGCAACCACCGAGCAACGCCCAAGCAACCACCCAGAACACCATAACAACTGCCTAGCAACGCCCTGGCAACCACCAGAAGACCATAGCAACAGCCTAGCAACCACCCAGAACACCAAACCAACTGCCAAGCAACGCCTAGCAAAGACCCAGAACACCATAGCAACCGCCTTGCAACCCCCTAACAACCACCCAGAACACCATAGCAACTGCTTCGCAACGCCCTAGCAACCACCCAGAACACCATAGCAACTGCCTAGCAACTCCCTAGCAACCACCCAGAACACCATAGCAACCGCCTAGCAACGCCCTCCAAGCAACCACCCAGAACACCATAGCAACCGCCTAACAACGCCCTAACAACCACCCAGAACACCATAGCAACCGCCTAACAACGCCCTAACAACCACCCAGAACACCATAGCAACTGCCTAGCAACACCCTGACAACCACCCAGAACACCATAGCAACTGCTTAGCAACGCTCTAGCACCCACCCTGAACACCATAGCAACTGCCTAGCAATACCCTAGCAACCACCCATAACATCATAGCAACCGCCTAGCAATGCCCTATCTACCACCCAGAACACCATAGCAACCACCTAGCAACCACCTAAAACATTCAATTCAATTCAATTCAATTTATTTTGTATAGCGCTTTTCATAGAGACTGTCACAAAGACGCTTTACAGTGACAGTTTAAAGAAATAAAAAGGCAGTGCCCAGCATATTCCCCACTACAGCAAATGAGGCAAAAAAAACTCCCAGTAGGGAGAAAAATCCTCCAACAGTGGTGAGAAAAAACTCCCCAGTGGGAAGAAAATCTCAGGAGGAACCCGGCCATAGTGGGGGAGCCCATCCTCCGCGGGCTAGCTAATTAAGAACAATAAAGTAAAATGGAGTGAACGACAGAGGAGTTCCATTTAAGTCCATCCAAACAGTGGCAACGGTAGCTTCAGAAAGTGGCAAGTCGAAGATGGTGCAGGACTGGACCAGGGCCAAACCGGATCGGATCAGGACAGCAGGACAGCAGCAGCCAGCGCTCATGGTGAGGGACAGGGCTCATACGGTCCAGGACTCAGGGAAGTGGAGGGAAAGATCCTCGGAAAGACACAGAAGAAAGGGGTGTGAGGCACTGGATAACTACTGCATGATAATAAAAGTAGGGTCCTCTGTCATGTGCTAAGTGAGAAGTTATAAGGAGACTGGTCAGGAAACAATCAACACCCCTCCATCCACTTCCTGCAGCACAGAGGCCCAACACTTATTCCAGGCTGTTCGATCACTTTTCATTTTCTAAACAATAGTACCATATTGACCTCCCCGGTGACTAAGGCAATAGCAAGCCCCACCAGTGCCGTGTAAGTGCAATCTCAGTGCCACCGGTACTCCAGTGCCATATGGACCTCCCCAGTGACTAAGGCTGTAACAAGCCCCACTGGCACCGTTAATGCATGCTCAGTGCCACCGGTTCCACATGGATTTACTTAACTCAGGCTTCCAATATCTTATGAACCCATCAACTAGGTTTTAGTCAGTCCCATCAGAGCCAAGTAATGTTTTATACATAATGATCGAATCAGATCTAATCATAGCCTTGACTAAAAAGGTAAGTTTTTAGCCTACTCTTGAACACAGAGACTGTGTCTGAGGCCCGAATGTCCGTTGGGAGATTGTTCCACAAGATTGGGGCTTTGTAGGAGAATGCTCTCCCTCCAGATGTAACTCTAGATATAGTTGGAATTTTCAAATATCCAGCACCTTGTGAACGAAGTAATCTTGGAGGGGAGTAAGGAATGAGAAGTGCACTAAGATATTCTGGGGCCAAATCATTTAAGGCTTTGTAGGTAAGCAGTAGAATTTTATATTCAATTCTACATTTGACAGGCAGCCACTGAAGATTTTTGAGTACTGGGCTAATGTGGTCATATTTCTTCGTCCTGGTCAGAACCCTAGCAGCAGCATTCTGCACTAATTGAAGGCGATTCAGGATAGAACTGGTGCAGCCTGACAGTAAAATGTTACAGTAATCCAGCCGAGAGGACACAAATGCATGAACCATTTTTTCGGCGTCCTGAAGAGACAGCATTTTTCTCAGCTTAGATATATTTCTAAGATGAAAGAAAGCCACTTTTATGATGTTGTTAATGTGACAGTGCAGAGAGAGTTCTGAATCAAGGGTGACACCAAGGCTTTTAACAAGAGCTTTTGCAGAAACCCGGAGACTGTCGACGTTGAGAGAAAACTTGAGGAATGTGTCTCTGAGTGATTTGGGACCAATTACCAATATTTCAGTTTTATCTGGATTTAAAGAGAGAAAATTCTGTGTCATCCATGCTTTAACGGCTTTAAGACACATCTCTAATCTAGTTAGTGGATCGATTTCACCTGGCTTAAAAGATATATAAAGCTGCGTGTCATCTGCATAACAATGGTACTTCACGTCATAACTACTTATGATGCTTCCAAGGGGAAGCATGCATCAGGAAAACAGCAGAGGGCCCAGAACAGATCCTTGAGGTATTCCAAAGTTCACCTTGGAATACTCAGAAGAATTACCATTTACTCTGACAAACTGACATCTATCAGAAATATAGGACTTAAACCATGAAAGGGCGAGTCCAGAAATAGCAACTAGATTTTTTAGCCTGTGAAGAAGAATATGGTGGTCTATCGTGTCGAAGGCAGCACTTAGATCAAGTAGGACAAGGACAGAGATGCGGCCACAGTCCATGGAGAGAAGTAGATCATTCATTACTACAGTGAGGGCTGTTTCAGTGCTATGATGTTTTCTAAAGCCAGATTGAAACCTATCATTCACCTTATTCGTTTGCAAGAAGCAAGTGAGCTGTTGGGCAACACATTTCTCAAGGATCTTGGATAGAAATGGAAGGTTTGAGATCGGCCTATAATTGGCCAAAACTGTTGGATCTAAATTTGGTTTTTTGAGTAGAGGCTTAATTTCAGCCATCTTAAATGAAGTCGGAATCAAACCTGAAATCAGGGAAGAATTGATTATGTGCAGAATTTGACTGCCAAGAATGGGCAGGAGTTCCTTCAGTAACTTACTTGGGATGGGATCTAAGACACAAGTTGTTGATTTGGAAGTAGCGACCAGTTTGGCAAGTTCGCTCGAGGATATGGGAGAGAATGAATTAAATTGGTTTATATGCATAGCATGAGGTTTTAAGTTAAGGCCTTCACCAACTGCCAGGGAAGCACTAATATTTTCTCTAACTTCAATTATTTCGCCACTAAAGAATTTTAAAAAATCATCACTGCTGCAGGATGGTGGAATTTGAGGGGAACTTGCAGCATGGTTGTTTGTTAATTTGGTCACTGTTTTGAACAAGAATCGAGGGTCATTTTTATTTTCCTGAATAAGATTTGCAAAATATGACGACCTAGCAACAGACAAGGCCTGCTTATACACAACAAGGCTCTCTTTCCAAGCACAATGGAATACCTGGAGTTTAGTGGAGCGCCATTTGCGTTCTAGTTGACGGGATTTTTGCTTTAGAGTCCGCGTCTGGTCAGTGTACCATGGGGCTGGTCTCTTATTCTGAGTTTTAAATTTCAATGGGGCAACTACATCAAGTGTACTACGGAGGGCATTAGCAAACTTACCTACCATTTCATCAATACAGAGAGGGCTGGCTGGATAATCAAGATAAGTTGGTAGTACTTCAATGAATTGTGAAGATGTTGTGGCAGTAAAAGTACGACTTACGTACATCCTATTTTCTAATAATACAGGGTGGGCCAATTGTAGACTGGATGTTAAAAGAAAATGGTCCGATAAGCTGGAATTGTGTGAATGGAAGTCAACTTTGGCAATCTCAACACCAAAGCTCAGGTCTTAAGTATGACCATGAATATGTGTTGGGCCAATGACACTCTGAGTGAAGCCAACCGATTCCACAAGATTAGTAAAGATGTATGTCGAAGAATTATCTACCCTCTCGAAATGCAGGTTAAAATCACCCAAAATAACAATTCTATCATAGCTTAAAACTAATTCAGAAAGGAACTGCGAGAAATGATGCATGAGGCCAGAATATTGACCGGGCGGCCAATAGACTATCACCAGAGCAATAGACCAAGAAGGGATGGAGTTCATACTTGCATCAAGATATGAGAAATTCATTAATAGTACCTCAAATGAATCAAATTTATGTTGCAGTTTGGGCACAGAGTGAAAGGAGTCATTATAAATAACAGCGACGCCCCCTCCTTTCCGGTCAAGACGGGGGTTATGAGCAGATATGAAACCAGGTGGAGAAGCTTCATTCAAAGAGGTGTTTTCATCTGATTTCAGCCAAGTTTCTGTAAGGCATAGTACATCAAGACTATAATCAGAGATGAATTCGTTCACAAGAGCTGCTTTCGAGTTAAGTGATCTTAAATTAAGTAGACCAAATTTGAGAGAGGGTTTTGAATTCAAATAGGGGTTAATATAGTTTGTTTCAATGAAGGTCAGGTTATTGTGGACCACACCACGATTCTTCCTTTTTAATTTTATTGGGATTCGGGGAACAGACACAGTCTCTATTAAATTTGACCTAAACAATGATTTATGAGGAGAAACTGTATAAAATGCCTGCGATCTAGAGTGGACACTGGGCATCATAGCAACTGCCTAGCAACGCAATAGCAACCACCCAGAACACCATAGCAACCGCCTAGGAACGCCCGAGCAACCAGCCAAAACACCACAGCAACCGCGTAGCACTGGCCTAGCAACCACCCAGAATACCATAGCAACTGCTTAGCAAAGCCCTAGCAACCACCCAGAACACCATAGCAACTGCCTAGCAACCACCCAGAACACCATACAACTGCCTAGCAATGCCCTAGCAACCACCCAGAACACCATAACAACCGCCTAGCAACGCCCTAGCAACCACCCAGAACACCATAGAAACTGCTAAGCAACTGCCTAGCAATCACCCAGACACCATAACAACCACCTAGCAACCAGCCAAAACACCATAGCAACCACCTAGCAACTGCCTAGCAACCACCCAGAACACCATAGCAACCGCCTAGCAACGCCCTAGCAACCACCCAGAACACATAACAACCGCCTAGCAACGCCCTAGCAACCACCCAGAACACCATAGCAACTGCTTAGCAACTGCCTAGCAATCACCCAGAACACCATAACAACCGCCAAGCAACCACCCAGAGAACCATAACAAACACCAAGCAATGCCATAGCAACCACCCACAACACCAAAGCAACCACCAAGCAACGCCCGATCAACCACCCAGAACACCATAGCAACTGCCTAGTAAGCCCTGGCAACGACCCAGAACACCACAGCAACCGCCTACCAACCACCCGGAACACCGTAGCAACTGCCTATCAACCACCCAGAACACCATAGCAACCGCCTAGCAACCAGCCAGAACACCATAGCAACCACCTAGAAACGCCCTAGCAACCACGCAGAACACCATATTAACTGCCTAGCAACGCCCTTGCCACCACCCAGAACACCATAGCAACCGCCTAACAACCACCCAGAACAACATAGTAACTGCCTAGCAACGCACAAGCAACGACCCAGAACTCCATAGCAACCGCCTAGTAACGCCCTAGCAACCACCCAGAACACCATAGCAACTGCTTAGCAACGCCCCAGCAACTACCCAGAACACCATAGCAACTGCCAACCAACCACCCAGAACACCAAAGCAACCACCTAGCAAGGCCATAGCAACCACCCAGAACACCATAGCAACTGCCTAGCAACGCCCTAGCAACCACCCTGAACACCAAAGCATCTGCCTAGCAACGCCCTAACAACCACCCAGAACACCATAGTAACCTCCTAGCAACCATCCAGAACATCATAGCAACTGCCTAGCAACGCCCTAGCAACCATGCAGAAAACCATAGCAACCGCCTAGCAACCACCCAGAACACCATAGCTACTGCCGAACAATGCCCTAGCAACCACCCAGAACACCATAGCTACTGCCAAGCAATGCCCTGGCAACCACCCAGAAAACCATAGCAACAGCTCAGCAACACCCTAGCAACCGCTCAGAACACCATAGCAATGCCCTAGCAACCACCCAGAACACCAAAGCAACTGCCTAGCAACGCCCTAGCAACCACCCAGAACACCATATCAACTGCCTATCAACCACCCAGAACACCATAGCAACTGCCTAGCAACGCCCTAGCAACCACCCAGAACATCATGGCAACCGCCTTGCAACGCCCTAGCAACCACCCAGAACACCATAGCAACTGCTTAGCAACTGCCTAGCAACCACGCAGAACACCAAAGCAACCGCCAAGCAACCACCGAGAGAACCATAGCAAATAGCTAGCAATGCCCTAGCAACCACCCAGAACACCAAAGCAACCACCGAGCAATGCCCTAGCAACCACCAAGAACACCATAGAAACTGCCTAGCAACGCCCTTGCAACCACCCAGAACACCAGAGCATCCGTCTAGGAACCACCCAGAATACCATAGCAACCGCCTAGTAGCAACTCAGAACAACATAGCAACTGCATAGCAATGCCCTAGAATCCATCCAGAACACCATAGCAACTGCCAAGCAATGCCCTTCGAACCACCCAGAACACCATAGCAACTGCTCAGCAATACCCTGGCAACCACCAACAACACCATAGCAACAGCCCAGCATCGCCCTAGCAACCACTCAGAACACCATGGCAATGCCCTAGCAACCACCCAGAACACCATAGCAACTGCCTAGCAACGCCCTAGCTACCACACGAAACACCATAGCTACTGCCTAGCAACGCCCTAGCAACCACCCAGAACACCATAGGAACTGCCTAGCAATGCCCTGGCAACCACCCAGAACACCATCGCAACCACCTAGCAATCACCCACAACACCATAGTAACTGCCTTGCAAGCCCTAGCAACGACCCAGAACACCATAACAACCGCCTACCAACCACCCAGAACACCATAGCAACTGCCTAGCAACGCCTTAGCAACCACCCAGAACACCATTGCAACCACCGAGCAACGCCCAAGCAACCACCCAGAACACCATAGCAACTGCCTAGCAATGCCCTGGCAACCACCAGAAGACCATAGCAACTGCCTAGCAACCACCCAAAACACCAAACCAACTGCAAAGCAACGCCTAGCAAAGACCCAGAACACCATAACAACCGCCTTGCAACCCCCTAACAACCACCCAGAACACCATAGCAACTGCTTCGCAACACCCTAGCAACCACCCAGAACACCATAGCAACCGCCTAGCAACGCCATAGCAACCACCCAGAACACCATAGCAACCGCCTAGCAACGCCATCCAAGCAACCACCCAGAACACCATAGCAACCGCCTAGGAACGCCCTAGCAACCAGCCAGAACACCACAGCAACCGCCAAGCACTGGCCTAGCAACCACCCAGAATACCATAGCAACTGCTTAGCAATGCCCTATTAACCACCCAGAAAACCATAGCAACTGCTTAGCAACGCCCTGGCAACCACCCAGAACACCATAGCAACTGCCTAGCAATGTCCTAGCAACCACCCAGAACACTATAGCAACTGCCTAGCAATGCCCTAGCAACCACCCAGAGCACCATAACAACTGCCTAACAACCGTCCAGATCACCATAGCAACCGCGTAGCAACGCCCTACCAACCACCCAGAACGCCATAGCAACTGCCTAGCAAAGCCCTAGCAACCACCCAAAACACCACAGCAACAACCTAGCAATGCCCTAGCAACCACCCAGAACGCCATAGCAACTGCCTAGCAATGCCCTAGCAACCACCCAGTACACTATAGCAACCGCCTTGCAACGCCCTACCAACCACCCAGAACGCCATAGCAACTGCCTAGCAAAGCCCTAGCAACCACCCAAAACACCACAGCAACAACCTAGCAATGCCCTAGCAACCACCCAGAACGCCATAGCAACTGCCTAGCAATGCCCTAGCAACCACCCAGTACACTATAGCAACCGCCTTGCAACGCTCTAGCAACCACCCAGAACACCATAGCAACTGCTTAGCAACGCCCTAGCAACAACCGAGAACACCATAGCAACCGCCTGGCAATGCCTTAGCAACCCCCCAGAACACCATAGCAACCGCCTAGCAACGCCTTCTAAGCAACCCTCCAGAACACCATAGCAAACGCCTAGCAACGCCTTAGCAACCACCCAGAACACCATAACAACTGCTTAACAACGCCCTAGCAACCACCCAAAACACCGTAGCAACCGCCTACAAACCACCCAGAACATTATAGCAACTGCCTAGCAACGCCCGAGCAACCACCCAGAACACCATAGCAACCACCTAGCAACGCCCTAGCAACCACCAAGAACACCATAGCAACTGCCTAGCAACGCCCTAGCAAACACCCAGAACACCAAAGCAACCGCCTAGCAAAGCCCTAGTATCCACCCAGAACACCATAGCAACCTCCTAGCAACCATCCAGAACATCATAGCAACTTCCTAGCAACGCCTTAGCAACCACCAAGAACACCAAAGCAACAGCCTAACAACGCCGTAGCAACCACCCAAAACACCATAGCAACTGCCTAGCAATGCCCTAGCAACCATCCAGAACACCACAGCAACCACCTAGCAACGCCGTAGCAACCAGCCAGAACACCATAGCAACCGCCTAGCAATGCCCTAACAACCACCTAGAACACCATAGCAACTGCTTAGCAACACCCTAGCAACCACCCAGAACACAATAGAAACGGCTTAGCAACGCCCTAGAAACCACCCAGAACACCATAACAACCACCTTGCAACGCTCATAGCAACCACCCAGAACACCGTGAACACCGCCTAGCAACTACCCAGAGCACTATAGCAACTGCCTAGCAACGCCCTAGCAACCACCAAGAACACCATAGCAACCGCCTAGCAACCACCCAAATCACCAGAGCAACCGCCTAGCAACACCCTAGCAACCCCCATAGCAACCCCCTAACAACCACCCAGAACACCATGGTAACCTCCTAGCAACCATCCAGAACATCATAGCAACTAGATAGAAACGCCCTAGCAACAACCCAGAACACCATACCAATAGCCTAACAACGCCGTAGCAACCACCCAGAACACCATAGCAACTGCCTAACAACGCCGTAGCAACCACCCAGAACACCATAGCAACTGCCTAGCAACGCCCTACAATCCACCCAAAACACCGAAGCAACTGCCTAGCACCGCCCAAGCAACCACCCAGAACACCATAGCAACTGCCTAGCAACGCCCTAGCAACCACCCAGAACACCATAGCAACCCCCTAGCAACCACCCAGAACACCATAGCAACTGCCTAACAACCACCCAGAACACCATAGCAACTGCCTAGCAACGCCCTAGCAACCACCCAGAACACCATAGCAACAGCCTAGCAACGCCCAAGTAACCACGCAGAACACCATAGCAAGAGCCTAGCAAAGCCCTAGCAACCACCCAGAACACCATAGCAACCGCCTAGCAACCACCCACAACAACATAACTACTGCTTAACAACGCCCTAGCAACCACCCAAAACACCAAAGCAACCGCCTAGCAACGCCCTAGCAACCACCCAGAGCAGCATAGTGACCGCCTAGCAACCACCCAGAGAACCATAACAACTGCCTAGCAACGCGCTAGCAACCACCCAGAGCACCATAGCAACTGCTTAGCAATGCCGTAGCTACCACCCAGAACACCATAGCAACCGCTTAGCAACCACCCAGACCACCATAGCAACTGCCTAGCAAAGCCCAAGCAACCACCCTGAACACCATCGCAACTGCAAAGCAACGCCCTTGCAACCACCCAAAACACCATAGCAACTGCCTTGCAACCACCCGGAACACCATAGCAACTGCGTAGCAACGCCCTAGCAACCACCCAGAACACCATAGAAACTGCCTAGCAACCACCCAGAACACGATAGCAACCGCCTAGCAACGCCATAGCAACCACTCAAAACACAATAGCAACTGCCTAGTAACGCCCTAGCTACCACCCAGAACAACATAGCAATCACGTAACAATGCCTTACTTACCACTCAAAACACCATAGCAACTGCCTACCATTGGCGTAGCAACCACTCAGAACATCCTAGCAACTGCCTAGCAACGCCCTAGCAACCACCCAGAATACATGGCAACGGCCCTACAACGCCCTAGCAACTATCCAGAACACCAGAGCAACCGCCTAGCAACAACCCAGAACGCCATAGCAACTGCCAAGCAACGCCCTAGCAACCACCCAGAACACCATATCAACCGCCCAGCAACCACCCACACCACCATAGCAACTGCCGAGCATCGCCCAAGCAACCACCCAAAACACCATAGCAACCGCCTAGCAATGCCCTAGCAACCATCCAGAACACCATATTAACTGCCTAGCAACGCCCTAACAACCACCCAGAACACCATAGCAACAACTTAGCAACCACCCTGAACACCATAGCAACTGCCTACCAACACCCTAGCAACGACCCAGAACACCATAGCAACTGCCTACCAACCACCCAGAACACCATTGCAACTGCCTAGCAAGGCCCTAGCAACCACCCAGAAAACCATAACAACCACCAAGCAATGCCCTAGCAACCACCAAGAACACCATAGCAACTGCCAAGCAATGCCCTTGCCATCACCCAGAACACCATAGCAACTGCCTAACGACAACCCAGAACACCATAGTAACTGCCTACCAACGCCCTAGCAACGACCCAGAGTTCCATAGGAACCGCCTAGCGACGCCCTAGCAACCACCCAGAACACCATAGCAACTGCTTAGCAACGCCCTAGCAACCACCCAGAACACCAAAGCAACTGCCTACCAACCACCCAGAACCCATCAGCAACCGCCTTGCCACGCCCTAGCAACCACCCAGAACACCATAGCAACTGCTTAGCAATGCCCTAGCAACCACCCAGAACATCAAAGCAACTGCCTACCAACCACCCAGAACACCATAGCAACTACATAGCAAGGCCCTAGCAACCACCCAGAACACCATAGCATCCGCTTATCAACGCCCTAACAACCACCCAGAACACCATAGTAACCTCCTAGCAACCACCCAGAACACCATAGCAACCGCGTAGCAACCCCCTTACAACCACCCAGAACACCATGGTATACTACTAGCAACCATCCAGAACATCATAGCAACTAGATAGCAACGCCCTAGCCACAACCCAGAACACCATACCAATAGCCTTACAACGCCGTAGCAACAGCCCAGAACACCATCGCAACTGCCTAGCAACGCCCTGCCAAACACCCAAAACACCCAAGCAACTGCCTCCCAACGCCTTAGCAACCACCCTGAACAACATAGCAACCGCCTAGCAACCACCCAGAACACCATGGCAACCGCCTAGTAACGCCCTAGCAACCACCCAGAACACCAAAGCAACCGCCTAGCAACCACCCAGAACACCATTGCAACTGCCTAGCAACGCCCTAGCAACCACCCAGAACACCATAGCAACAGCCTGGCAACGCCCTAGTAACCACGCCGAACACCATAGCAAGTGCCGATCAATGCCCTTGCAACCACCCAGAACACCATAGCAACCGCCTTGCAACCACCCAGAGCACCATAGCAACTGCTTAGCAACGCCCGAGCAACCACCCAGAACACCATAGCAACCGCCTAGCAACCACCCAGAACACCATGGCAACCGCCAAGCAACGCCCTAGCAACCACCCAGAACAGCATAGTTACCGCCTAGCAACCACCCAGAGCACCATAACAACTGCCTAGCAACGCCCTAGCTACCACCCAGAACACCATAGCAACCGCTTAGTAACGCCCATGCAACCACCCAGAATACCATAGCAACTGCTTAGCAATGCCCTAGCTACCACCCAGAACACCATAGCAACTGCTTAGCAATGGCGTAGCTACCACCCAGAACACCATAGCAACCGCTTAGCAACCACCCAGACCACCATAGCAACTGCCTAGCAAAGCCCTAGCAACCACCCTGAACACCATCGCAACCGCCAAGCAACGCCCTAGCAACCACCAAAAACACCATAGCAACCGCCTAACAACCACCCAGAACACCATAGCAACTGCCTAGCAACGCCCTAGCAACCACCCAAAACACCATAAAAACTGCCCAGCAACCACCCAGAACACCATAGCAACTGCATAGCAATGCCATAGCA
Organism: Gymnothorax reevesii; assembly: GCA_029721435.1. Taxonomy (NCBI): domain Eukaryota; kingdom Metazoa; phylum Chordata; class Actinopteri; order Anguilliformes; family Muraenidae; genus Gymnothorax; species Gymnothorax reevesii. Next base: position 63,558,589 of record CM056575.1, read on the forward strand.
ACCACTCAAAACACCATAGCAACTGCTTAGTAATGGCCTAGCAACCACCCAGAACACCATAGCAACTGCCTAGCAACGCCCTAGCAACCACCCAGAACACCATAGCAACCGCTTAGCAACGCCTTCCATGCAACCACCCAGAACACCATAGCAACTGCCTAGCAATGCCATAGCAACCACTCAAAACACCATAGCAACTGCTTAGTAATGCCCTAGCAACCACCCAGAACACCATAGCAACCACCTTGCAACGCCCAAGCAACCACCCAGAACAACATAGCAACCGCCTAGCAACGCCCTAGCAACCATCCAGAACAACATAGCAACCGCCTAGCAACGCCCTAGCAACCACCCAGAACACCATAGCAACCGCGTAGCAACCCCCTAACAACCACCCAGAACACCATGGTAACCTCCTAGCAACCATCCAGAACATCATAGCAACTAGATAGAAACGCCCTAGCAACAACCCAGAACACCATACCAATAGCCTAACAACGCCGTAGCAACCACCCAGAACACCATAGCAACTGCCTAACAACGCCGTAGCAACCACCCAGAACACCATAGCAACTGCCTAGCAACGCCCTACAATCCACCCAAAACACCGAAGCAACTGCCTAGCAACGCCCAAGCAACCACCCAGAACACCATAGCAACTGCCTAGCAACGCCCTAGCAACCACCCAGAACACCATAGCAACCCCCTAGCAACCACCCAGAACACCATAGCAACTGCCTAACACCCACCCAGAACACCATAGCAACTGCCTAGCAACGCCCTAGCAACCACCCAGAACACCATAGCAACAGCTTAGCAACGCCCAAGTAACCACGCAGAACACCATAGCAAGTGCCTAGCAATGCCCTAGCAACCACCCAGAACACCATAGCAACCGCCTAGCAACCACCCAGAGCAACATAACTACTGCTTAGCAACGCCCTAGCAACCACCCAAAACACCATAGCAACCGCCTAGCAACGCCCTAGCAACCACCCAGAGCAGCATAGTGACCGCCTAGCAACCACCCAGAGAACCATAACAACTGCCTAGCAACGCGCTAGCTACCACCAAGAACACCATAGCAACTGCTTAGCAATGCCGTAGCTACCACCCAGAACACCATAGCAACCGCTTAGCAACCACCCAGACCACCATAGCAACTGCCTAGCAAAGCCCAAGCAACCACCCTGAACACCATCGCAACTGCAAAGCAACGCCCTAGCAACCACCCAAAACACCATAGCAACTGCCTTGCAACCACCCGGAACACCATAGCAACTGCGTAGCAACGCCCTAGCAACCACCCAGAACACCATAGAAACTGCCTAGCAACCACCCAGAACACGATAGCAACCGCCTAGCAACGCCATAGCAACCACTCAAAACACAATAGCAACTGCCTAGTAACGCCCTAGCTACCACCCAGAACAACATAGCAATCACGTAACAATGCCTTACTTACCACTCAAAACACCATAGCAACTGCCTACCATTGGCGTAGCAACCACTCAGAACATCCTAGCAACTGCCTAGCAACGCCCTAGCAACCACCCAGAATACATGGCAACGGCCCTACAACGCCCTAGCAACTATCCAGAACACCAGAGCAACCGCCTAGCAACAACCCAGAACGCCATAGCAACTGCCAAGCAACGCCCTAGCAACCACCCAGAACACCATATCAACCGCCCAGCAACCACCCAGAACACCATAGCAACTGCCGAGCATCGCCCAAGCAATCACCCAGAACACCATAGCAACTGCCTAGCAACGCCCTAGCAACCACCCAGAACACCATAGCAACCGCCTAGCAACCACTCAGGACACCAAGGCAACTGCCTAGCAACGCCCTAGCAACAACCCAGAACACCATAGCAACCGCCTACCAACCACCCAGAACACCATACCAACTGCCTAGCAACGCCCTAGCAACCACCCAGAACACCATAGCAACTGCCTAGCTACGCCCTAGCAACCACTCAGAACACCATAGAAACTGACTAGCAACCACCCAGAACACCATAGCAACCGCCTCGCAACGCCATAGCAACCACTCAAAACACCATAGCAACTGCCTAGTAACGCCCTAGCAACCACCCAGAACACCAAAGCAATCACGTAACAACGCCCTACTTACCACTCAAAACACCATAGCAACTGCCTACCAATGGCGTCGCAACCACTAAGAACATCATAGCAACTGCCTAGCAACGCCCTAGCAACCACCCAGAATACAAAGCAACGGCCCTAAAACGCCCTAGCAACTATCCAGAACACCAGAGCAACCGCCTAGCAACCACCCAGAACGCCATAGCAACTGCCAAGCAACGCCCTAGCAACCACCCAGAACACCATATCAACCGCCAAGTAACCACCAAAAACACCATAGCAACTGCCTAGCAACACCCTAGCAACCACCCAGAACGCCATAGCAACTGCCAAGCAACGCCCGAGCAACCACCCAGAACACCATATCAACCGCCCAGCCACCACCCCGAACACCATAGCAACTGCCTCGCAACGCCCTAGCAACCACCCAGAACACCATAGCAACCGCCTAGCAACCACTCAGGACACCAAGGCAACTGCCTAGCAACGCCCTAGCAACCACCAAGATCACCATAGCAACTGCTTAGCAACACCCTAGCAACAACCCAGAACATCATAGCAACCACCTATCAACCACCCAGAACACCATATCAACCGCCTAGCAACCAAACAGAACGCCACAGCAACTGCCTAGCAACGCCCTAGCAACCACCCAGAACACCATAGCAACTGCCTAGCAACCACCCAGAACACCATAGCAACTGCTTAGCAATGCCCTAGCAACGACCCAGAAAGCCATAGCAACTGCCTAGCAATGCCCTAGCAACCACCCAGAACACCAAAGCAACCGCTTAGCAACCACTAAGGACACCAAAGCAACTGCCTAGCAACACCCTAACAACCACCCACATCACCATAGCAACTGCCTAGCCACGCCCTAGCAACCACAGAGAACACCATAGCAACCGCCTACCAACCACCCAGAACACCATAGCAACTGCCTAGCAACTACCCAGAACACCATAGCAACTGCCTAGCAACGCCGTAGCAACCACCCAGAACCCCATAGCAACCGCCTTGCAACCACTCAGGACATCAGGGCAACTGCCTAGCAACGCCCTAGCAACCACCAAGATCACCATAGCAACTGCCTAGCAACGCCCTAGAAACCACCCAGAACACCATCGCAACCGCTTAGCAAATGCCCTAGCAACCACACAGAACACCATAGCAACAACCTAGCAACTACCCAGAACACCATAGAAACTGCCTAGCAACACCCTAGCAACCACCAGGAACACCATAGCAACTGCCTAGCAACCAACCAGAACGCCATAGCAACTGCCTAGCAATGCCCTAGCAACCACCCAGAACACTATAGCAACTGCCTAGCAACCACCCAGAACACCATAGCAACTGCCTAGCAACGCCCATGCAACCACCCAGAACACCATTGCAACCGCCTAGCAAATGCCCTAGCAACCACACAGAACACCATAGCAACCACCTAGCAACCACCCAGAACACCATAGAAACTGCCTAGCAACACCCTAGCAACCACCCGGAACACCATAGCAACTGCCTAGCAATGCCCTAGCAACCACCCAGTACCTCATAGCTACTGCTTAGCAACGCCCTAGCAACCACCCAGAACACCATATCAACCGCCTCGCAACCAACCATAACGCCATAGCAACTGCCTAGCAACGCCCTAGCAACCACCCAGAACACCATTGCAACTGCCTAGCAACCACCCAGAACACCATAGCAACTGCTTAGCAATGCCCTAGCAACCACCCAGAAAGCCATAGCAACTGCCTAGCAACGCCCTAGCAACTATCCAGAACACCAAAGCAACCACTTGGCAACCACTCAGGACACCAAGGCAACTGCCTAGCAAGACCATAGTTACCACCCACATCACCATAGCAACCGCCTAGCCACGCCCTAGCAACCAGCAAGAACACCATAGCAACTGCCTACCAACCACCCAGAACACCATAGCAACTGCCTAGCAACGCCCTATCAACCACCCAGAATACCATAGCAACCGCCTAGCAACGCCCTCGCAACCACCCAGAACACCATAGCAACTGCCTAGCAACCACCCAGAACACCAAAGCAACTGCCTAGCAACGCCCTAGCAACCACCCAGGACACCATAGCAACCACCTGGCAATACCCTAGCAACCACACAGAACACCATAACAACCACCTAGCAACTGCCAAGCAACCACCCAGAGCACCAAAGCAACTGCTTAGCAATGCCCTAGCAACCACACAGAAAGCCATAGCAACTGCCTAGCAACGCCCTAGCAACCACCCAGAACACCAAAGCAACCGCTTGGCAACCACTCAGGACACCATAGCAACTGCCTAGCAAGGCCCTCGCAACCACTCAGAGCACCATAGCAACTGCCTAGCAACGCCCTAACAACCACCCAGAACACCATAGCAACCACCGAGCAACTCCTTACCAACCACTCAGAACAATATATCAACCACCTTACAATGCTCTAACAATCACTCAGAACACCATAGCAACTGCATAGCAACACCTTAGCAATCACTCAGAACACCATACCAACTGCCTAGCATTGCCCTAGAAACCACACAGAACACCATAACAACTGCCTTGCAACCACCCAGAACACCATAGCAACTGACTAGCAACGCCCTAGCAACCACCCAGAACACCATAGCAACCGCCTAGCAACGCCCTAGCAACCACCCAGAACACCATAGCAACCGCCTAGACACCACCCAGAACACCAAAGCAACTGCATAGCAATGCCCTAGCACCCACCCAGAACACCATAGCAGCTGCCTAGCAACACCCTCACAAGTACACAGAACACCATAGCAACTGCCTAGCAACAGTTTCAGCCAGTCCTCATTATGGCAAATTACAATATAATAATGTAACTTTTCAAGCTACTCAACTTATCAACTGTTCAGTTATTCCAACTCCTGATTGTTCTCGACTATGACTTCCACCAACCTGTCTCAAAATAAAAGTCCTTACTACAATTCTTCACCATGAAAAATTTCACGATGAAAAATTTCCATCTGACAGCTGTCATCAACTATGACTCCCGCAAACTGTGTCCTTTGTCCACATCTGTTTCAAAATAAATGTCCTCACCACTACCATTATTATCCTACTAAAAACCTAGCTACCAATATCATAATGCAATGATTTGTGACAAACTCCACCTGACGCAACTACACTTTTCATTTTCAATGCACACGTAATTCCCTGGAACTACATTATCTCGTTCTTATTATTATTCTTCTAACACACTTAATGCGGCCTCAACCATTTATCGTACAAACTTCATTCAAACTGCGTTGCTTAGGTCTTACTTAGGACACCTGTGCAATGTATTTTTCATCTTTGTAACTTTAAAACTTTTTGAGTTATTAATAAAAAACTATAAATTTTTTCCCCCCATAGACTTAACATTGGCATTATGACATCACAATAGGGCCATGAAGCAAATGGAATCTTGTGCCAGAAGTTCTGACCACCTGCTGTAACTGTCAGTTTCGAAGGCTGTAAGACTACAATCTGGCTCTCTTGAGACTACAGCTTCCTTACAGCTTTCCTTCCTTCTATTTTCTGTCATTCCTTCTTTCTTGTTCCCCTGTTTCTCTCCTTCATTCCATCTTCCTTTATTCATTCTTTCTTTCCTATTTTCCTTCCCTTTATCCTTCCTTTCATCCTTCCTTCCATTCTTCCTCCCTACCAATTTTCTTTCCTTCCTTCCTGAGTTTGTCTTTCCTTCCATCATGCCTTCTTTCCTTCCTTCATACCTACTTTCCTTCCTATCTCTCTTCCTTTCTTCTTTCTGCTTTCCCTCTCTTTCCTTCCCTCTTTCTTTCTTTACTTTTTCTTTCCTTCCTTCTGTCGTTCCTTCTGTTTTTCATTTCTTCTTCCTCACTTCCTTCTCTTCTTTCCTTCCTTCCTTCCTTCTTTCTATCTTTACTTAAATCCTTCTTCTTCCCTTCTTCCTTTCCTCCCTTCCGTACTTCCTTCTTTCCCACATTCCTCTGTTTCTTTCCATCAATCCTTGCCTTCTTTCCTTTGTTCTTTCCTGCATTCCTTTGATTTCCTTTTTTTAAAATTATATTCCTTCTTTCCTTACTTCCCTCGTTAGTTCCTTCTTTCTCTACTTCCTTCCTTGTCATAATTCCAAACTTTTTCGTAATCGCACAGTTTGCTACTTCTCCCAATTTTCACCCAATCCCCAAACAATACACATCAACACCCTAGCAACAACAAGAACAACATAGCAACTGTCTAGCAATGCCCAAGCAAATATTCAGAACACCATAGCAACCGCCAAGCAACCACCCAAAACACCATAGCAACTGCCTAGCAACCACCCAGAACACTATAGCAACTGCCAAACAACGCCCTAGCAACCACCCAGAACACCATAGCAACTGCCTAGAAACGCCCTAACTACCTCCCAGAACACCATAGAAACTGCCTAGCAACGCCCTAGCAACCACCATGAACACAATAGCAACCGCCTAGCAACCACCCACAACACCATAGTAACTGCCTAACAACGCCCCAGCAACCACCCAGAACACCACAGCAACCGCCTAGCAACGCCCTAGCAACCACCCAGAACACCAAAGCTACCGCCAAACAACCCCCCAGAACACCATAGCAACTGCCTAGCAATGCCCTAGCAACCACCCAGGACACCATTGGAACCGCCTAGCAACCACTCAGGACACCAAAGCAACTGCCTAGCAAAGCCTTAGCAACCACCCAGATTACCATAGCAACCACCTGGCAAATCCCTAGCAACCACCCAGAACACCAAAGCAACCGCCTAGCAACCAACCAGAACACCATAGCAACTGCCGAGTAACGCCCTAGCAACCACCCAGAACACCATAGCAACCGCCTAGCCACGCCCTAGCAACCACAGAGAACACCATAACAACCGCCTACCAACCACCCAGAACACCATAGCAACTGCCTAGCAACTACCCAGAACACCATAGCAACTGCCTAGCAACGCCGCAGCAACCACCCAGAACCCCATAGCAACCGCCTTGCAACCACTCAGGACATCAGGGCAACTGCCTAGCAACGCCCTAGCAACCACCAAGATCACCATAGCAACTGCCTAGCAACGGCCTAGCAATGCCCTAACAACCACCAGGAACACCATAGCAACCACCTAGCAATGCCTTAGCAACCACACAGAACACCATGGCAACCGCCTGGCAACACCCTACCAACCACCTAGAACACATAGCAACCACCTAGCAATGCCCTATCAAGCACTCAAAACACCATAGCAACTGCCTAGCACACCCTAGCAACCACCAAGAAGACCATTACAACCTCCTAGCAAGGCCCGAGCAACCTTTCAGAACACCATAGCAACTGCCTTGCAATGCCCTAGCAACCACCCAGAACACCATAGCAGCTGCCTAGCAATGCCCTAGCAACCACCCAGAACACCATAGCAACCGCCTAGCAACAGTTTCAGCCAGTCCTCATTATGACAAATTACAATAGAATAATGTAACTTTTTAAGCTACTCAACTTATCGACCGTTCAGCCATTCCAACTCCTGATTGTTATTGACTATGACTTCCGCCAACTGTTTCCTCTGCCAAAACCTGTCTCAAAATAAAAGTCCTTGCTACAATTCTTCACGATTAAAAAATTTCACTATTAAATATTTCCATATGACAGCTGTCATCAACTATGACTCTTGTAAACTGTTTCCTCAGTCCACATCGCTTTCAAAATAAATGTCCTCACCACTACCATAATTATCCTACTTAAAACCTAGCTACCAATATCATAATGCAATGATTTGTAATAACTCCACCTTATGCAACTACACTTTGCATTTTCAATGCACTCGTAATTCCCTGGAATTACATTATCTAGTTATTATTAGTGTGCATTGAAAATGCTCACTATTGTTATCCTGGTCTTCTTATTATTATTATTATTAGTGTGCATTGAAAATGCTCACTATTGTTATCCTGGTCTTCTTCTTATTAGTGTGCATTGAAAATGCTCACTATTGTTATCCTGGTCTTCTTATTATTATTAGTGTGCATTGAAAATGCTCACTATTGTTATCCTGGTCTTCTTATTATTAGTGTGCATTGAAAATGCTCACTATTGTTATCCTGGTCTTCTTATTATTAGTGTGCATTGAAAATGCTCACTATTGTTATCCTGGTCTTCTTATTATTATTAGTGTGCATTGAAAATGCTCACTATTGTTATCCTGGTCTTCTTCTTATTATTATTATTATTATTATTATTATTATTATTAGTGTGCATTGAAAATGCTCACTATTGTTATCCTGGTCTTCTTCTTATTATTATTATTATTATTATTAGTGTGCATTGAAAATGCTCACTATTGTTATCCTGGTCTTCTTATTATTATTATTATTATTATTATTATTATTATTATTAGTGTGCATTGAAAATGCTCACTATTGTTATCCTGGTCTTCTTATTATTATTATTATTATTATTATTATTATTATTATTATTATTATTATTATTCTAACACACTTAATGCGGCCTCAACCGTTTATCGTAGAAACTTCATTCAAACTGCGTTGCGTAGGTCTTACTTAGGACACCTGTGCAATGTATTTTTCATCTTTGTAACTTTTATACTTTTTGAGTTATTAATAAAAAACTATAAATTTTTTCCTCCCACAGACTTAACATTGGCATTATGACATCACAATAGGGCCATTAAGCAAATGGAATCTTGTGCCAGGTGTTCTGACCACCTGCTGTAACTGTCAGTTTCTCAGGCTGTAAGACTACAATCTGGCTCTCTTGAGACTACAGCTTCCTTACTGCTTTCCTTCCTTCTATTTTCTGTCGTTCCCTCTTTCTTTTCTGCTCATCTTTCTTTCCTTCCTTCCTTCCTTCCTTTATTCGTTCCTCCTTTCCTCCTTTACTTCCTTCTATCCTGCCTTTCATCCTTCCTCCCATTCTTCCTCCCTACCAATTTTCTTTCCTACCATCCTTAGTTTTTCTTTCCTTCCATCATGCCTTCTTTCATTCCTTCATATCCTTCTTATCTTTCTTCCTTTCTTCTTTCTGCTTTCCCTCTCTTTCCCTCCCTCTTCCTTTCTTTACTTTTTCTTTCCTTCCTTCTCTCTTTCCTTCTGTTTTTCATTTCTTCTTCCTCACTTCCTTCCTTACTTCCTTCTATCTTTACTTAAATCCTTCTTCTTCCCTTCTTCCTTTCCTTCCTTCCTTACTTCCTTCTTTCCTTCATTCCTCTGTTTCTTTCCATCCATCCTCGCCTTCTTTCCTTTGTTCTTTCCTGCCTTCCTTTGATTTCCTTCTTTTTTCCTATATTCCTTCTTTCCTTACTTCCCTCATTAGTTCCTTCTTTCCCTCCTTCCTTCCTTGTTAATATTCCAAATAATTTCGTAATCATACGGTTCACTACTTCTCCCAGTTTTCACTCGATCCCCAAACAAGACACATCAACGCCCTAGCAACAACAAGAACAACATAGCAACTGTCGAGCAATGCCCAAGCAAATATTCAGAACACCATAGCAACCGCCAAGCAACCACCCAAAACACCATAGCAACTGCCTAGCACCCACCCAGAACACTATAGCAACTGCCAAACAACGCCCTAGCAACCACCCAGAACACCATAGCAACCGCCTAGCAACCACCCAGAACACCAAAGCAACTGCCTAGCAACGCCCTAGCAACCACCCAGAACACCATAGCAACCGCCTAGCAACGCCCTCACAACCACCAAGAACACCATAGCAACTGCCTAGCAACCACCCAGAACACCATAGCAACTGCCTAGCAACGCCCTAGCAACCACCCAGAACACCATAGCAACCGCCTAGCAACCACCCAAAACACCATAGCAACTGCCTAGCAACGCCCTAGCAACCACCCAGAACACCATAGCAATCGCCTAGCAACCACCCAGAACACCATAGCAACTGCCTAGCAACGCCCCAGCAACCACCCACAACACCATAGCCACCCCCCAGCAACCACCCAAAACACCATAGCACCTGCCTAGCCACGCCCTAGCAACCACCCAGAACACCTTAGCAACCGCCTAGCAACCACCCAGAACACCATAGCAACTTCCTAGCAACGCCCTAGCAACCACACAGAACACCATAGGAATCGCCTTGCAACGCCCTAGCAACCACCCAGAACACCATAGCAACCGCCCAGCAACCACCCAGAACACCATAGCAACTGCCTAACAACACCCAAGCAACCACCCAGAACACCATAGCAACTGCCTAGCAACCACCCAGAACACCATAGCAACTGCCTAGCAACGCCCTACCAACCACCCAGAACACCATAGCAACCACCTAGCAACCACTCAAAACACCATAGCAACTGCCTAGCAACGCCCTAGCAACCACCCAGAACACCATAGCAACCGCCTAGCAACCACCCAGAACACCATAGCAACTGCCTAGCAACACCCTAACAACCACCCAGAACACCATAGCAACCGCCTAGCAACGCCCTTGCAACCTCCCAGAACACCATAGCAACAGCCTAGAAAGGCCCTAGCAACCATCCAGAACACCATAGCAACCGCCTAGCTACCACCCAGAACACCATAGCAACTGCCTAGCAACGCCCTAGCAACCACCCAGAACACCATAGCAACCGCCTAGCAACCACCCAGAACACCATTGCAACTGCCTAGCAACACCCTAACAACCACCCAGAACACCATAGCAACCGCCTAGCAACGCCCTAGCAACCACCTAGAACACCATAGCAACAGCCAAGCAACCATCAGAACACCATAGCAACTGCCTAGCAACGCCCTAGCAACCACCCAGAACACCATAGCAACCGCCTAGCAACCACCCAGAACACCATAGCAACCACCTAGCTACCACCCAAAACACCATAGCAACTGCCTAGCAACGCCCTAGCAACCACCCAGAACACCATAGCAACTGCCTAACAACCACCCAGAACACCATAGCAACACCCTAGCAACCACCCAGAACACCATAGCAACCGCCTAGCAACCATCTAGAACACCATAGCAACTGCCTAGCAACGCCCTAGCAACCACCCAGAACACCTTAGCAACCGCCTAGCAACCACCCAGAACACCATAGCAACCGCCTAGCTACCACCCAGAACACCATTGCAACCGCCTAGCAACCACCCAGAACACCAGAGCAACTGCCTAACAACCACCCAGAACACCATAGCAACCGCCTAGCAACCATCTAGAACACCATAGCAACTGCCTAGCAACGCCCTAGCAACGACCCAGAACACCATAGCAACGGCCTAGCAACCACCCAGAACACCATAGCAACCGCCTAGCAACGCCCTAGCAAGCACCCAGAACACCATAGCAACTGCCTAGCAACGCCCTAGCAACCACCCAGAACAACATAGCAACGCCCTAGCAACCACCCAGAACACCATAGCAACTGCCAAGTAACACCCTAGCAACCACCCAGAACACCATAGCAACCGCCTAGCAACGCCGTAGCAACCACCCAGAACACCATAGCAACTGCTTAGCAACGCCCAAGCCACCACCCAGAACGCCATAGCAACCACCCTAACTACCACCCAGAACATCATAGCAACTGCCTACCAACGCCCTAGCAACCACCCAGAACACCACAGCAACTGCCTAGCAACGCCCTAGCAACCACCCAGAACACCATAGCAACTGCCTTGCAACACCCTAGCAACCACCCAGAACACCATAGCAACGGGCTAGCAACCACGCAGAACAGCATAGCAACTGCTTAGCAAAGCCCTAGCAACCACCCAGAATGCCATAGCAAGCGCCAAGCAACCACCCAGAACCCCATAGCAACGCTCTAGCAACCACCCAGAACGCCAAAGCAATCGCCTAGCAACGCCCTATCAACCACTCAGAACACCATAGCAACCGCTTAGCAAGGCCCTAGCAACCACCCAGAACACGAAAGCAGCTGCCTAGCAACACCCTCACAAGTACATAGAACACCATAGCAACTGCCTAACAACTGTTACAGCCAGTCCTCATTATGTCAAATTACAATAAAAAAATGTAACTTTTTAAGCTACTCAACTTATCAACCTTTCAGCCATTCCAACTCCTGATTGTTTTCGACTATGACTTCCGGCAACTGTTTCTTCTGCCCAATCCTGTCTCAAAATATAAGTCCTTACTACAATTCTTCACTATTAAAAAATGTCACTATTAAAAATTTCCATATGACAGTTGTCATCAACTATGACTCCCGCAAACTATTTCCTCAGTCCACATCTGTTTCAAAATAAAAGTCCTCACCACTACCATAATTATCCTACTAAAAACGTAGCTACCAATATCATAATGCAATGATATGTGACAAACTCCACCTTATGCAACTACACTTTGCATTTTCAATGCACACGTAATTCCCTGGAATTACATTATCTAGTTATTATTATTATTAGTGTGCATTGAAAATGCTCACTATTGTTATCCTGGTCTTCTTCTTATTATTATTATTATTATTATTATTCTAACACACTTAATGCGGCCTCAACCGTTTATCGTAGAAACTTCATTCAAACTGCGTTGCGTAGGTCTTACTTAGGACACCTGTGCAATGTATTTTTCATCTTTGTAACTTTTATACTTTTTGAGTTATTAATAAAAAACTATAATTTTTTTCCTCCCACAGACTTAACATTGGCATTATGACATCACAATAGGGCCATTAAGCAAATGGAATCTTGTGCCAGGTGTTCTGACCACCTGCTGTAACTGTCAGTTTCTCAGGCTGTAAGACTACAATCTGGCTCTCTTGAGACTACAGCTTCCTTACTGCTTTCCTTCCTTCTATTTTCTGTCATTCCTTCTTTCTTTTTCCCTCCTATTTCTTTCCTTCGTTCCTTCCTTCCTTTATTCGTTCCTGCTTTCCTACTTTACTTCCTTCTGTCCTGCCTTTCATCCTTCCTCCCATTCTTCCTCCCTACCAATTTTCTTTCCTACCTTCCTTAGTTTTTCTTTCCTTCCATCATGCCTTCTTTCATTCCTTCATATCCTTCTTATCTTTCTTCCTTTCTTCTTTCTGCTTTCCCTCTCTTTCCCTCCCTCTTCCTTTCTTTACTTTTTCTTTCCTTCTTCTCTCTTTCCTTCCGTTTTTCATTTCTTCTTCCTCACTTCCTTCCTTCCTTCTATCTTTACTTAAATCCTTCTTCTTCCCTTCTTCCTTTCCTTCCTTCTTTACTTCCTTCTTTCCTTCATTCCTCTGTTTCTTTCCATCTATCCTCGCCTTCTTTCCTTTGTTCTTTCCTGCCTTCCTTTGATTTCCTTCTTTTTTCCTATATTCCTTCTTTCCTTACTTCCCTCATTAGTTCCTTCTTTCCCTCCTTCCTTCCTTGTTAATATTCCAAATAATTTCGTAATCGTACGGTTCACTACTTCTCCCAGTTTTCACTCGATCCCCAAACAAGACACATCAACGCCCTAGCAACAACAAGAACAACATAGCAACTGTCGAGCAATGCCCAAGCAAATATTCAGAACACCATAGCAACCGCCAAGCAACCACCCAAAACACCATAGCAACTGCCTAGCAACCACCCAGAACACTATAGCAACTGCCTAGCAACGCCCTAGCAACCACCCAGAACACCATAGCAACCGCCTAGCAACCACCCAGAACACCATAGCAACTGCCTAGCAACGCCCTAGCAACCACCCAGAACACCATAGCAACCGCCTAGCAACCACCCAGAACACCATAGCAACCGCCTAGCAACCACCCAGAACACCATAGCAACTGCCTAGCAACGCCCTAGCAACCACCCAGAACACCTAAGCAACTGCCTAGCAACGCCCTAGCAACCACCCAGAACGCTATAGCAACTGCCTAGCAACGCCCTAGCAACCACCCAGAACACCATAGCAACCACCTAGCAACCACCCAAAACACCATAGCAACTGCCTAGCAACGCCCTAGCAACCACCCAGAACACCATAGCAACCGCCTAGCAACCACACAGAACACCATAGCAACTGCCTAGCAACACCCTAACAACCACCCAGAACACCATAGCAACCGCCTAGCAACGCCCTAGCAACCACCCAGAACACCATAGCAACAGCCCAGCAATGCCCTAGCAACCACCCAGAACACCATAGCAACCGCCTCGCAACCACCCAGACCACCATAGCAACTGCCTAGCACCGCCCTAGCAACCACCCAGAACACCATAGCAACCGCCTAGCAACCACCCAAAACACCATAGCACCCGCCTAGCAACCACCCAGAACACCATAGCAACTGCCTAGCACCGCCCTACCAACCACCCAGAACACAATAGCAACTGCCTAGCAACCACCCAGAACACCATAGCAACCACCTAGCAACCACCCAGAACACCATAGCAACTGGCTAGCAACGCCCTAGCAACCACCCAGAACACCATAGCAACCACCTAACAACCACCTAAAACACCATAGCAACTGCCTATCGACACCCCAGCAACCACCCAGAACACCATAGCAACCGCCTAGCAACCACCCAGAACACCATAGCAACTGCCTAGCAACGCCCTAGCAACCACCCAGAACACCATAGCAAACGCCTAGCAACCACCCAGAACACCATAGCAACCGCCTAGCAACCACCCAGAACACCATAGCAACTGCCTAGCAACGCCCTAGCAACCACCCAGAACACCACAGTAACTGCCTCGCAACGCCCTAGCAACCAGCCAGAACGCTATAGCAACTGCCTAGCAACGCCCTAGCAACCACCCAGAACACCATAGCAACCGCCTAGCAACCACCCAGAACACCATAGCAACTGCCTAGCAACGCCCTAGCAACCACCCAGAACACCATAGCAACCGCCTAGCAACGCCCTAGCAACCACCCAGAACACCATAGCAACAGCCTAGCAATGCCCTAGCAACCACCCAGAACACCATAGCAACCGCCTAGCAACCACCCAGAACACCATAGCAACTGCCTAGCAACGCCCTAGCAACCACCCAGAACACCATAGCAACCGCCTAGCAACCACCCACAACACCATAGCAACCGCCTAGCAACCACCAAGAACACCATAGCAACTGCCTAGCAACGCCCCAGCAACCACCCAGAACACCATAGCAACCGCCTAGCAACCACCCATAACACCATAGCAACTGCCTAGCAACGCCCAAGCAACCACCCAGAACACCATAGCAACCACCTAGCAACCACCCAAAACACCATAGCAACTGCCTAGCAACACCCTCGCAACCACCCAGACCACCATAGCAACCGCCTAGCAACCACCCAGAACACCATAGCACCTGCCTAGCAACACCCTAACAACCATCCAGAACACCATAGCAACCGCCTAGCAACGCCCTAGCAACCACCCAGAACACCATAGCAACAGCCTAGCAATGCCCTAGCAACCTCCCAGAACACCATAGCAACCGCCTAGCAAGGCCCTAGCAACCACCCAGAACACCATAGCAACCGCCTAGCAATGCCCTAGCAACCTCCTAGAACACCATAACAACCGCCAAGCAACCACCCAGCACACCATAGCAACTGCCTAGCAACGCCCTAGCAACCACCCAGAACACCATAGCAACCGCCTAGCAACCACCCAGAACACAATAGCAACCGCCTAGCTACCACCCAGAACACCATAGCAACGCCCTAGCAACCACCCAGAACACCATAGCAACTGCCTAGCAACGCCCTAGCAACCACCCAGAACACCATAGCAACCGCCTAGCAACCATCAGAACACCAAAGCAACTGCCTAGCAACGCCCTAGCAACCACCCAGAACACCATAGCAACCGCCTAGCAACCACCCAGACCACCATAGCAACCGCCTAGCAACAACACAGAACACCATAGCAACTGCATAGCAATGATCTAGCAACCACCCAGAACACCATTGCAACCGCCTTGCTACCACCCAGAACACCATAGCAACCGACTAGCAACCTCCCAGAACACCAGAGCAACCGCCTAACAACCACCCAGAACACCATAGCAACACCCTAGCAACCACCCAGAACACCATAGCAACCGCCTAGCAACCATCCAGAACACCATAGCAACAGCCTAGCAACGCCCTAGCAACCACCCAGAATACCATAGCAACGCCCTAGCAACCACCCAGAACACTATAGCAACCGCCTAGCAACGCCCGAGCAACCACCCAGAACACCATAGCAACCGCCTAGCAACGCCCTAGCAACCAGCCAGAACATCATAGCAACCACCTAGCAACCACCCAGAACACCATAGCAACTGCCTAGCAACACCCTAGCAACCACCCAGAACACCATAGCAACCGCCTGGCAATGCCGTGGCAACCACCCAGAACACCATACCAACTGCTTAGCAATGCCCTAGCAACCACCCAGAACGCCATAGCAACCACCCTAACAACCACCCAGAACACAATAGCAACTGCCTAGCAACGCCATAGCAACCACCCAGAACACCATAGCAACGGCCTAGCAACCACCCAGAACAGCATAGCAACTGCCTAGCAACACCCTAGCAACCACCCAGAACACCATAGCAACCACCTAGCAACGCCCTAGCAACCACCCAGAACATCATAGCAACTGCTTAGCAAAGCCCTAGCAACCACCCAGAATGCCATAGCAACCGCCTAGCAACCACCCAGAACCCCATAGCAACGCCCGAACAACCACCCAGTACGCCATGGCAACCGCCTTGCAACTACCCAGAACACCATAGCAACCGCCTAGCAATGCCCTATCAACCACCCAGAACACCATAGCAACTGCCTAGCAATGCCCTAGCAACCACCCAGAACACGATAGCAGCTGCCTAGCAACACCCTCACAAGTACACAGAACACCATAGCAACTGCCTAACAACTGTTACAGCCAGTCCTCATTATGTCAAATTACAATAAAAAATGTAACTTTTTAAGCTACTCAACTTATCAACCTTTCAGCCATTCCAACTCCTGATTGTTTTCGACTATGACTTCCGGCAACTGTTTCTTCTGCCCAATCCTGTCTCAAAATATAAGTCCTAACTACAATTTTTCACTATAAAAAAATGTCACTATTAAAAATTTCCATATGACAGTTGTCATCAACTATGACTCCCGCAAACTGTTTCCTCAGTCCACATCTGTTTCAAAATAAAAGTCCTCACCACTACCAAAATTATCCTACTAAAAACGTAGCTACCAATATCTTAATGCAATGATATGTTACAAACTCCACCTTATGCAACTACACTTTGCATTTTCAATGCACACGTAATTCCCTGGAATTACATTATCTAGTTATTATTATTATTCTTCTAACACACTTAATGCGGCCTCAACCGTTTATCGTAGAAACTTCATTCAAACTGCGTTGCGTAGGTCTTACTTAGGACACCTGTGCAATGTATTTTTCATCTTTGTAACTTTTATACTTTTTGAGTTATTAATAAAAAACTATAAATTTTTTCCTCCCACAGACTTAACATTGGCATTATGACATCACAATAGGGCCATTAAGCAAATGGAATCTTGTGCCAGGTGTTCTGACCACCTGCTGTAACTGTCAGTTTCTCAGGCTGTAAGACTACAATCTGGCTCTCTTGAGACTACAGCTTCCTTACTGCTTTCCTTCCTTCTATTTTCTGTCATTCCTTCTTTCTTTTTCCCTCCTATTTCTTTCCTTCGTTCCTTCCTTCCTTTATTCGTTCCTTCTTTCCTACTTTACTTTCTTCTATCCTGTCTTTCATCCTTCCTCCCATTCTTCCTCCGTACCAATTTTCTTTCCTACCTTCCTTAGTTTTTCTTCCCTTCCATCATGCCTTCTTTCATTCCTTCATATCCTTCTTATATTTCTTCCTTTCTTCTTTCTGCTTTCCCTCTCTTTCCTTCCCTCTTCCTTTCTTTACTTTTTCTTTCCTTCCTTCTCTCTTTCCTTCTGTTTTTCATTTCTTCTTCCTCACTTCCTTCCTTCCTTCCTTCCTTCCCTCTATCTTTACTTAAATCCTTCTTCTTCCCTTCTTCCTTTCCTTCCTTCTTTACTTCCTTCTTTCCTTCATTACTCTGTTTCTTTCCATCCATCCTCGCCTTCTTTCCTTTGTTCTTTCCTGCCTTCCTTTGATTTCCTTCTTTTTTTCCTATATTCCTTCTTTCCTTACTTCCCTCATTAGTTCCTTCTTTCCCTCCTTCCTTCCTTGTTAATATTCCAAATAATTTCATAATCGTACGGTTCACTACTTCTCCCAGTTTTCACTCGATCCCCAAACAAGACACATCAACGCCCTAGCAACAACAAGAACAACATAGCAACTGTCGAGCAATGCCCAAGCAAATATTCAGAACACCATAGCAACTGCCTAGCAACCACCCAAAACACCATAGCAACTGCCCTAGCAACCACCCAGAACACTATAGCAACTGCCAAGCAACGCCCTAGCAACCACCAAAAACACCATAGCAACCGCCAAGCAACCACTCAGAACACCAAAGCAACTGCCTAGCAACGCCCTAGCAACCACCCAGAACACCATAGCAACCGCCTAGCAACGCCCTAACCACCACCAAGAACACCATAGCAACTGCCTAGTAACCACCCAGAACACCATAGCAACTGCCTAGCAACGCCCTAACAACCACCCAGAACACCATAGCAACCGCCCAGCAACCACCCAAAACACCATAGCAACTGCCTAGCAACGCCCTAGCAACCACCAAGAACACCTTAGCAACCGCCTAGCAACCACCCAGAACACCATAGCAACTGCCTAGCAACGCCCTAGCAACCACCCAGAACACCATAGCAACCGCCTAGCAACCACCCAGACCACCATAGCAACTGCCTAGCAACACCCGAGCAACCACCCAGAACACCATAGCAACCGCCAAGCCACCACCCAGAACACCATAGCAACCGCCTAGCAACCACCCAGAACACCATAGCAACTGCCTAGCAACACCCGGGCAACCACCCAGAACACCATAGCAACCGCCTAGCAACCACCCAGCACACCATAGCAACTGCCTAGCAACGCGCTAGCAACCACCCAGAACACCATAGCAACCGCCTAGCAACCACCCAGAACACCATAGCAACTGCCTAGCAACGCCCTAGCAACCACCCAGAACACCATAGCAACTGCCTAGCAACGCCCTAGCAACCACCCAGAACACCATAGCAACCGCCTAGCACCCACCCAAAACACCATAGCAACCGCCTAGCAACCACCCAGAACACCATAGCAACTGCCTAGCAACACCCGAGCAAGCACCCAGAACACCATAGCAACCGCCTAGCAACCACCCAGAACACCATCGCAACTGCCTAGCAACGCCCTAGCAACCACCCAGAACACCATAGCAACCACCTACCAACCACCCAAAATACCATAGCAACCGCCTAGCAACCACCCAGAACACCATAGCAACTGCCTAGCAACGACCTAGCTACCACCCAGAACACCATAGCAACTGCCTAACAACCACCCAGAACACCATAGCAACTGCCTAGCGATACCCTAACAACCACCCAGAACACCATAGCAACCGCCTAGCAACGCCCTAGCAACCACCCAGAACACAATAGCAACCGCCAAGCGACCACCAAGAACACAATAGCAACCGCCTAGCTACCACCCAGAACACCATAGCAACTGCCTAGCAACGCCCTAGCAACCACCCAGAACACCATAGCAACCGCCTAGCAACCATCAGAACACCATAGCAACTGCCTAGCAACGCCCTAGCAACCACCCAGAACACCATGGCAACCGCCTAGCAACCACCCAGAACACCATAGCAACCGCCTAGCAACCACCCAGAACACCATAGCAACTGCCTAGCAACGACCTAGCTACCAAGCAGAACACCATAGCAACCGCCTAGCTACCACCCAGAACACCAAAGCAACCGCCAAGCAACCACCCAGAACACCATAGCAACACCCTATTAACCACCCAGAACACCATAGCACCCGCCTAGCAACCATCCAGAACACCATAGCAACTGCCTAGCAACGCCCTAGCAACCACCCAGAACACCATAGCAACGCCCTAGCAACCACCCGGAACACCACAGCAACCGCCTAGCAACGCCCGAGCAACCACCCAGAACACCATAGCAACCGCCTAGCAACGCCCTAGCAACCACCCAGAACACCATAGCAACCACCTAGCAACCACCCAGAACACCATAGCAACTGCCTAGCAACACCCTAACAACCACCCAGAACACCATAGCAACCGCCTAGCAACGCCGTAGCAACCACCCAGAACACCATATCAACTGCTTTGCAATGCCCTAGCAACCACCCAGAACGCCATAGCAACCACCCTAACAACCACCCAGAACACCATAGCAACTGCCTAGCAACGCCCTAGCAAACACCCAGAACACCAAAGCAACTGCCTAGCAACGCCCTAGCAACCACCCAGAACACCATAGCAACTGCCTAGCAACGCCCTAGCAACCACCCAGAACACCAAAGCAACTGCCGAGCAACGCCCTAGCAACCACCCAGAACACCATAGCAACGGCCTAGCAACCACCCAGAACAGCATAGCAACTGCCTAGCAACACCCTAGCAACCACCCAGAACACCATAGCAACCACCTAGCAACGCCATATCAACCACCCAGAACATCATAGCAACTGCTTAGCAAAGCCCTAGCAACCACCCAGAATGCCATTGCAACCCTCTAGCAACCAGCCAGAACCCCATAGCAATGCTCTAGCAACCACCCAGAACGCCATAGCAACCGCCTAGCAACCACCCAGAACACCATAGCGATCGCCTAGCAACGCCCTATCAACCACTCAAAACACGATAGCAACCGCTTAGCAAGGCCCTAGCAACCACCCAGAACACCATTGCAACTGCCTAGCAATGCCCTAGCAACCACCCAGAACACGATAGCAGCTGCCTAGCAACACCCTCACAAGTACACAGAACACCATAGCAACTGCCTAACAACTGTTACAGCCAGTCCTCATTATGTGAAATTCCAATAAAAAAATGTAACTTTTTAAGCTACTCAACTTATCAACCTTTCAGCCATTCCAATTCCTGATTGTTTTCGACTATGACTTCCGGCAACTGTTTCTTCTGCCCAATCCTGTCTCAAAATATAAGTCCTTACTACAATTCTTCACTATTAAAAAATGTCACTATTAAAAATTTCCATATGACAGTTGTCATCAACTCTGTCTCCCGCAAACTGTTTCCTCAGTCCACATCTGTTTCAAAATAAAAGTCCTCACCACTACCAAAATTATCCTACTAAAAACGTAGCTACCAATATCATAATGCAATGATATGTTACAAACTCCACCTTATGCAACTACACTTTGCATTTTCAATGCACACGTAATTCCCTGGAATTACATTATCTAGTTATTATTATTATTATTATTATTATTATTATTAGTGTGCATTGAAAATGTTCACTATTGTTATCCTGGTCTTCTTCTTCTTATTATTAGTGTGCATTGAAAATGCCCACTATTGTTATGCTGGTCTTCTTATTATTATTATTATTATTATTATTATTAGTGTGCATTGAAAATGCTCACTATTGTTACTCTGGTCTTCTTATTATTATTATTATTATTATTATTATTATTATTATTATTCTTCTAACACACTTAATGCGGCCTCAACCGTTTATCGTAGAAACTTCATTCAAACTGCGTTGCGCAGGTCTTACTTAGGACACCTGTGCAATGTATTTTTCATCGTTGTAACTTTTATACTTTTTGAGTTATTAATAAAAAACTATAAATTTTTTCCCCCCATAGACTTAACATTGGCATTATGACATCACAATAGGGCCATTAAGCAAATGGAATCTTGTGCCAGGTGTTCTGACCACCTGCTGTAACTGTCAGTTTTTCAGGCTGTAAGACTACAATCTGGCTCTCTTGAGACTACAGCTTCCTTACTGCTTTCCTTCCTTCTATTTTCTGTCATTCCTTCTTTCTTTTTCCCTCCTATTTCTTTCCTTTGTTCCTTTCTTCCTTTCTTCCTTCCTTCTTTCCTACTTTCCTTCCTTCTATCCTGCCTTTCATCCTTCCTACCATTCTTCCTCCCTACCAATTTTCTTTCCTACCTTTCTTAGTTTTTCTTTCCTTCCATCATGCCTTCTTTCATTCCTTCATATCCTTCTTATCTTTCTTCCTTTCTTCTTTCTGCTTTCCCTCTCTTTCCTTCCCTCTTCCTTTCTTTACTTTTTCTTTCCTTCCTTCTCTCTTTCCTTCTGTTTTTCATTTCTTCTTCCTCACTTCCTTCCTTCCTTCCTTCTATCTTTACTTAAATCCTTCTTCTTCCCTTCTTCCTTTCCTTCCTTCCTTACTTCCTTCTTTCCGTCATTCCTCTGTTTCTTTCCTTCCTCGCCTAGTTTCCTTTGTTCTTTCCTGCCTTCCTTTGATTTCCTTCTTTTTTCCTATATTCCTTCTTTCCTTACTTCCCTCATTAGTTCCTTCTTTCCCTCCTTCCTTCCTTGTTAATATTCCAAATAATTTCGTAATCGTACGGTTCACTACTTCTCCCAGTTTTCACTCGATCCCCAAACAATACACATCAACGCCCTAGCAACAACAAGAACAACATAGCAACTGTCGAGCAATGCCCAAGCAAATATTCAGAACACCATAGCAACCGCCTAGCAACCACCCAAAACACCATAGCAACTGCCTAGCAACCACCCAGAACACTATAGCAACTGCCAAGCAACGCCCTAGCAACCACCCAGAACACCATAGCAACCGCCAAGCAACCACTCAGAACACCAAAGCAACTGCCTAGCAACGCCCTAGCAACCACCCAGAACACCATAGCAACCGCCTAGCAACCGCCCAAAACACCACAGCAACTGCCTAGCAACGCCCTAGCAACCACCCAGAACACCATAGCAATCGCCTAGCAACCACCCAGAACACCATAGCAACTGCCTAGCAACGCCCGTGCAACCACCCAGAACACCATAGCAACCGCCCAGCAACCAGCCAAAACACCATAGCACCTCCCTAGCAACGCCCTAGCAACCACCCAGACCACCATAGCAACCACCCAAAACACCATAGCAACTGCCTAGAAACGCCCTAGCAACCACCCAGAACACCATAGCAACCGCCTAGCAACCACCCAGAACACCATTGCAACTGCCTAGCAACACCCTAACAACCACCCAGAACACCATAGCAACCGCCTAGCAACGCCCTAGCAACCACCCAGAACACCACAGCAACAGCCTAGCAACCATCAGAACACCATAGCAACTGCCTAGCAACGCCCTTGCAACCACCCAGAACACCATAGCAACCGCCTAGCAACCACCCAGAACACCATAGCAACCGACTAGCAACCACCGAGAACACCATAGCAACTGCATAGCAATGACCTAGCAACCACCCAGAACACCATAGCAACCGCCTAGCTACCACCCAGAACACCATAGCAACCGCCTAGCAACCACCCAGAACACCATAGCAACCGACTAGCAACCACCGAGAACACCATAGCAACTGCATAGCAACGACCTAGCAACCACCCAGAAGACCATAGCAACCGCCTAGCTACCACCCAGAACACCATAGCAACCGCCTAGCAACCACCCAGAACACCATAGCAACCGCCTAGCAACGCCCTCACAACCACCAAGAACACCATAGCAACTGCCTAGCAACCACCCAGAACACCATAGCAACTGCCTAGCAACCCCGTAGCAACCGCCCACAACACTATAGCAACCGCCTAGCAACCGCCCAAAACACCATAGCAACTGCCTAGCAACGCCCTAGCAACCACCCAGAACACCATAGCAATCGCCTAGCAACCACCGAGAACACCATAGCAACTGCCTAGCAACGCCCAAGCAACCACCCAGAACACCATAGCAACCGCCCAGCAACCAGCCAAAACACCATAGCAACTGCCTAGCAACGCCCTAGCAACCACCAAGAACACCTTAGCAACCGCCTAGCAACCACCCAGAACACCATAGCAACTGCCTAGGAACGCCCTAGCAACCACACAGAACACCATAGGAATCGCCTAGCAACGCCCTAGCAACCAACCAGGACACCATAGCAACCGCCTAGCAACCACCCAGAACACCATAGCAACTGCCTAGCAACGCCCTAGCAACCACCCAGAACACCATAGCAACTGCCAAGCAACCACCCAGAACACCATAGCAACCGCCTACCAACCACCCAGAACACCATAGCAACTGCCTAGCAACGCCCTAGCAAGCACCCAGAACACCATAGCAACCGCCTAGCAACCAGCCAGAACACCATAGCAACCGCCTAGCAACCACCCGGAACACCATAGCAACCACCTAGCAACTCCCTAGCAACCACCCAGAACACCATAGCAACTGCCTAGCAACCACCCAGAACACCATAGCAACTGCCTAGCAACGCCCTAGCAACCACCCAGAACACCATAGCAACCACCTAGCAACCACCCAAAACACCAAAGCAACTGCCTAGCAACGCCCTAGCAACCACCCAGAACACCATAGCAACCGCCTAGCAACCACCCAGAACACCATAGCAACTGCCTAGCAACACCCTAACAACCACACAGAAAACCATAGCAACCGCCTAGCAAGGCCCCAGCAACCACCCAGAACACCATAGCAACCGCCTAGCAACCACCCAGAACACCATAGCAACTGCCTAGCAACGCCCTAGCAACCACCCAGAACACCATAGCAACCACCTAGCAACCACCCAAAACACCATAGCAACTGCCTAGCAACGCCCTAGCAACCACCCAGAACACCATAGCAACCGCCTAGCAACCACCCAGAACACCATAGCAACTGCCTAGCAACGCCCTAGCAACCACCCAGAACACCATAGCAACCACCTAGCAACCACCCAAAACACCATAGCAACTGCCTAGCAACGCCCGTGCAACCACCCAGAACGCCATAGCAACCGCCTAGCAACCACCCAGAACACCATAGCAACTGCCTAGCAACACCCTAGCAACCACCCAGAACACCATAGCAACCACCCAAAACACCATAGCAACTGCCTAGAAACGCCCTAGCAACCACCCAGAACACCATAGCAACCGCCTAGCAACCACCCAGAACACCATTGCAACTGCCTAGCAACACCCTAGCAACCACCCACAACACCATAGCAACTGCCTAGCAACGCCCTAGCAACCCCCCAGAACACCATAGCAACAGCCTAGCAACCATCAGAACACCATAGCAACTGCCTAGCAATGCCCTTGCAACCACCCAGAACACCATAGCAACCGCCTAGCAACCACCCAGAACACCATAGCAACCGACTAGCAACCACCGAGAACACCATAGCAACTGCATAGCAACGACCTAGCACCCACCCAGAACACCATAGCAACCGCCTAGCTACCACCCAGAACACCATAGCAACCGCCTAGCAACCACCCAGAACACCAGAGCAACCGCCTAACAACCACCCAGAACACCATAGTAACACCCTAGCAACCACCCAGAACACCATAGCAACCGCCTAGCAACCATCTAGAACACCCTAGCAACGCCCTAGCAACCACCAAGAACACCATAGCAACGCCCTAGAAACCACCCAGAACACCATAGCAACCGCCTAGCAATGCCCGAGCAACCACCCAGAACACCATAGCAACCGCCAAGCAACGCCCTAGCAACCACCCAGAACACCATAGCAACCACCTAGCAACCACCCAGAACACCATAGCAACTGCCTCGCAACACCCTAGCAACCACCCAGAACACCATAGCAACCGCCTAGCAACGCCGTAGCAACCACCCAGAACACCATAGCAACTGCTTAGCAATGCCCTAGCAACCACCCAGAACGCCATAGCAACCACCCTAACAACCACCCAGAACACCATAGCAACTGCCTAGCAATGCCCTAGCAACCACCCAGAACACCATAGCAACTGCCTAGCAACGCCCTAGCAACCACCCAGAACACCATAGCAACTGCCTAGCAACACCCTAGCAACCACCAAGAACACCATAGCAACCACCTAGCAACGCCCTAGCAACCACCCAGAACATCATAGCAACTGCTTAGCAAAGCCCTAGCAACCACGCAGAATGCCATAGCAACCGCCTAGCAACCACCCAGAACCCCATAGCAACACTCTACCCAGAACGCCATAGCAACCGCCTAGCAACCACCCAGAACACCATAGCAATCGCCTAGCAACGCCCTATCAACCACTCAGAACACCATAGCAACCGCTTAGCAAGGCCCTAGCAACCACCCAGAACACCATTGCAACTGCCTAGCAATGCCCTAGCAACCACCCAGAACACGATAGCAGCTGCCTAGCAACACCCTCACAAGTACACAGAACACCATAGCAACTGCCTAACAACTGTTACAGCCAGTCCTCATTATGTCAAATTACAATAAAAAAATGTATTTTTTTAAGCTACTCAACTTATCAACCTTTCAGCCATTCCAACTCCTGATTGTTTTCGACTATGACTTCCGGCAACTGTTTCTTCTGCCCAATCCTGTCTCAAAATATAAGTCCTTACTACAATTCTTCACTATTAAAAAATGTCACTATTAAAAATTTCCATATGACGGTTGTCATCAACTATGACTCCCGCAAACTGTTTCCTCAGTCCACATCTGTTTCAAAATAAAAGTCCTCACCACGACCATAATTATCCTACTAAAAACGTAGCTACCAATATCATAATGCAATGATATGTTACAAACTCCACCTTATGCAACTACACTTTGCATTTTCAATGCACACATAATTCCCTGGAATTACATTATCTAGTTATTATTATTATTATTATTATTCTTCTAACACACTTAATGCGGCCTCAACCGTATATCGTAGAAACTTCATTCAAACTGCGTTGCGTAGGTCTTACTTAGGACACCTGTGCAATGTATTTTTCATCTTTGTAACTTTTATACTTTTTGAGTTATTAATAAAAAACTATAAATTTTTTCCCCCCATAGACTTAACATTGGCATTATGACATCACAATAGGGCCATTAAGCAAATGGAATCTTGTGCCAGGTGTTCTGACCACCTGCTGTAACTGTCAGTTTCTCAGGCTGTAAGACTACAATCTGGCTCTCTTGAGACTACAGCTTCCTTACTGCTTTCCTTCCTTCTATTTTCTGTCATTCCTTCTTTCTTTTTCCCTCCTATCTCTTTCCTTCGCTCCTTCCTTCCTTTATTCATTCCTTCTTTCCTACTTTGCTTCCTTCTATCCTGCCTTTCATCCTTCCTCCCATTCTTCCTCCCTACCAATTTTCTTTCCTACCTTCCTTAGTTTTTCTTTCCTTCCATCGTGCCTTCTTTCATTCCTTCATATCCTTCTTATCTTTCTTCCTTTCTTCTTTCTGCTTTCCCTCTCTTTCCTTCCCTCTTCCTTTCTTTACTTTTTCTTTCCTTCCTTCTCTCTTTCCTTCTGTTTTTCATTTCTTCTTCCTCACTTCCTTCCTTCCTTCCTTCTATCTTTACTTCCTTCTTTCCTTCATTCCTCTGTTTCTTTCCATCCATCCTCGCCTTCTTTCCTTTGTTCTTTCCTGCCTTCCTTTGATTTCCTTCTTTTTTTCCTATATTCCTTCTTTCCTTACTTCCATCATTAGTTCCTTCTTTCCCTCCTTCCTTCCTTGTTAATATTCCAAATAATTTCGTAATCGTACGGTTCACTACTTCTCCCAGTTTTCACTCGATCCCCAAACAAGACACATCAACGCCCCAGCAACAACAAGAACAACATAGCAACTGTCGAGCAATGCCCAAGCAAATATTCAGAACACCATAGCAACCGCCTAGCAACCACCCAAAACACCATAGCAACTGCCTAGCAACCACCCAGAACACTATAGCAACTGCCAAACAACGCCCTAGCAACCACCCAAAACACCATAGCAACCGCCAAGCAACCACTAAGAACACCAAAGCAACTGCCGAGCAACGCCCTAGCAACCACCCAGAACACCATAGCAACCACCCAAAACACCATAGCAACTGCCTAGCAACGCCCTAGCAACCACCAAGAACACCTTAGCAACCGCCTAGCAACCACCCAGAACACCATACCAATTGCCTAGCAACCGCCTAGCAACCACACAGAACACCATAGCAACTGCCTAGCAACGCCCTAGCAACCACCCAGAACACCATAGGAATCGCCTAGCAACGCCCTAGCAACCACCCAGAACACCATAGCAACCGCCTAGCAACCACCCAGAACACCATTGCAACTACCTAGCAACGCCCCAGCAACCACCTAGAACACCATAGCAACCGCCTAGCAACGCCCTAGCAACCACCAAGAACACAAAATCAACTGCCAAGCAACGCCTTTCAACCACCAGGTACACCATAGCAACCGCCTAGCAATACCCTAGCAACCACCCAGAACACCATAGCACCCGCCCAGCAACTACCCGGAACACCATAGCAACTGCCTATCAACGCCCTAGCAACCACCCAGAACACCATAGCAACCACCTAGCAACCAACCAGAACACCATAGCAACCGCCTAGCAACTACCCGGAACACCATAGCAACTGCCTAGCAACGCCCTAGCAACCACCCAGAACACCATAGCAACCACCTAGCAACCACCCAGAACACCATAGCAACTGCCTAGCAACGCCCTAGCAACCACCCATCACACCCTAGCAACCGCCTAGCCACCACCCAAAACACCATAGCAACTGCCTAGCAACGCCCTAGCAACCACCCAGATCACCATGGCAACCGCCTAGCAACCAACCAGAACATCATAGCAACCGCCTAGCAACACCCTAGCAACCACCCAGAACACCATAGCAACCGCCTAGCAACGCCCTAGCAACCACCCAGAACACCATCGCACCTGCCTAGCAATGCCCTAGCACCCACCCAGAACACCATAGCAACCGCCTAGCACCGCCCTAGCAACCACCAAGAACACCATAGCAACTGCCTAGCAACCACTCAGCACACCAAAGCAACTGCCTAGCAACGCCCTAACAACCACCAGGTACACCATAGCAACCGCCTAGCAATACCCTAGCAACCACCCAGAAAACCACAGCAACCGGCTAGCAACTACCTGGAACACCATACCACCTGCCTAGCAACGCCCTAGCAACCACCCAGAACACCATAGTAACCACCTAGCAACCACCCAGAACACCATAGCAACTGCCTAGCAACGCCCCAGCAACCACCCAGTACACCATAGCAACTGCCTAGCAACCACCCAAAACACCATAGCAACTGCCTAGCAACGCCCTAGCAACCACCCAGAACACCATAGCAACCGCCTAGCAACCACCCAGAACACCATAGCAACTGCCTAGCAACGCCCTAGCAACCACCCAGAACACCATAGCAACCGCCTAGCAACCACCCAGAACACCGTAGGAACTGCCTAGCAATGCCCGAGCAACCACCCAGAACACGATAGCAGCTGCCTAGCAACACCCTCACAAGTACACAGAACACCATAGCAACTGCCTAACAACTGTTACAGCCAGTCCTCATTATGTCAAAATACAATAAAAAAAATGTAACTTTTTAAGCTACTCAACTTATCAACCTTTCAGCCATTCCAACTCCTGATTGTTTTCGACTATGACTTTTGGCAACTGTTTCTTCTGCCCAATCCTGTCTCAAAATATAACTCCTTACTACAATTCTTCACTATTAAAAAATGTCACTATTAAAAATATCCATATGACAGTTGTCATCAACTATGACTCCCGCAAACTGTTTCCTCAGTCCACATCTGTTTCAAAATAAAAGTCCTTACCACTACCATAATTATCCTACTAAAAACGTAGCTACCAATATCATAATGCAATGATATGTTACAAACTCCACCTTATGCAAGTACACTTTGCATTTTCAATGCACACGTAATTCCCTGGAATTACATTATCTAGTTATTATTATTATTATTATTATTCTTCTAACACACTTAATGCGGCCTCAACCGTTTATCGTAGAAACTTCATTCAAACTGCGTTGCGTAGGTCTTACTTAGGACACCTGTGCAATGTATTTTTCATCTTTGTAACTTTTATACTTTTTGAGTTATTAATATAAAACTATAAATTTTTTCCCCCCATAGACTTAACATTGGCATTATGACATCACAATAGGGCCATTAAGCAAATGGAATCTTGTGCCAGGTGTTCTGACCACCTGCTGTAACTGTCAGTTTTTCAGGCTGTAAGACTACAATCTGGCTCTCTTGAGACTACAGCTTCCTTACTGCTTTCCTTCCTTCTCTTTTCTGTCATTCCTTCTTTCTTTTTCCCTCCTATTTCTTTCCTTTGTTCCTTCCTTCCTTTATTCGTTCCTTCTTTCCTACTTTACTTCCTTCTATCCTGCCTTTCATCCTTCCTCCCATTCTTCCTCCCTACCAATTTTCTTTCCTACCTTCCTTAGTTTTTCTTTCCTTCCATCATGCCTTCTTTCATTCCTTCATATCCTTCTTATCTTTCTTCCTTTCTTCTTTCTGCTTTCCCTCTCTTTCCTTCCCTCTTCCTTTCTTTACTTTTTCTTTCCTTCCTTCTCTCTTTCCTTCTGTTTTTCATTTCTTCTTCCTCACTTCCTTCCTTCCTTCCTTCTATCTTTACTTAAATCCTTCTTCTTCCCTTCTTCCTTTCCTTCCTTCCTAACTTCCTTCTTTCCGTCATTCTTCTGTTTCTTTCCATCCATCCTCGCCTAGTTTCCTTTGTTCTTTCCTGCCTTCCTTTGATTTCCTTCTTTTTTTCCTATATTCCTTCTTTCCTTACTTCCCTCATTAGTTCCTTCTTTCCCTCCTTCCTTCCTTGTTAATATTCCAAATAATTTCGTAATCGTACGGTTCACTACTTCTCCCAGTTTTCACTCGATCCCCAAACAATACACATCAACGCCCTAGCAACAATAAGAACAACATAGCAACTGTCGAGCAATGCCCAAGCAAATATTCAGAACACCATAGCAACCGCCTAGCAACCACCCAAAACACCATAGCAACTGCCTAGCAACCACCCAGAACACGATAGCAACTGCCAAGCAACGCCCTAGCAACCACCCAGAACACCATAGCAACCGCCAAGCAACCACTCAGAACACCAAAGGAACTGCCTAGCAACGCCCTAGCAACCACCCAAACCACCATAGCAACCGCCTAGCAACGCCCTCACAACCAACAAGAACACCATAGCAACTGCCTAGCAACCACCCAGAACACCATAGCAACTGCCTAGCAACGCCCTAGCAACCACCCAGAACACTATAGCAACCTCCTAGCAACCACCCAAAACACCATAGCAACTGCCTAGCAACCCCCTAGCAACCCCCCAGCACACCATAGCAATCGCCTAGCAACCACCCAGAACACCAAAACAACTGCCTAGCAACGCCCTAGCAACCACCCAGAACACCATAGCAACCGCCCAGCAACCACCCAAAACACCATAGCAACTGCCTAGCAACGCCCTAGCAACCACCAAGAACACCTTAGCAACCCCCCAGCAACCACCCAGAACACCATAGCAACTACCTAGCAACGCCCGAGCAACCACACAGAACACCATAGGAATCACCTAGCAACGCCCTAGCAACCACCCAGAACACCATGGCAACCGCCTAGCAACCACCCAGAACACCATAGCAACTGCCTAGCAACGCCCTAGCAACCCCCCAGAACACCATAGCAACCGCCTAGCAACCACCCAGAACACCATAGCAACTGCCTAGCAACGCCCGAGCAACCACCCAGAACACCATAGCAACCGCTTAGCAACCACCCAGAACACCATAGCAACTGCCTAGCAACGCCCTAGCAACCACCCAGAACACCATAGCAACCACCTAGCAACCACCCAAAACACCATAGCAACTGCCTAGCAACGCCCTAGCAACCACCCAGAACACCATAGCAACCGCCTAGCAACCACCCAGAACACCATAGCAACTGCCTAGCAACACCCTAACAACCACCCAGACCACCATAGCAACCGCCTAGCAACGCCCTAGCAACCACCCAGAACACCATCGCAACAGCCTAGCAATGCCCTAGCAACCTCCCAGAACACCATAGCAACCGCCTAGCAAGGCCCTAGCAACCACCCAGAACACCATAGCAACCGCCTAGCAACCACCCAGAACACCATAGCAACTGCCTAGCAACGCCCCAGCAACCACCCAGCACACCATAGCAACCACCTAGAAACCACCCAAAACACCATACCAACTGCCTAGCAACGTCCTAGCAACCACCCAGAACACCATAGCAACCGCCTAGGAACCACCCAGAACACCATTGCAACTGCCGAGCAACACCCTAACAACCACCCAGAACACCATAGCAACCACCTAGCAACGCCCTAGCAACCACCCAGAACACCATAGCAACAGCCTAGCAACCATCAGAACACCATAGCAACTGCCTAGCAACGCCCTAGCAACCACCCAGAACACCATAGCAACCGCCTAGCAACCACCCAGAACACCATAGCAACCGCCTAGCAACCACCCAGAGCACCATAGCAACTGCCTAGCAACGACCTAGCAACCACCCAGAAAACCATAGCAACCGCCTAGCTACCACCCAGAACACCATAACAACCGACTAACAACCACCCACAACATCAAAGCAACACCCTAGCAACCACCCAGAACACCATAGCAACCACCTAGTAACCATCAAGAACACCATAGCAACTGCCTAGCAACGCCCTAGCAACCACCCAAAACACCATAGCAACTGCCTAGCAACGCCCTAGCAACCACCCAGAACACCATAGCAACCGCCTAGCAACCACCCAGAACACCATAGCAACTGCCTAGCAACGCCCTAGCAACCACCCAGAACACCATAGCAACCTCCTAGCAACCACCCAGAACACCATAGCAACCGCCTAGCAACGCCCTAGCAACCACCCAGAACACCGTAGCAACCGCCTAGCAACCACCCAGAACACCATAGCAACCGCCTAGCAACCACCCAGAACACCATAGCAACTGCCTAGCAACGCCCTAGCAACCACCCAGAACACCACAGCAACTGCCTAGCAACGCCCTAGCAACCACCCAGAACGCTATAGCAACTGCCTAGCAATGCCCTAGCAACCACCCAGAACACCATAGCAACCACCTAGCAACCGCCCAAAACACCATAGCAACTGCCTAGCAACGCCCTAGCAACCACCCAGAACACCATAGCAACCGCCTAGCAACCACCCAGAACACCATAGAAACTGCCTAGCAACACCCTAACAACCACCCAGAACACCATAGCAACCGCCTAGCAACGCCCTAGCAACCACCCAGAACACCATAGCAACAGCCTAGCAATGCCCTAGCAACCACCCAGAACACCATAGCAACCGCCTAGCAACCACCCAGAACACCATAGCAACTGCCTAGCAATGCCCGAGCAACCACCCAGAACACCATAGCAACCGCCGAGCAACCACCCACAACACCATAGCAACCCCCTGGCAACCACCAAGAACACCATAGCAACTGCCTAGCAACCCCCGGGCAACCACACAGAACACCATAGCAAGCGCCTAGCAACCACCCAGAACACCAGAGCAACTGCCTAGCAACGCCCAAGCAACCCCCCAGAACACCATAGCAACCACCTACCAGCCACGCAAAACACCATAGCAACTGCCTAGCAACGCCCTAGCACCCAGAACACCATAGCAACCGCCTAGCAACCACCCAGAACACCATAGCAACTGCCTAGCAACACCCTAACAACCACCCAGAACACCATAGCAACCGCCTAGCAACGCCCTAGCAACCACCCAGAACACCATAGCAACAGCCTAGCAATGCCCTAGCAACCTCCCAGAACACCACAGCAACCGCCTAGCCAGGCCCCAGCAACCACCCAGAACACCAAAGCCACCGCCTAGCAATGCCCTAGCAACCTCCCAGAACACCATAGCAACCGCCTAGCAACCACCCAGCACACCATAGCAACTGCCTAGCAACGCCCTAGCAACCACCCAGAACACCATAGCAACCGCCTATCAACCACCCAGAACACAATAGCAACTGCCTAGCTACCACCCAGAACACCATAGCAATGCCCTAGCAAGCACCCAGAACACCATAGCAACTGCCTAGCAACGCCCTAGCAACCACCCAGAACACCATAGCAACCGCCTAGCAACCATCAGAACACCATAGCAACTGCCTAGCAACCCCCTAGCAACCACCCAGAACACCATAGCAACCCCCTAGCAACCACCCTGAACACCATAGCAACTGCCTAGCATCAACACAGAACACCATAGCAACTGCCTAGCAATGATCTAGCAACCACCCAGAACACCATTGCAACCGCCTTGCTACCACCCAGAACACCATAGCAACCGCCTAGCAACCACCCAGAACACCATAGCAACCGCCTAGCAACCACCCACAGCACCACAGCAACTGCCTAGCAACGACCTAGCAACCACCCACAAAACCATAGCAACCGCCTAGCTACCACACAGAACACCATAGCAACCGCCTAACAACCACCCAGAACACCAAAGCAACACCCTAGCAACCACCCAGAACACCATAGCAACCGCCTAGCAACCATCTAGAACACCATAGCAACTGCCTAGCAACGCCCTAGCAACCACCCAAAACACCATAGCAACTGCCTAGCAACGCCCTAGCAACCACCCAGAACACCATAGCAACCGCCTAGCAACCACCCAGAACACCATAGCAACTGCCTAGCAACGCCCTAGCAACCACACAGAACACCATAGCAACCTCCTAGCAACCACCCAGAACACCATAGCAACCGCCTAGCAACGCCCTAGCAACCACCCAGAACACCGTAGCAACCGCCTAGCAACCACCCAGAACACCATAGCACCCGCCTAGCAACCACCCAGAACACCATAGCAACTGCCTAGCAACGCCCTAGCAACCACCCAGAACACCACAGCAACTGCCTAGCAACGCCCTAGCAACCACCCAGAACGCTATAGCAACTGCCTAGCAATGTCCTAGCAACCACCCAGAACACCATAGCAACCACCTAGCAACCGCCCAAAACACCATAGCAACTGCCTAGCAACGCCCTAGCAACCACCCAGAACACCATAGCAACCGCCAAGCAACCACCCAGAACACCACAGAAACTGCCTAGCAAAACCCCAACAACCACCCAGAACACCATAGCAACCGCCTAGCAACGCCCTAGCAACCACCCAGAACACCATAGCAACAGCCTAGCAATGCCCTAGCAACCACCCAGAACACCATAGCAACCGCCTAGCAACCACCCAGAACACCATAGCAACTGCCTAGCAACGCCCGAGCAACCACCCAGAACACCATAGCAACCGCCTAGCAACCACCCAGAACAACATAGCAACCGCCTGGCAACCACCAAGAACACCATAGCAACTGCCTAGCAACGCCCGAGCAACCACACAGAACACCATAGCAACCGCCTAGCAACCACCCAGAACACCATAGCAACTGCCTAGCAACGCCCAAGCAACCACCCAGAACACCATAGCAACCACCTAGCAGCCACCCAAAACACCATAGCAACTGCCTAGCAACGCCCTAACACCCAGAACACCATAGCACCCGCCTAGCAACCACCCAGAACACCATAGCAACTGCCTAGCAACACCCTAACAACAACCCAGAACACCATAGCAACCGCCTAGCAACGCCCTAGCAACCACCCAGAACACCATAGCAACAGCCTAGCAATGCCCTAGCAACCACCCAGAACACGAAAGCAGCTGCCTAGCAACACCCTCACAAGTACACAGAACACCATAGCAACTGCCTAACAACTGTTACAGCCAGTCCTCATTATGTCAAATTACAATAAAAAATGTAACTTTTTAAGCTACTCAACTTATCAACCTTTCAGCCATTCCAATTCCTGATTGTTTTCGACTATGACTTCCGGCAACTGTTTCTTCTGCCCAATCCTGTCTCAAAATATAAGTCCTTACTACAATTCTTCACTATTAAAAAATGTCACTATTAAAAATTTCCATATGACAGTTGTCATCAACTATGACTCCCGCAAACTGTTTCCTCAGTCCACATCTGTTTCAAAATAAAAGTCCTCACCACTACCATAATTATCCTCCTAAAAACGTAGCTACCAATATCATAATGCAATGATATGTTACAAACTCCACCTTATGCAACTACACTTTGCATTTTCAATGCACACGTAATTCCCTGGAATTACATTATCTAGTTATTATTATTATTATTATTATTATTCTTCTAACACACTTAATGCGGCCTCAACCGTTTATCGTAGAAACTTCATTCAAACTGCGTTGCGTAGGTCTTACTTAGGACACCTGTGCAATGTATTTTTCATCTTTGTAACTTTTATACTTTTTGAGTTATTAATAAAAAACTATAAATTTTTTCCTCCCACAGACTTAACATTGGCATTATGACATCACAATAGGGTCATTAAGCAAATGGAATCTTGTGCCAGGTGTTCTGACCACCTGCTGTAACTGTCAGTTTCTCAGGCTGTAAGACTACAATCTGGCTCTCTTGAGACTACAGCTTCCTTACTGCTTTCCTTCCTTCTATTTTCTGTCATTCCTTCTTTCTTTTTCCCTCCTATTTCTTTCCTTCGTTCCTTCCTTCCTTTATTCGTTCCTTCTTTCCTACTTTACTTTCTTCTATCCTGTCTTTCATCCTTCCTTCCATTCTTCCTCCGTAGCAATTTTCTTTCCTACCTTCCTTAGTTTTTCTTCCCTTCCATCATGCCTTCTTTCATTCGTTCATATCCTTCTTATATTTCTTCCTTTCTTCTTTCTGCTTTCCCTCTCTTTCCTTCCCTCTTCCTTTCTTTACTTTTTCTTTCCTTCCTTCTCTCTTTCCTTCTGTTTTTCATTTCTTCTTCCTCACTTCCTTCCTTCCTTCCTTCCTTCCCTCTATCTTTACTTAAATCCTTCTTCTTCCCTTCTTCCTTTCCTTCCTTCTTTACTTCCTTCTTTCCTTTATTCCTCTGTTTCTTTCCATCCATCCTCGCCTTCTTTCCTTTGTTCTTTCCTGCCTTCCTTTGATTTCCTTCTTTTTTTCCTATATTCCTTCTTTCTTTACTTCCCTCATTAGTTCCTTCTTTCCCTCCTTCCTTCCTTGTTAATATTCCAAATAATTTCATAATCGTACGGTTCACTACTTCTCCCAGTTTTCACTCGATCCCCAAACAAGACACATCAACGCCCTAGCAACAACAAGAACAACATAGCAACTGTCGAGCAATGCCCAAGCAAATATTCAGAACACCATAGCAACTGCCTAGCAACCACCCAAAACACCATAGCAACTGCCTAGCAACCACCCAGAACACTATAGCAACTGCCAAGCAACGCCCTAGCAACCACCAAAAACACCATAGCAACCGCCAAGCAACCACTCAGAACACCAAAGCAACTGCCTAGCAACGCCCTAGCAACCACCCAGAACACCATAGCAACCGCCTAGCAACGCCCTAACCACCACCAAGAACACCATAGCAACTGCCTAGTAACCACCCAGAACATCATAGCAACTGCCTAGCAACGCCCTAACAACCACCCAGAACACCAAAGCAACCGCCCAGCAACCACCCAAAACACCATAGCAACTGCCTAGCAACGCCCTAGCAACCACCAAGAACACCTTAGCAACCGCCTAGCAACCACCCACAACACCATAGCAACTGCCTAGCACCGCCCTAGCAACCACCCAGAACACCATAGCAACCGCCTAGCAACCACCCAGAACACCATAGCAACTGCCTAGCAACACCCGAGCAACCACCAAGAACACCATAGCAACCGCCAAGCCACCACCCAGAACACCATAGCAACCGCCTAGCAACCACCCACAACACCATAGCAACTGCCTAGCAACACCCGAGCAACCACCCACAACACCATAGCAACCACCTAACAACCACCCAGAACACCAAAGCAACCGCCTAGCAACACGCTAGCAACCACCCAGAACACCATAGCAACCGCCTAGCACCCCCCCAGAACACCATAGCACCTGCCTAGCAACGCCCTAGCAACCACCCAGAACACCATAGCAACTGCCTAGCAACGCCCTAGCAACCACCCAGAACACCATAGCAACCGCCTAGCAACCACCCAGAACACCATAGCAACCGCCTAGCAACCACCCAGAACACCATAGCAAATGCCTAGCAACACCCGAGCAAGCACCCAGAACACCATAGCAACCGCCTAGCAACCACCCAGAACACCATCGCAACTGCCTAGCCACGCCCTAGCAACCACCCAGAACACCATAGCAAACACCTAGCAACCACCCAAAATACCATAGCCACCGCCTAGCAGCCACCCAGAACACCATAGCAACTGCCTAGCAACGACCTAGCTACCACCCAGAACACCATAGCAACTGCCTAACAACCACCCAGAACACCATAGCAACTGCCTAGCGACACCCTAACAACCACCCAGAACACCATAGCAACCGCCTAGCAACGCCCTAGCAACCACCCAGAACACAATAGCAACCGCCAAGCGACCACCCAGAACACAATAGCAACCGCCTAGCTACCACCCAGAACACCATAGCAACTGCCTAGCAACGCCCTAGCAACCACCCAGAACACCACAGCAACCGCCTAGCAACCATCAGAACACCATAGCAACTGCCTAGCAACGCCCCAGCACCCACCCAGAACACCATAGCAACCGCCTAGCCACCACCCACAACACCATAGCAACCGCCTAGCATCCACCCAGAACACCATAGCAACTGCCTAGCAACGACCTAGCTACCACCCAGAACACCATAGCAACCGCCTAGCTACCACCCAGAACACCAAAGCAACCGCCTAGCAACCACCCAGAACACCATAGCAACACCCTATTAACCACCCAGAACACCATAGCAACCGCCTAGCAACCATCCAGAACACCATAGCAACTGCCTAGCAACGCCCTAGCAACCACCCAGAACACCATAGCAACGCCCTAGCAACCACCCAGAACACCATAGCAACCGCCTAGCAACGCCCGAGCAACCACCCAGAACACCATAGCAACTGCCTAGCAACGCCCTAGCAACCACCCAGAACACCATAGCAACCACCTAGCAACCACCCAGAACACCATAGCAACTGCCTAGCAACACCCTAACAACCACCCAGAACACCATAGCAACCGCCTAGCAACGCCGTAGCAACCACCCAGAACACCATATCAACTGCTTAGCAATGCCCTAGCAACCACCCAGAACGCCATAGCAACCACCCTAACAACCACCCAGAACACCATAGCAACTGCCTAGCAACGCCCTAGCAAACACCCAGAACACCAAAGCAACTGCCTAGCAACGCCCTAGCAACCACCCAGAACACCATAGCAACTGCCTAGCAACGCCCTAGCAACCACCCAGAACACCAAAGCAACTGCGGAGCAACGCCCTAGCAACCACCCAGAACACCATAGCAACGGCCTAGCAACCACCCAGAACAGCATAGCAACTGCCTAGCAACACCCTAGCAACCACCCAGAACACCATAGCAACCACCTAGCAACGCCATATCAACCACCCAGAACATCATAGCAACTGCTTAGCAAAGCCCTAGCAACCACCCAGAATGCCATTGCAACCCTCTAGCAACCAGCCAGAACCCCATAGCAATGCTCTAGCAACCACCCAGAACGCCATAGCAACCGCCTAGCAACCACCCAGAACACCATAGCGATCGCCTAGCAACGCCCTATCAACCACTCAGAACACCATAGCAACCGCTTAGCAAGGCCCTAGCAACCACCCAGAACACCATTGCAACTGCCTATCAATGCCCTAGCAACCACCCAGAACACGATAGCAGCTGCCTAGCAACACCCTCACAAGTACACAGAACACCATAGCAACTGCCTAACAACTGTTACAGCCAGTCCTCATTATGTGAAATTACAATAAAAAAATGTAACTTTTTAAGCTACTCAACTTATCAACCTTTCAGCCATTCCAATTCCTGATTGTTTTCGACTATGACTTCCGGCAACTGTTTCTTCTGCCCAATCCTGTCTCAAAATATAAGTCCTTACTACAATTCTTCACTATTAAAAAATGTCACTATTAAAAATTTCCATATGACAGTTGTCATCAACTCTGTCTCCCGCAAACTGTTTCCTCAGTCCACATCTGTTTCAAAATAAAAGTCCTCACCACTACCAAAATTATCCTACTAAAAACGTAGCTACCAATATCATAATGCAATGATATGTTACAAACTCCACCTTATGCAACTACACTTTGCATTTTCAATGCACACGTAATTCCCTGGAATTACATTATCTAGTTATTATTATTATTCTTCTAACACACTTAATGCGGCCTCAACCGTTTATCGTAGAAACTTCATTCAAACTGCGTTGCGTAGGTCTTACTTAGGACACCTGTGCAATGTATTTTTCATCTTTGTAACTTTTATACTTTTTGAGTTATTAATAAAAAACTATAAATTTTTTCCCCCCATAGACTTAACATTGGCATTATGACATCACAATAGGGCCATTAAGCAAATGGAATCTTGTGCCAGGTGTTCTGACCACCTGCTGTAACTGTCAGTTTCTCGGGCTGTAAGACTACAATCTAGCTCTGTTGAGACTACAGCTTCCTTACTGCTTTCCTCCCTTCTATTTTCTGTCATTCCTTCTTTCTTTTTCCCTCCTATTTCTTTCTTTTGTTCCTTCCTTTCTTTTTTCGTTCCTTCTTTCCTACTTTTCTTCCTTCTATCCTGTCTTTCATCCTTCCTCCCATTCTTCCTCCCTACCAATTTTCTTTCCTACCTTCCTTAGTTTTTCTTCCCTTCCATCATGCCTTCTTTCATTCCTTCATATCCTTCTTATCTTTCTTCCTTTCTTCTTTCTGCTTTCCCTCTCTTTCCTTCCCTCTTCTTTTCTTTACTTTTTCTTACCTTCCTTCCCTCTTTCCTTCTGTTTTTCATTTCTTCTTCCTCACTTCCTTCCTTCCTCCCTTCCTTCTATCTTTACTTAAATCCTTCTTCTTCCCTTCTTCCTTTCCTTCCTTCTTTACTTCCTTCTTTCCTTCATTCCTCTGTTTCTTTCCCTCCATCCTCGCCTTCTTTCCTTTGTTCTTTCCTGCCTTCCTTTGATTTCCTTCTTTTTTTCCTATATTCCTTCTTTCCTTACTTCCCTCATTAGTTCCTTCTTTCCCTCCTTCCTTCCTTGTTAATATTCCAAATAATTTCGTAATCGTACGGTTCACTACTTCTCCCAGTTTTCACTCGATCCCCAAACAAGACACATCAACGCCCTAGCAACAACAAGAACAACATAGCAACTGTCGAGCAATGCCCAAGCAAATATTCAGAACACCATAGCAACTGCCTAGCAACCACCCAAAACACCATAGCAACTGCCTAGCAACCACCCAGAACACTATAGCAACTGCCAAGCAACGCCCTAGCAACCACCCAAAACACCATAGCAACCGCCAAGCAACCACTCAGAACACCAAAGCAACTGCCTAGCAACGCCCTAGCAACCACCCAGAACACCATAGCAACCGCCTAGCAACGCCCTAACAACCACCAACAACACCATAGCAGCTGCCTAGTAACCACCCAGAACACCATAGCAACTGCCTAGCAACGCACTAACAACAACCCAGAACACCATAGCAACCGCCCAGCAACCACGCAAAACACCATAGCCACTGCCTAGCAACGCCCTAGCAACCACGAAGAACACCTTAGCAACCGCCCAGCAACCACCCAGAACACCATAGCACCTGCCTAGCAGCGCCCTAGCACCCACCCAAAACACCATAGCAACCGCCCAGCACCCACCCAGAACACCATAGCAACTGCCTAGCAACGCCCTAGCAACCACCCAGAACACCATAGCAACCGCCTAGCAACCACCCAGAACACCATAGCAACCGCCTAGCAACCACCCAGAACACCATAGCAACTGCCTAGCAACACCCGAGCAACCACCCAGAACACCATAGCAACTGCATAGCAACCACCCAGAACACCAAAGCAACTGCCTAGCAACGCCCTAGCAACCACCCAGAACACCATAGCAACCACCTAGCAACCACCCAAAATACCATAGCAACTGCCTAGCAACGCGCTAGCAACCACCCAGAACACCATAGCAACCGCCTAGCAACCACCCAGAACACCATAGCAACTGCCTAGCAACGCCCTAGCAACCAACCAGAACACCATAGCAACCGCCTAGCAACCACCCAGAACACCATAGCAACTGCCTAGCAACGCCCTAGCAACCACCCAGAACACCATAGCAACCGCCTAGCAACCACCCAGAACACCATAGCAACCGCCTAGCAACCACCCAGAACACCATAGCAACTGCCTAGCAACACCCGAGCAACCACCCAGAACACCATAGCAACCGCCTAGCAACCACCCAGAACACCATAGCAACTGCCTAGCAACGCCCTAGCAACCACCCAGAACACCATAGCAACCACCTAGCAACCGCCCAAAATACCATAGCAACTGCCTAGCAAAGCGCTAGCAACCACCCAGAACACCATAGCAACCGCCTAGCAACCACCCAGAACACCAAAGCAACTGCCTAGCAACACCCTTACAACCACCCAGAACACCATAGCAACCGCCTAGCAACGCCCTAGCAACCACCCAGAACACAATAGCAACTGCCTAGCTACCACCCAGAACACCATAGCAACTGCCTAGCAACGCCCTAGCAACCACCCAGAACACCATAGCAACGCCCTAGCAACCACCCAGAACACCATAGCAACGCCCTAGCGACCACCCAGAACACCATAGCAACTGCCTAGCAACGCCCTAGCAACCACCCAGAACACCATAGCAACCGCCTAGCAACCATCAGAACACCATAGCAACTGCCTAGCAACGCCCTAGCAACCACCCAGAACACCATAGCAACCGCCTAGCAACCACCCAGAACACCATAGCAACCGCCTAGCAACCACACAGAACACCAGAGCAACTGCCTAGCAACACCCGAGCAACCACCCAGAACACCATAGCAACCGCCTAGCAAACACCCAGAACACCAGAGCAACTGCCTAGCAACGCCCTAGCAACCACCCAGAACACCATGGCAACCAGTAGCAACCTCCCAAAATACCATAGTAACTGCCTAGCAACGCGCTAGCCACCACCCAGAACACCATAGCAACCGCCTAGCAACCACCCAGAACACCATAGCAACTGCCTAGCAACGCCCTAGCAACCACCCAGAACACCATAGCAACCGCCTAGCAACCACCCAGAACACCATAGCAACTGCCTAGCAACGCCCTAGCAACCACCCAGAACACCATAGCAACCGCCTAGCAACCACCCAGAACACCATAGCAACCGCCGAGCAACCACCCAGAACACCATAGCCACTGCCTAGCAACACCCGAGCAACCACCCAGAGCACCATAGCAACCGCCTACGAACCACCCAGAACCCCATAGCGACTGCCTAGCAACGCCCTAGCAACCACCCAGACCACCATAGCAACCACCTAGCAACCGCCCAAAATACCATAGCAACTGCCTAGCAAAGCGCTAGCAACCACCCAGAACACCATAGCAACCGCCTAGCAACCACCCAGAACACCAAAGCAACTGCCTAGCAACACCCTTACAACCACCCAGAACACCATAGCAACCGCCTAGCAACGCCCTAGCAACCACCCAGAACACAATAGCAACTGCCTAGCTACCACCCAGAACACCATAGCAACTGCCTAGCAACGCCCTAGCAACCACCCAGAACACCATAGCAACCGCCTAGCTACCAACCAGAACACCATAGCAACGCCCTAGCAACCACCCAGAACACCATAGCAACTGCCTAGCAACGCCCCACCAACCACCCAGAACACCATAGCAACCGCCGAGCAACCATCAGAACACCATAGCAACTGCCTAGCAACGCCCTAGCAACCACCCAGAACACCATTGCAACCGCCTAGCAACCATCAAAACACCATAGCAACTGCCTAGTAACGCCCTAGCAACCACCCAGAACACCAGAGCAACCCCCTAGCAACCACCCAGAACACCACAGCAACCGCCTTGCAACCACCCAGAAGACCATAGCAACCGCCTAGCAACCATCAGAACACCATAGCAACTGCCTAGCAACGCCCTAGCAACCACCCAGAACACCATAGCAACCGCCTAGCAACCACCAAGAAGACCATAGCAACCGCCTAGCAACCACCCAGAACACCATAGCAACTGCCTAGCAACACCCGAGCAACCACCCAGAACACCATAGCAACCGCCTAGCAACCACCCAGAACACCATAGCAACTGCCTAGCAACGCCCTAGCAACCACCCAGAACACCATAGC
This sequence comes from Gymnothorax reevesii, assembly GCA_029721435.1. Taxonomy (NCBI): domain Eukaryota; kingdom Metazoa; phylum Chordata; class Actinopteri; order Anguilliformes; family Muraenidae; genus Gymnothorax; species Gymnothorax reevesii. Next base: position 63,603,027 of record CM056575.1, read on the forward strand.
AACCACCTAGCAACCACCCAAAATACCATAGCATCGCGCTAGCAACCACACAGAACAACATAGCAACTGTCGAGCAATGCCCAAGCAAATATTCAGAACACCATAGCAACTGCCTAGCAACCACCCAAAACACCATAGCAACTGCCTAGCAACACCCTAACAACCACCCAGAACACCATAGCAACCGCCAAGCAACCACTCACAGCACCAAAGCAACTGCCTAGCAACGCCCTAGCAACCACCCAGAACACCATAGCAACCGCATAGCAACCCCCTAACAACCACCAAGAACACCATAGCAGCTGCCTAGTAACCACCCAGAACACCATAGCAACTGCCTAGCAACGCCCTAACAACCACCCAAAACACCATAGCAACCGCCCAGCAACCACCCAAAACACCATAGCAACTGCCTAGCAACGCCCTAGCAACCACCAAGAACACCTTAGCAACCGCCTAGCAACCACCCAGAACACCATAGCAACTGCCTAGCAACGCCCTGGCAACCACCCAAAACACCATAGCAACCCCCCGGCAACCACCCAGAACACCATAGCAAATGCCTTGCCACGCCCACGCACCCACCCACACCACCATCGCCCCCGCCTAGCAACCACCCAGAACACCATAGCAACCGCCTAGCAACCACCCAGCACACCACAGCAACTGCCTAGCAACGCCCTACCAACCACCCAGAACACCATAGCAACCACCTAGCAACCACCCAAAATACCATAGCAACTGCCTAGCAACACCCGAGCAACCACCCAGAACACCATAGCAACCGCCTAGCAACCACCCAGAACACCATAGCAACTGCCTAGCAACGCCCTAGCAACCACCCAGAACACCATAGCAACCACCTAGCAACCACCCAAAATACCATAGCAACTGCCTAGCAACGCGCTAGCAACCACCCAGAACACCATAGCAACCGCCTAGCAACCACCCAGAACACCACAGCAACTGCCTAGCAACGCGCTAGCAACCCCCCAGACCACCATAGCAACCGCCTACCAACCACCCAGAACACCATAGCAACTGCCTAGCAACGCCCTAGCAACCACCCAGAACACCATAGCAACCGCCTAGCAACCACCCAGAACACCATAGCAATCGCCTAGCAACCACCCAGAACACCATAGCAACTGCCTAGCAACACCCGAGCAACCACCCAGAACACCATAGCAACCACCTAGAAACCACCCAGAACACCATAGCAACTGCCTAGCAACGCCCTAGCAACCACCCAGAACACCAAAGCAACCACCTAACAACCGCCCAAAATACCATAGCAACTGCCTAGCAAAGCGCTAGCAACCACCCAGAACACCATAGCAACCGCCTAGCAACCACCCAGAACACCATAGCAACTGCCTAGCAACACCCTTACAACCACCCAGAACACCATAGCAACCGCCTAGCAACGCCCTAGCAACCACCCAGAACACAATAGCAACTGCCTAGCTACCACCCAGAACACCATAGCAACGCCCTAGCAACAACCCAGAACACCATAGCAACTGCCTAGCAACGCCCTACCCACCACCCAGAACACCATAGCAACCGCCTAGCTACTATCCAGAACACCATAGCAACGCCCTAGCAACCACCCAGAACACCATAGCAACTGCCTAGCAACGCCCTAGCAACCACCCAGAACACCATAGCAACCGCCTAGCAACCATCAGAACACCATAGCAACTGCCTAGCAACGCCCTAGCAACCACCCAGAACACCATAGCAACCGCCTAGCAACCACCCAGAACACCATAGCAACCGCCTAGCAACCACCCAGAACACCATAGCAACTGCCTAGCAACGCCCTAGCAACCACCCAGAACACCATAGCAACCGCCTAGCAACCATCAGAACACCATAGCAACTGCCTAGTAACGCCCTAGCAACCACCCAGAACACCATAGCAACCGCCTAGCAACCACCCTGAACACCATAGCAACCGCCTTGCAACCACCCAGAAGACCATTGCAACCGCCTACCAACCATCAGAACACCATAGCAACTGCCTAGCAACGCACTAGCAACCACCCAGAACACCATAGCAACCGCCTAGCAACCACCCAGAACACCATAGCAACCGCCTAGCAACCACCAAGAAGACCATAGCAACCGCCTAGCAACCACCCAGAACACCAAAGCAACTGCCCACCAACACCCGAACAACCACCCAGAACACCATAGCAACCGCCTAGCAACCACCCAGAACACCATAGCAACTGCCTAGCAACGCCCTAGCAACCACCCAGAACACCATAGCAACCACCTAGCAACCACCCAAAATACCATAGCATCGCGCTAGCAACCACACAGAACACCATAGCAACCGCCTAGCAACCACCCAGAACACCATAGCAACTGCCTAGCAACACCCTAACAACCACCCAGAACACCAAAGCAACCGCCTAGCAACGCCCTAGCAGCCACCAAGAACACAATAGCAACCCCCTAGCTACCACCCAGAACACCATAGCAACGCCCTAGCACCCACCCAGAACACCATAGCAACTGCCTAGCAACGCCCTAGCAACCACCCAGAACACCATAGCAACCGCCTAGCAACCATCAGAACACCATAGCAACTGCCTAGCAACGCCCTAGCAACCACCCAAAACACCATAGCCACCGCCTAGCAACCACCCAGAACACCATAGCAACCGCCTAGCAACCACCCAGAATACCATAGCAACTGCCTAGCAACGACCTAGCTACCACCCAGAACACCATAGCAACCGCCTAGCAACGCCCTAGCAACCACCCAGAACACAATAGCAACCGCCTAGCTACCACCCAGAACACCTTAGCAACGCCCTAGCAACCACCCAGAACACCATAGCAACTGCCTAGCAACGCCCTAGCAACCACCCAGAGCACAATAGCAACCGCCTAGCTACCACCCAGAACACCATAGCAACGCCCTAGCAACCACCCAGAACACCATAGGAACTGCCTAGCAAAGCACTGGCAACCACCCAGAACACCATAGCAACCGCCTAGCAACCATCAGAACACCATAGCAACTGCCTAGCTACGCCCTAGCAACCACCCAGAACACCATAGCAACCGCCTAGCAACCACCCAGAACACCATAGCAACCGCCTAGCAGCCACCCAGACCACCATACCAACTGCCTAGCAACGACCTAGCCACCACCCACAACACCATAGCAACCGCCTAGCTACCACCCAGAACAACATAGCAACCGCCTAGCAACCACCCAGAACACCATAGCAACACCCTAGCAACCACCCAGAACACCATAGCAACTGCCTAGCAACGCCCTAGCAACCACCCAGAACACCAAAGCAACTGCCTAGCAACGCCCTAGCAACCACCCAGAACACCATGGCAACTGCCTAGCAACGCCCTAGCAACCACCCAGAACACCAAAGCAACTGCCTAGCAACGCCCTAGCAACCACCCAGAACACCAAAGCAACTGCCGAGCAACGCCCTAGCAACCACCCAGAACACCATAGCAACGGCATGGCAACCACCCAGAACAGCATAGCAACTGCCTAGCAACACCCTAGCAACCACCCAGAACACCAAAGCAACCACCTAGCAACGCCCTAGCAACCACCCAGAACATCATAGCAACTGCTTAGCAAAGCCCTAGCAACCACCCAGAATGCCATAGCAACCCTCTAGCAACCACCCAGAACCCCATAGCAACGCTCTAGCAACCACCCAGAACGCCATAGCAACCGCCTAGCAACCACCCAGAACACCATAGCAATCGCCTAGCAACGCCCTATCAACCACTCAGAACACCATAGCAACCGCTTAGCAAGGCCCTATCAACCACCCAGAACACCATTGCAACTGCCTAGCAATGCCCTAGCAACCACCCAGAACACGATAGCAGCTGCCTAGCAACACCCTCACAAGTACACAGAACACCATAGCAACTGCCTAACAACTGTTACAGCCAGTCCTCATTACAAATAAAATTACAATAAAAAAATGTAACTTTTTAAGCTACTCAACTTATCAACCTTTCAGCCATTCCAATTCCTGATTGTTTTCGACTATGACTTCCGGCAACTGTTTCTTCTGCCCAATCCTGTCTCAAAATATAAGTCCTTACTACAATTCTTCACTATTAAAAAATGTCACTATTAAAAATTTCCATATGACAGTTGTCATCAACTCTGACTCCCGCAAACTGTTTCCTCAGTCCACATCTGTTTCAAAATAAAAGTCCTCACCACTACCAAAATTATCTTACTAAAAACGTAGCTACCAATATCTTAATGCAATGATATGTTACAAACTCCACCTTATGCAACTACACTTTGCATTTTCAATGCACACGTAATTCCCTGGAATTACATTATCTAGTTAGTGTGCATTGAAAATGCTCACTATTGTTATCCTGGTCTTCTTCTTATTATTATTATTATTATTATTATTATTATTATTCTTCTAACACACTTAATGCGGCCTCAACCGTTTATCGTAGAAACTTCATTCAAACTGCGTTGCGTAGGTCTTACTTAGGACACCTGTGCAATGTATTTTTCATCTTTGTAACTTTTATACTTTTTGAGTTATTAATAAAAAACTATAAATTTTTTCCCCCCATAGACTTAACATTGGCATTATGACATCACAATAGGGCCATTAAGCAAATGGAATCTTGTGCCAGGTGTTCTGACCACCTGCTGTAACTGTCAGTTTCTCGGGCTGTAAGACTACAATCTAGCTCTGTTGGGACTACAGCTTCCTTACTGCTTTCCTCCCTTCTATTTTCTGTCATTCCTTCTTTCTTTTTCCCTCCTATTTCTTTCTTTCGTTCCTTCCTTCCTTTATTCGTTCCTTCTTTCCTTCTTTACTTTCTTCTATCCTGTCTTTCATCCTTCCTCCCATTCTTCCTCCCTACCAATTTTCTTTCCTACCTTCCTTTGTTTTTCTTCCCTTCCATCATGCCTTCTTTCATTCCTTCATATCCTTCTTATCTTTCTTCCTTTCTTCTTTCTGCTTTCCCTCTCTTTCCTTCCCTCTTCTTTTCATTACTTTTTCTTACCTTCCTTCCCTCTTTCCTTCTGTTTTTCATTTCTTCTTCCTCACTTCCTTCCTTCCTCCCTTCCTTCTATCTTTACTTAAATCCTTCTTCTTCCCTTCTTCCTTTCCTTCCTTCTTTACTCCCTTCTTTCCTTCATTCCTCTGTTTCTTTCCATCCATCCTCGCCTTCTTTCCTTTGTTCTTTCCTGCCTTCCTTTGATTTCCTTCTTTTTTTCCTATATTCCTTCTTTCCTTACTTCCCTCATTAGTTCCTTCTTTCCCTCCTTCCTTCCTTGTTAATATTCCAAATAATTTCGTAATCGTACGGTTCACTACTTCTCCCAGTTTTCACTCGATCCCCAAACAAGACACATCAACGCCCTAGCAACAACAAGAACAACATAGCAACTGTCGAGCAATGCCCAAGCAAATATTCAGAACACCATAGCAACTGCCTAGCAACCACCCAAAACACCATAGCAACTGCCTAGCAACCACCCAGAACACTATAGCAACTGCCAAGCAACGCCCTAGCAACCACCCAAAACACCATAGCAACCGCCAAGCAACCACTCAGAACACCAAAGCAACTGCCTAGCAACGCCCTAGCAACCACCCAAAACACCATAGCAACCGCCTAGCAACGCCCGAGCAACCACCCAGAACACCATAGCAACCGCCTAGACACCACCCAGAACACCAAAGCAACTGCATAGCAATGCCCTAGCACCCACCCAGAACACCATAGCAGCTGCCTAGCAACACCCTCACAAGTACACAGAACACCATAGCAACTGCCTAGCAACAGTTTCAGCCAGTCCTCATTATGGCAAATTACAATATAATAATGTAACTTTTCAAGCTACGCAACTTATCAACTGTTCAGTTATTCCAACTCCTGATTGTTCTCGACTATGACTTCCACCAACCTGTCTCAAAATAAAAGTCCTTACTACAATTCTTCACCATGAAAAATTTCACGATGAAAAATTTCCATCTGACAGCTGTCATCAACTATGACTCCCGCAAACTGTGTCCTTTGTCCACATCTGTTTCAAAATAAATGTCCTCACCACTACCATTATTATCCTACTAAAAACCTAGCTACCAATATCATAATGCAATGATTTGTGACAAACTCCACCTGACGCAACTACACTTTTCATTTTCAATGCACACGTAATTCCCTGGAACTACATTATCTCGTTCTTATTATTATTCTTCTAACACACTTAATGCGGCCTCAACCATTTATCGTACAAACTTCATTCAAACTGCGTTGCTTAGGTCTTACTTAGGACACCTGTGCAATGTATTTTTCATCTTTGTAACTTTAAAACTTTTTGAGTTATTAATAAAAAACTATAAATTTTTTCCCCCCATAGACTTAACATTGGCATTATGACATCACAATAGGGCCATGAAGCAAATGGAATCTTGTGCCAGAAGTTCTGACCACCTGCTGTAACTGTCAGTTTCGAAGGCTGTAAGACTACAATCTGGCTCTCTTGAGACTACTGCTTCCTTACAGCTTTCCTTCCTTCTATTTTCTGTCATTCCTTCTTTCTTGTTCCCCTGTTTCTCTCCTTCATTCCATCTTCCTTTATTCATTCTTTCTTTCCTAGTTTACTTCCTTCTATCCTGCCTTTCATCCTTCCTTCCATTCTTCCTCCCTACCAATTTTTTTCCTTCCTTCCTAAGTTTGGCTTTCCTTCCATCATGCCTTCTTTCCTTCCTTCATACCTACTTTGCTTGCTATCTCTCTTCCTTTCTTCTTTCTGCTTTCCCTCTCTTTCCTTCCCTCTTTCTTTCTTTACTTTTTCTTTCCTTCCTTCTGTCGTTCCTTCTGTTTTTCATTTCTTCTTCCTCACTTCCTTCTCTTCTTTCCTTCCTTCCTTCCTTCTTTCTATCTTTACTTAAATCCTTCTTCTTCCCTTCTTCCTTTCCTCCCTTCCGTACTTCCTTCTTTCCCACATTCCTCTGTTTCTTTCCATCCATCCTTGCCTTCTTTCCTTTGTTCTTTCCTGCCTTCCTTTGATTTCCTTTTTTTAAAATTATATTCCTTCTTTCCTTACTTCCCTCGTTAGTTCCTTCTTTCTCTCCTTCCTTCCTTGTCATAATTCCAAAGTTTTTCGTAATCGCACAGTTTGCTACTTCTCCCAATTTTCACCCAATCCCCAAACAATACACATCAACACCCTAGCAACAACAAGAACAACATAGCAACTGTCTAGCAATGCCCAATCAAATATACAGAACACCATAGCAACAGCCTAGCAACGCTCTAGCCAACACCCAGAACAACATTGCTACCGCCTGGCAACGCCCTAGCAACCACCCAGAACACCATAGCAAACGCATAGCAATGCCCTAGCAACCACCCTGAACACCATAGAAACGGCCGAGCAACGCCCTAACAACCACATAGAACACCATAGCAACTGCCTAGAAACGCCCTAACTACCTCCCAGAACACCATAGAAACTGCCTAGCAACGCCCTAGCAACCACCATGAACACAATAGCAACCGCCTAGCAACCACCCACAACACCATAGTAACTGCCTAACAACGCCCCAGCAACCACCCAGAACACCCCAGCAACCGCCTAGCAACGCCCTAGCAACCACCCAGAACACCAAAGCTACCGCCAAACAACCGCCCAGAACACCATAGCAACTGCTTAGCAATGCCCTAGCAACCACCCAGGACACCATTGGAACCGCCTAGCAACCACTCAGGACACCAAAGCAACTGCCTAGCAAAGCCTTAGCAACCACCCAGATTACCATAGCAACCACCTGGCAAATCCCTAGCAACCACCCAGAACACCAAAGCAACCGCCTAGCAACCAACCAGAACACCATAGCAACTGCCGAGTAACGCCCTAGCAACCACCCAGAACACCATAGCAACCGCCTAGCCACGCCCTAGCAACCACAGAGAACACCATAGCAACCGCCTACCAACCACCCAGAACACCATAGCAACTGCCTAGCAACTACCCAGAACACCATAGCAACTGCCTAGCAACGCCGTAGCAACCACCCAGAACCCCATAGCAACCGCCTTGCAACCACTCAGGACATCAGGGCAACTGCCTAGCAACGCCCTAGCAACCACCAAGATCACCATAGCAACTGCCTAGCAACGGCCTAGCAATGCCCTAACAACCACCAGGAACACCATAGCAACCACCTAGCAATGCCTTAGCAACCACACAGAACACCATGGCAACCGCCTGGCAACACCCTACCAACCACCTAGAACACATAGCAACCACCTAGCAATGCCCTATCAAGCACTCAAAACACCATAGCAACTGCCTAGCACACCCTAGCAACCACCAAGAAGACCATTACAACCTCCTAGCAAGGCCCGAGCAACCTTTCAGAACACCATAGCAACTGCCTTGCAATGCCCTAGCAACCACCCAGAACACCATAGCAGCTGCCTAGCAATGCCCTAGCAACCACCCAGAACACCATAGCAACCGCCTAGCAACAGTTTCAGCCAGTCCTCATTATGACAAATTACAATAGAATAATGTAACTTTTTAAGCTACTCAACTTATCGACCGTTCAGCCATTCCAACTCCTGATTGTTATTGACTATGACTTCCGCCAACTGTTTCCTCTGCCAAAACCTGTCTCAAAATAAAAGTCCTTGCTACAATTCTTCACGATTAAAAAATTTCACTATTAAATATTTCCATATGACAGCTGTCATCAACTATGACTCTTGTAAACTGTTTCCTCAGTCCACATCGCTTTCAAAATAAATGTCCTCACCACTACCATAATTATCCTACTTAAAACCTAGCTACCAATATCATAATGCAATGATTTGTAATAACTCCACCTTATGCAACTACACTTTGCATTTTCAATGCACTCGTAATTCCCTGGAATTACATTATCTAGTTATTATTAGTGTGCATTGAAAATGCTCACTATTGTTATCCTGGTCTTCTTATTATTATTATTATTAGTGTGCATTGAAAATGCTCACTATTGTTATCCTGGTCTTCTTCTTATTAGTGTGCATTGAAAATGCTCACTATTGTTATCCTGGTCTTCTTATTATTATTAGTGTGCATTGAAAATGCTCACTATTGTTATCCTGGTCTTCTTATTATTAGTGTGCATTGAAAATGCTCACTATTGTTATCCTGGTCTTCTTATTATTAGTGTGCATTGAAAATGCTCACTATTGTTATCCTGGTCTTCTTATTATTATTAGTGTGCATTGAAAATGCTCACTATTGTTATCCTGGTCTTCTTATTATTATTATTATTATTATTATTATTATTAGTGTGCATTGAAAATGCTCACTATTGTTATCCTGGTCTTCTTCTTCTTATTATTATTATTATTATTATTAGTGTGCATTGAAAATGCTCACTATTGTTATCCTGGTCTTCTTATTAGTGTGCATTGAAAATGCCCACTATTGTTATCCTGGTCTTCTTATTATTATTATTATTATTATTATTATTATTATTATTATTATTATTATTCTTCTAACACACTTAATGCGGCCTCAACCGTTTATCGTAGAAACTTCATTCAAACTGCGTTGCGTAGGTCTTACTTAGGACACCTGTGCAATGTATTTTTCATCTTTGTAACTTTTATACTTTTTGAGTTATTAATATAAAACTATAAATTTTTTCCCCCCATAGACTTAACATTGGCATTATGACATCACAATAGGGCCATTAAGCAAATGGAATCTTGTGCCAGGTGTTCTGACCACCTGCTGTAACTGTCAGTTTCTCAGGCTGTAAGACTACAATCTGGCTCTCTTGAGACGACAGCTTCCTTACTGCTTTCCTTCCTTCTATTTTCTGTCATTCCTTCTTTCTTTTTCCCTCCTATTTCTTTCCTGCGTTCCTTCCTTCCTTTATTCGTTCCTGCTTTCCTACTTTACTTCCTTCTATCCTGCCTTTCATCCTTCCTCCCATTCTTCCTCCCTACCAATTTTCTTTCCTACCTTCCTTAGTTTTTCTTTCCTTCCATCATGCCTTCTTTCATTCCTTCATATCCTTCTTTTCTTTCTTCCTTTCTTCTTTCTGCTTTCCCTCACTTTCCTTCCCTCTTCCTTTCTTTACTTTTTTCTTTCCTTCCTTCTCTCTTTCCTTCTGTTTTTCATTTCTTCTTCCTCACTTCCTTCCTTCCTTCCTTCTATCTTTACTTAAATCCTTCTTCTTCCCTTCTTCCTTTCCTTCCTTCTTTACTTCCTTCTTTCCTTCATTCCTCTGTTTCTTTCCATCCATCCTCGCCTTCGTTCCTTTGTTCTTTCCTGCCTTCCTTTGATTTCCTTCTTTTTTTCCTATATTCCTTCTTTCCTTACTTCCCTCATTAGTTCCTTCTTTCCCTCCTTCCTTCCTTGTTAATATTCCAAATAATTTCGTAATCGTACGGTTCACTACTTCTCCCAGTTTTCACTCGATCCCCAAACAATACACATCAACGCCCTAGCAACAATAAGAACAACATAGCAACTGTCGAGCAATGCCCAAGCAAATATTCAGAACACCATAGCAACCCCCTAGCAACCCCCCAAAACACCATAGCACCTGCCTAGCAACCACCCAGAACACGATAGCAACTGCCAAGCAACACCCTAGCAACCACCAAGAACACCTTAGCAACCCCCAAGCAACCACCCAGAACACCATAGCAACTGCCTAGCAACCGCCTAGCAACCACCCAGAACACCATAGCAACTGCCTAGCAACGCCCAAGCAACCACCCAGAACACCATAGCAACCACCTAGCAACCACCCAAAACACCATAGCAACTGCCTAGCAACGCCCTAGCAACCACCCAGAACACCATAGCAACCTACTAGCAACCACCCAGAACACCATAGCAACTGCCTAGCAACGCCCCAGCAACCACCCAGAACACCATAGCAACCGCTTAGCAACCACCCAGAACACCATAGCAACTGCCTAGCAACGCCCTAGCAACCACCCAGAACACAATAGCAACGACCTAGCACCCACCCAAACAACCATAGCCACCCCCTAGCACCGCCCTAGCAACCACCCAGAACACCATAGCAACCGCCTAGCAACCACCCAGAACACCATAGCAACTGCCTAGCAACACCCTAACAACCACCCACAACACCATAGCAACCGCCTAGCAATGCCCTAGCAACTACCCAGAACACCATGGCAACAGCCTACCAATGCCCTAGCAACCTCCCAGAACACCATAGCAACCGCCTAGCAAGGCCCTAGCAACCACCCAGAACACCATAGCAACCGCCTAGCAACCACCCAGAACACCATAGCAACTGCCTAGCAACGCCCTAGCAACCACCCAGAACACCATAGCAACCACCTAGAAACCACCCAAAACACCATAGCAACTGCCTAGCAACGCCCTAGCAACCACCCAGAACACCATAGCAACCACCTGGCAACCACCCAGAACACCATTGCAACTGCCGAGCAACACCCGAACAACCACCCAGAACACCATAGCAACCACCTAGCAACGCCCTAGCAACCACCCAGAACACCATAGCAACAGCCTAGCAACCATCAGAACACCATAGCAACTGCCTAGCAACGCCCTAGCAACCACCCAGAACACCATAGAAACCGCCTAGCAACCACCCAGAACACCATAGCAACCGCCTAGCAACCACCCAGAGCACCATAGCAACTGCCTAGCAACGACCTAGCAACCACCCAGAAAACCATAGCAACCGCCTAGCTACCACCCAGAACACCATAGCAACCGCCTAACAACCACCCAGAACACCAAAGCAGCACCCTAGCAACCACCCAGAACACCATAGCAACCGCCTAGCAACCATCTAGAACACCATAGCAACCGCCTAGCAACGCCCTAGTAACCACCCAAAACACCATACCAACTGCCTAGCAACGCCCTAGCAACCACCCAGAACACCATACCAACCGCCTAGCAACCACCCAGAACACCATAGCAACTGCCTAGCAACGCCCTAGCAACCACCCAGAACACCATAGCAACCTCCTAGCAACCACCCAGAACACCATAGCAACCGCCTAGCAACCACCCAGAACACCATAGCAACTGCCTAGCAACGCCCTAGCAACCACCCAGAACACCACAGCAACTGCCTAGCAACGCCCTAGCAACCACCCAGAACGCTATAGCAACTGCCTAGCAACGCCCTAGCAACCACCCGGAACACCATAGAAACCACCTAGCAACCGCCCAAAACACCATAGCAACTGCCTAGCAACGCCCTAGCAACCACCCAGAACACCATAGCAACCGCCTAGCAACCACCCAGAACACCATAGAAACTGCCTAGCAACACCCTAAGAACCACCCAGAACACCATAGCAACCGCCTAGCAACGCCCTAGCAACCACCCAGAACACCATAGCAACAGCCTAGCAATGCCCCAGCAACCACCCAGAACACCATAGCAACCGCCTAGCAACCACCCAGAACACCATAGCAACTGCCTAGCAACGCCCTAGCAACCACCCAGAACACCATAGCAACCGCCTAATAACCACCCAGAACACCATAGCAACTGCCTGGCAACCACCCAGAACACCATAGCAACTGCCTAGCAACACCCTAGCAACCACCCAGAACACCATAGCAACCGCCTAGCAACCACCCAGAACACCATAGCAACTGCCTAGCAACGCCCAAGCAACCACCCAGAACACCATAGCAACCACCTAGCAACCACCCAAAACACCATAGCAACTGCCTAGCAACGCCCTAGCAACCAGAACACCATAGCAACCGCCTAGCAACCACCCAGAACACCATAGCAACTGCCTAGCAACACCCTAAAAACCACCCAGAACACCATAGCAACCGCCTAGCAACGCCCTAGCAACCACCCAGAACACCATAGCAACAGTCTACCAATGCCCTAGCAACCTCCCAGAACACCATAGCAACCGCCTAGCAAGGCCCTAGCAACCACCCAGAACACCATAGCAACCGCCTAGCAATGCCCTAGCAACCTCCCAGAACACCATAGCAACCGCCTAGCAACCACCCAGCACACCATAGCAACTGCCTAGCAACGCCCTGGCAACCAACCAGAACACCATAGCAACCGCCTATCAACCACCCAGAACACAATAGCAACCGCCTAGCTACCACCCAGAACACCATAGCAATGCCCTAGCAACCACCCAGAACACCATAGCAACTGCCTAGCAACGCCCTAGCAACCACCCAGAACACCATAGCAACTGCCTAGCAACCATCAGAACACCATAGCAACTGCCTAGCAACGCCCTAGCAACCACCCAGAACACCATAGCAACCGCCTAGCAACCACCCTGAACACCATAGCAACCGCCTAGCAACAACACAGAACACCATAGCAACTGCCTAGCAATGATCTAGCAACCACCCAGAACACCATAGCAACTACCGAGCAACGCCCTAGCAACCACACAGAACACCAAAGGAATCGCCTAACAACGCCCTAGCAACCACCCAGAACACCATGGCAACCGCCTAGCAACCACCCAGAACACCATAGCAACTGGCTAGCAACGCCCTAGCAACCACCCAGAACACCATAGCACCCACCTAGCAACCACCCAGAACACCATAGCAACTGCCTAGCAACGCCCGAGCAACCACCCAGAACACCATAGCAACCGCCTAGCAACCACCCAGAACACCATAGCAACTGCCTAGCAACGCCCTAGCAACCACCCAGAACACCATAGCAACCTCCTAGCAACCACCGAAAACACCATAGCAACTGCCTAGCAACGCCCTAGCAACCACCCAGAACACCATAGCAACCGCCTAGCAACCACCCAGAACCCCATAGCAACTGCCTAGCAACACCCTAACAACCACCCAGAACACCATAGCAACCGCCTAGCAACGCCCTAGCAACCACCCAGAACACCATAGCAACAGCCTAGCAATGCCCTAGCAACCTATCAGAACACCATAGCAACCGCCTAGGGAGGCCTTAGCAACCACCCAGAACACCATAGCAACCGCCTAGCAACCACCCAGAACACCATAGCAACTGCCTAGCAACGCCCTAGCAACCACCCAGAACACCATATCAACCACCTAGAAACCACCCAAAACACCATAGCAATCGCCTAGCAACGCCCTAGCAACCTCCCAGAACACCATAGCAACCCCCTAGCAACCACCCAGAACACCATTGCAACTGCCGAGCAACACCCTAACAACCACCCAGACCACCATAGCAACCACCTAGCAACGCCCTAGCAACCACCCAGAACACCATAGCAACAGCCTAGCAACCATCAGAACACCATAGCAACTGCCTAGCAACGCCCTAGCAACCACCCAGAACACCATAGCAACCGCCTAGCAACCACCCAGAACACCATAGCAACCGCCTAGCAACCACCCAGAGCACCATAGCAACTGCCTAGCAACGACCTAGCAACCACCCACAACACCATAGCAACAGTCTAGCAATGCCCAACCAACCTCCCAGACCACCATAGCAACCGCCTAGCAAGGCCCTAGCAACCACCCAGAACACCATAGCAACCGCCTAGCAATGCCCTAGCAACCTCCCAGAACACCATAGCAACCGCCTAGCAACCACCCAGCACACCATAGCAACTGCCTAGCAACGCCCTAGCAACCACCCAGAACACCATAGCAACCGCCTATCAACCACCCAGAACACAATAGCAACCGCCTAGCTACCGCCCAGAACACCATAGCAATGCCCTAGCAACCACCCAGAACACCATAGCAACTGCCTAGCAACGCCCTAGCAACCACCCAGAACACCATAGCAACTGCCTAGCAACCATCAGAACACCATAGCAACTGCCTAGCAACGCCCTAGCAACCACCCAGAACACCATAGCAACCGCCTAGCAACCACCCTGAACACCATAGCAACCGCCTAGCAACAACACAGAACACCATAGCAACTGCCTAGCAATGATCTAGCAACCACCCAGAACACCATAGCAACTACCTAGCAACGCCCTAGCAACCACACAGAACACCAAAGGAATCGCCTAACAACGCCCTAGCAACCACCCAGAACACCATGGCAACCGCCTAGCAACCACCCAGAACACCATAGCAACTGCCTAGCAACGCCCTAGCAACCACCCACAACACCATAGCAACCACCTAGCAACCACACAGAACACCATAGCAACGGCCTAGCAACGGCCGAGCAACCACCCAGAACACCATAGCAACCGCCTAGCAACCACCCAGAACACCATAGCAACTGCCTAGCAACGCCCTAGCAACCACCCAGAACACCATAGCAACCCCCTAGCAACCACCCAGAACCCCATAGCAACTGCCTAGCAACACCCTAACAACCACCCAGAACACCATAGCAACCGCCTAGCAACGCCCTAGCAACCACCCAGAACACCATAGCAACAGCCTAGCAATGCCCTAGCAACCTCCCAGAACACCATAGCAACCGCCTAGCAAGGCCTTAGCAACCACCCAGAACACCATAGCAACCGCCTAGCAACCACCCAGAACACCATAGCAACTGCCTAGCAACGCCCTAGCAACCACCCAGAACACCATATCAACCACCTAGAAACCATCCAAAACACCATAGCAACTGCCTAGCAACGCCCTAGCAACCTCCCAGAACACCATAGCAACCGCCTAGCAACCACCCAGAACACCATTGCAACTGCCGAGCAACACCCTAACAACCACCCAGAACACCATAGCAACCACCTAGCAACGCCCTAGCAACCACCCAGAACACCATAGCAACAGCCTAGCAACCATCAGAACACCATAGCAACTGCCTAGCAACGCCCAAGTAACCACCCAGAACAACATAGCAACCGCCTAGCAACCACGCAGAACACCATAGCAACCGCCTAGCAACCCCCCAGAACACCATAGCCACTGCCTAGCAACGACCTAGCAACCACCCAGAACACCATAGCAAACGCCTAGCTACCACCCAGAACACCATAGCAACCGCCTAACAACCACCCAGAACACCAAAGCAACAGCCTAGCAACCACCTAGAACACCATAGCAACCGCCTAGCAACCATCTAGAACACCAAAGCAACTGCCTAGCAACACCCTAGCAACCACCCAAAACACCATAGCAACTGCCTAGCAACGCCCTAGCAACCACCCAGAACACCATAGCAACCGCCTAGCAACCACCCAGAACACCATAGCAACTGCCTAACAACGCCCTAGCAACCACCCAGAACACCGTAGCAACCGCCTAGCAACCACCCAGAACACCATAGCAACCGCCTAGCAACCACCCAGAACACCATAGCAACTGCCTAGCAACGCCCTAGCAACCACCCAGAACACCACAGCAACTGCCTAGCAACGCCCTAGCAACCACCCAGAACGCTATAGCAACTGCCTAGCAATGCCCTAGCAACCACCCAGAACACCATAGCAACCACCTAGCAACCGCCCAAAACACCATAGCAACTGCCTAGCAACGCCCTAGCAACCACCCAGAACACCATAGCAACCCCCCAGCAACCACCAAGAACACCATAGAAACTGCCTAGCAACACCCTAAAAACCACCCAGAACACCATAGCACCCGCCTAGCAACGCCCTAGCAACCACCCAGAACACCATAGCAACAGCCTAGCAATGCCCTAGCAACCACCCAGAACACCATAGCAACCGCCTAGCAACCACCCAGAACACCATAGCAACTGCCTAGCAACGCCCGAGCAACCACCCAGAACACCATAGCAACCGCCTAGCAACCACCCAGAACACCATAGCAACCGCCTGGCAACCACCAAGAACACCATAGCAACTGCCTAGCAACGCCCGAGCAACCACACAGAACACCATAGCAACCGCCTAGCAACCACCCAGAACACCATAGCAACTGCCTAGCAACGCCCAAGCAACCACCCAGAACACCATAGCAACCACCTAGCAGCCACCCAAAACACCATAGCAACTGCCTAGCAACGCCCTAGCACCCAGAACACCATAGCAACCGCCTAGCAACCACCCAGAACACCATAGCAACTGCCTAGCAACACCCTAACAACCACCCAGAACACCATAGCAACTACCTAGCAACGCCCTAGCAACCACCCAGAACACCATAGCAACGAACTAGCAATGCCCTAGCAACCTCCCAGAACACCATAGCAACCGCCTAGCAAGGCCCTAGCAACCACCCAGAACACCATAGCAACCGCCTAGCAATGCCCTAGCAACCTCCCAGAACACCATAGCAACCCCCTAGCAACCACCCAGCACACCATAGCAACTGCCTAGCAACGCCCTAGCAACCACCCAGAACACCATAGCAACCGCCTAGCAACCACCCAGAACACAATAGCAACCGCCTAGCTACCACCCAGAACACCATAGCAACTGCCTAGCAACGCCCTAGCAACCACCCAGAACACCATAGCAACCACCTAGAAACCACCCAAAACACCATAGCAACTGCCTAGCAACGCCCTAGCAACCACCCAGAACACCATGGCAACCGCCTAGCAACCACCCAGAACACCATTGCAACTGCCGAGCAACACCCTAACAACCACCCAGAACACCATAGCAACCACCTAGCAACGCCCTAGCAACCACCAAGAAGACCATAGCAACAGCCTAGCAACCATCAGAACACCATAGCAACTGCCTAGCAACGCCCTAGCAACCACCCAGAACACCATAGCAACCGCCTAGCAACCACCCAGAACACCATAGCAACCGCCTAGCAACCACCCAGAGCACCATAGCAACTGCCTAGCAACGACCTAGCAACCACTCAGAAAACCATAGCAACCGCCTAGCTACCACCCAGAACACCATAGCAACCGCCTAACAACCACCCAGAACACCAAAGCAACACCCTAGCAACCACCCAGAACACCATAGCAACCGCCTAGCAACCATCTAGAACACCATAGCAACTGCCTAGCAACGCCCTAGCAACCACCCAGAACACCATAGCAACTGCCTAGCAACGCCCTAGCAACCACCCAGAACACCATAGCAACCGCCTAGCAACCACCCAGAACACCATAGCAACTGCCTAGCAACGCCCTAGCAACCACCCAGAACACCATAGCAACCCCCTAACAACCACCCAGAACACCATAGCAACCCCCTAGCAACCACCCCGAACACCACAACAACTGCCTAGCAACGCCCTAGCACCCACCCAGAACACCACAGCAACTGCCTAGCAACGCCCTAGCAACCACCCAGAACGCTATAGCAACTGCCTAGCAACGCCCTAGCAACCACCCAGAACACCATAGCAACCACCTAGCAACCGCCCAAAACACCATAGCAACTGCCTAGCAACGCCCTAGCAACCACCCAGAACACCATAGGAACCGCCTCGCAACCACACAGAACACCATAGAAACTGCCTAGCAACACCCTAACAACCACCCAGAACACCATAGCAACCGCCTAGCAACGCCCTAGCAACCACCCAGAACACCATAGCAACAGCCTAGCAATGCCCTAGCAACCACCCACAACACCATAGCAACTGCCTAGCAACCACCCAGAACACCATAGCACCTGCCTATCAACGCCCTAGCAACCACCCAGAACACCATAGCAACCGCCTAATAACCACCCAGAACACCATAGCAACTGCCTGGCAACCACCAAGAACACCATAGCAACTGCCTAGCAACGCCCGAGCAACCACCCAGAACACCATAGCAACCGCCTAGCAACCACCCAGAACACCATAGCAACTGCCTAGCAACGCCCAAGCAACCACCCAGAACACCATAGCAACCACCTAGCAACCTCCCAGAACACCATAGCAACTGCCTAGCAACCACCGAGAACACCATAGCAACCGCCTAGCAACCACCCAGAAAACCATAGCAACTGCCTAGCAACACCCTAAAAACCACCCAGAACACCATAGCAACCGCCTAGCAATGCCCTAGCAACCACCCAGAACACCATAGCAACAGTCTAGCAATGTCCTAGCAACCTCCCAGAACACCATAGCAACCGCCTAGCAACGCCCTAGCAACGACCCAGAACACCATAGCAACCGCCTAGCAAACCCCAAGCAACCTCCCAGAACACCATAGCAACCGCCTAGCAACCACCCAGCACACCATAGCAACTGCCTAGCAACGCCCTACCACCCACCCAAAACACCATAACAACCGCCTATCAACCACCCAGAACACAATAGCACCCGCCTAGCTACCACCCAGAACACCATAGCAATGCCCTAACAACCACCCAGAACACCATAGCAACTGCCTAGCAACGCCATAGCAACCACCCAGAACACCATAGCAACTGCCTAGCAACCATCAGAACACCATAGCAACTGCCTAGCAACGCCCTAGCAACCACCCAGAACACCATAGCAACCGCCTAGCAACCACCCTGAACACCATAGCAACCGCCTAGCAACAACACAGAACACCATAGCAACACCCTAGCAATGATCTAGCAACCACCCAGAACACCATAGCAACTACCTAGCAACGCCCTAGCAACCACACAGAACACCAAAGGAATCACCAAACAACGCCCTAGCAACCACCCAGAACACCATGGCAACCGCCTAGCAACCACCCAGAACACCATAGCAACTGCCTAGCAACGCCCTAGCAACCACCCAGAACACCATAGCAACCGCCTAGCAACCACCCAGAACACCATAGCAACTGCCTAGCAACGCCCGAGCAACCACCCAGAACACCATAGCAACCGCCTAGCAACCACCCAGAACACCAGAGCAACTGCCTAGCAACGCCCTAGCAACCACCCAGAACACCATAGCAACCACCTAGCAACCACCGAAAACACCATAGCAACTGCCTAGCAACGCCCTAGCAACCACCCAGAACACCATAGCAACCGCCTAGCAACCACCCAAAACACCATAGCAACTGCCTAGCAACACCCTAACAACCACCCAGAACACCATAGCAACCGCCTAGCAACGCCCTAGCAACCACCCAGAACACCATAGCAACAGCCTAGCAATGCCCTAGCAACCTCCCAGAACACCATAGCAACCGCCGAGCAAGGCCTTAGCAACCACCCAGAACACCATAGCAACCGCCTAGCAACCACCCAGAACACCAGAGCAACTGCCTAGCAACGCCCTAGCAACCACCCAGAACACCATATCAACCACCTAGAAACCACCCAAAACACCATAGCAACTGCCTAGCAACGCCCTAGCAACCTCCCAGAACACCATAGCAACCGCCTAGCAACCACCCAGAACACCATTGCAACTGCCGAGCAACACCCTAACAACCACCCAGAACACCATAGCAACCACCTAGCAACGCCCTAGCAACCACCCAGAACACCATAGCAACAGCCTAGCAACCATCAGAACACCATAGCAACTGCCTAGCAACGCCTTAGCAACCACCCAGAACACCATAGCAACCGCCTAGCAACCACCCAGAATACCATAGCAACCGCCTAGCAACCACCCAGAGCACCATAGGAACTGCCTAGCAACGACCTAGCAACCACCCAGAACACCATAGCAAACGCCTAGCTACCACCACGAACACCATAGCAACCGCCTAACAACCACCCAGAACACCAAAGCAACACCCGAGCAACCACCCAGAACACCATAGCAACCGCCGAGCAACCATCTAGAACACCAAAGCAACTGCCTAGCAACGCCCTAGCAACCACCCAGAACACCATAGCAACTGCCTAGCAACACTCTAGCAACCATCCAGAACACCATAGCAACCGCCTAGCAACCACCCAGAACACCATAGCAACTGCTTAGCAACGCCCTAGCAACCACCCAGAACACCGTAGCAACCGCCTAGCAACCACCCAGAACACCATAGCAACCGCCTAGCAACCACCCAGAACACCATAGCAACTGCCTAGCAACGCCCTAGCAACCACCCAGAACACCACAGCAACTGCCTAGCAACGCCTTAGCAACCACCCAGAACGCTATAGCAACTGCCTAGCAATGCCCTAGCAACCACCCAGAACACCATAGCAACCACCTAGCAACCGCCCAAAACACCATAGCAACTGCCTAGCAATGCCCTAGCAACCACCCACAACACCATAGCAACCGCCTAAAAACCACACAGAAGACCATAAAAACCGCCTAGCTACACCCTAGCAACCACCCAGAACACCACAGCAACTGCCTAGCAACGCCCTAGCAACCACCCAGAACACCATTGCAACAGCCTAGCAATGCCCTAGCAACCACCCAGAACACCATAGCAACCGCCTAGCAACCACCCAGAACACCATAGCAACTGCCTAGCAACGCCCGAGCAACCACCCAGAACACCATAGCAACCGCCTAGCAACCACCCAGAACACCATAGCAACCGCCTGGCAACCACCAAGAACACCATAGCAACTGCCTAGCAACGCCCGAGCAACCACACAGAACACCATAGCAACCGCCTAGCACCCACCCAGAACACCATAGCAACTGCCTAGCAACGCCCAAGCAACCACCCAGAACACCATAGCAACCACCTAGCAGCCACCCAAAACACCATAGCAACTGCCTACCAACGCCCTAACACCCAGAACACCAGAACAACCCCCTACCAACCACTCAGAACACCATAGCAACTGCCTAGCAACACCCTAACAAGCACCCAGAACACCATAGCAACCGGCTAGCAACGCCCTAGCAACCACCCAGAACACCATAGCAACAGCCTAGCAATGCCCTAGCAACCTCCCAGAACACCATAGCAACCGCCTAGCAAGGCCCTAGCAACCACCCAGAACACCATAGCAACCGCCTAGCAATGCCCTAGCAACCTCCCAGAACACCATAGCAACCGCCTAGCAACCACCCAGCACACCATAGCAACTGCCTAGCAACGCCCTAGCAACCACCCAGAACACCATAGCAACGCCCTAACAACCACCCAGAACACAATAGCAACCGCCTAGCTAGCACGCAGAACACCATAGCAATGCCCTAGCAACCCCGCAGAACACCATAGCAACTGCCTAGCAACGCCCTAGCAACCACCCAGAACACCATAGCAACCGCCTAGCAACCATCAGAACACCATAGCAACTGCCTAGCAACGCCCTAGCAACCACCCAGAACACCATAGCAACCGCCTAGCAACCACCCTGAACACCATAGCAGCGGCCTAGCATCAACACAGAGCACCATAGCAACTGCCTAGCAATGATCTAGCAACCACCCAGAACACCATTGCAACCGCCTTGCTACCACCCAGAACACCATAGCAACCGCCTAGCAACCACCCAGAACACCAGAGCAACCGCCTAACAACCACCCAGAACACCATAGCAACACCCTAGCAACCACCCAGAACACCATAGCAACCGCCTAGCAACCATCCAGAACACCATAGCAACTGCCTAGCAACGCCCTAGCAACCACCCAGAACACCATAGCAACGCCCTAGCAACCACCCAGAACACCATAGCACCCGCCTAGCAAGCCCGAGCAACGACCCAGAACACCAAAGCAACCGCCTAGCAACGCCCTAGCAACCAGCCAGAACATCATAGCAACCACCTAGCAACCACCCAGAACACCATAGCATCTGCCTTGCAACACCCTAGCAACCACCCAGAACACCATAGCAACCGTTTGGCAATGCCGTGGCAACCACCCAGAACACCATACCAACTGCTTAGCAATGCCCTAGCAACCACCCAGAACGCCATAGCAACCACCCTAACAACCACCCAGAACACCATAGCAACTGCCTCGCAACGGCCTAGCAACCACCCAGAACACAATAGCAACTGCCTAGCAACGCCATAGCAACCACCCAGAACACCATAGCAACGGCCTAGCAACCACCCAGAACACCATAGCAACCACCTAGCAACGCCCTAGCAACCACCTAGAACATCATAGCAACTGCTTAGCAACCACCCAGAACCCCATAGCAATGCTCGAGCAACCACCCAGTACGCCATAGCAACCGCCTAGCAACTACCCAGAACACCATAGCAACCGCCTAGCAACGCCCTATCAACCACCCAGAACACCATAGCAACTGCCTAGCAATGCCCTAGCAACCACCCAGAACACGATAGCAGCTGCCTAGCAACACCCTCACAAGTACACAGAACACCATAGCAACTGCCTAACAAATGTTACAGCCAGTCCTCATTATGTCAAATTACAATAAAAAATGTAACTTTTTAAGCTACTCAACTTATCAACCTTTCAGCCATTCCAACTCCTGATTGTTTTCGACTATGACTTCCGGCAACTGTTTCTTCTGCCCAATCCTGTCTCAAAATATAAGTCCTTACTACAATTTTTCACTATTAAAAAATGTCACTATTAAAAATTTCCATATGACAGTTGTCATCAACTATGACTCCCGCAAACTGTTTCCTCAGTCCACATCTGTTTCAAAATAAAAGTCCTCACCACTACCATAATTATCCTCCTAAAAACGTAGCTACCAATATCATAATGCAATGATATGTTACAAACTCCACCTTATGCAACTACACTTTGCATTTTCAATGCACACGTAATTCCCTGGAATTACATTATCTAGTTATTATTATTATTATTATTATTATTATTATTATTAGTGTGCATTGAAAATGCTCACTATTGTTATCCTGGTCTTCTTATTATTATTAGTGTGCATTGAAAATGCTCACTATTGTTATCCTGGTCTTCTTATTATTATTATTATTATTATTATTATTATTATTATTATTCTTCTAACACACTTAATGCGGCCTCAACCGTTTATCGTAGAAACTTCATTCAAACTGCGTTGCGTAGGTCTTACTTAGGACACCTGTGCAATGTATTTTTCATCTTTGTAAATTTTATACTTTTTGAGTTATTAATAAAAAACTATTAATTTTTTCCCCCCATAGACTTAACATTGGCATTATGACATCACAATAGGGCTATTAAGCAAATGGAATCTTGTGCCAGGTGTTCTGACCACCTGCTGTAACTGTCAGTTTCTCAGGCTGTAAGACTACAATCTGGCTCTCTTGAGACTACAGCTTCCTTACTGCTTTCCTTCCTTCTATTTTCTGTCATTCCTTCTTTCTTTTTCCCTCCTATTTCTTTCCTTCGTTCCTTCCTTCCTTTATTCGTTCCTTATTTCCTATTTTACTTCCTTCTATCCTGCCTTTCATCCTTCCTCCCATTCTTCCTCCCTACCAATTTTCTTACCTACCTTCCTTAGTTTTTCTTTCCTTCCATCATGCCTTCTTTCATTCCTTCATATCCTTCTTATCATTCTTCCTTTCTTCTTTCTGCTTTCCCTCTATTTCCATCCCTCTTCCTTTCTTTACTTTTTCTTTCCTTCCTTCTCTCTTTCCTTCTGTTTTTCATTTCTTCTTCCTCACTTCCTTCCTTCTATCTTTACTTAAATCCTTCTTCTTCCCTTCTTCCTTTCCTTCCTTCCTTACTTCCTTATTTCCGTCATTCCTCTGTTTCTTTCCATCCATCCTCGCCTAGTTTCCTTTGTTCTTTCCTGCCTTCCTTTGATTTCCTTCTTTTTTTTCCTATATTCCTTCTTTCCTTACTTCCCTCATTAGTTCCTTCTTTCCCTCCTTCCTTCCTTGTTAATATTCCAAATAATTTCGTAATCCTACGGTTCACTACTTCTCCCAGTTTTCACTCGATCCCCAAACAATACACATCAACGCCCAAGCAACATCAAGAACAATATAGCAACTGTCGAGCAATGCCCAAGCAAATATTCAGAACACCATAGCAACCGCCTAGCAACCACCCAAAACACCATAGCAACTGCCTAGCAACCACCCAGAACACTATAGCAACTGCCAAGCAACGCCCTAGCAACCACCCAGAACACCATAGCAACCGCCAAGCAACCACTCAGAACACCAAAGCAACTGCCTAGCCATGCCCTAGCAACCACCCAGAACACCATAGCAACCGCCTAGCAACCCCCTCACAACCACCAAGAACACCATAGCAACTGCCTCGCAACCACCCAGAAGACCATAGCAACTGCCTAGCAACGCCCTAGCAACCACCCAGAACACTATAGCAACCGCCTAGCAACCACCCAAAACACCATAGCAACTGCCTAGCAACGCCCTAGCAACCAACCAGAACACCATAGCAATCGCCTAGCAACCACCCAGAACACCAAACCAACCGCCCAACAACCACCCAAAACACCATAGCAACTGCCTAGCAACGCCCTAGCAACCACCAAGAACACCTAAGCAACCGCCTAGCAACCACCCAGAACACCATAGCAACTGCCTAGCAACGCCCTAGCAACCACACAGAACACCATAGGAATCGCCTAGCAACGCCCTAGCAACCACCCAGAACACCATAACAACCGCCTAGCAACCACCCAGAACACCATAGCAACTGCCTAGCAACGCCCTAGCAACCACCCAGAACACCATAGCAACCGCCTAGCAACCACCCAGAACACCACAGCAACCACCCAGCAACCTCCCAGAGCACCATAGCAACTGCCTAGCGACGCCCGAGCAACCACCCAGAACCCCATAGCAACCGCCTAGCAACCACCCAGAACACCATCGCAACTGCCTAGCCACGCCCAAGCAACCACCCAGAACACCATAGCAACCACCTAGCAACCACCCAAAACACCCTAGCAACTGCCTAGCAACCCCCTAGCAACCACCCAGAACACCATAGCAACCGCCTAGCAACCACCCAGAACACCATAGCAACTGCCTAGCAACACCCTAACAACCACTCAGAACACCATAGCAACCACCTAGCAACGCCCTAGCAACCACCCAGAACACCATAGCAACAGCCTAGCAATGCCCTAGCAACCTCCCAGAACACCATAGCAACCGCCTAGCAAGGCCCTAGCAACCACCCAGAACACCATAGCAACCGCCCAGCAACCACCCAAAACACCATAGCAACTGCCTAGCAACGCCCTAGCAACCACCAAGAACACCTTAGCAACCGCCTAGCAACCACCCAGAACACCATAGCAACTGCCTAGCAACGCCCTAGCAACCACTCAGAACACCATAGGAATCGCCTAGCAACGCCCTAGCAACCACCCAGAACACCATAGCAACCGCCTAGCAACCACCCAGAACACCATAGCAACTGCCTAGCAACGCCCTAGCAACCACCCAGAACACCATAGCAACCGCCTAGCAACCACCCAGAACACCATAGCAACTGCCTAGCAATGCCCTAGCAACCACCCAGAACACCTTAGCAACCGCCTAGCAACAACCCAGAACACCATAGCAACTGCCTAGCAACGCCCTAGCAACCACACAGAACACCATAGGAATCGCCTAGCAACGCCCTAGCAACCACCCAGAACACCATAGCAACCGCCTAGCAACCACCCAGAACACCATAGCAACTGCCTAGCAACGCCCGAGCAACCACCCAGAACACCATAGCAACCGCCTAGCAACCACCCAGAACACCATAGCAACTGCCTAGCAACGCCCAAGCAACCACCCAGAACACCATAGCAACCACCTAGCAACCACCCAAAACACCATAGCAACTGCCTAGCAACGCCCTAGCAACCACCCAGAACACCATAGCAACCGCCTAGCAACCACCCAAAACACCATAGCAACTGCCTAGCAACACCCTAGCAACCATCCAGAACACCATAGCAACCGCCTAGCAACGCCCTAGCAACCACCCAGAACACCATAGCAACTGCCTAGCAACGCCCTAGCAACCACACAGAACACCAGAGGAATCGCCTAGCAACGCCCTAGCAACCACCCCGAACACCATAGCAACCGCCTAGCAACCACCCAGAACACCATAGCAACTGCCTAGCAACGCCCTAGCAAACACCCAGAACACCATAGCAACCGCCTAGCAACCACCCAGAACACCATAGCAACCGCCTAGCAACCACCCAGAACACCATAGCAACCGTCTAGCAACGCCCGAACAACCACCCAGAACACCATAGCAACCGCCTAGCAACCACCCAGAACACCATAGCAACTGCCTAGCAACGCCCAAGCAACCGCCCAGAACACCATAGCAACCACCTAGCAACCACCCAAAACACCATAGCAACTGCCTAGCAACGCCCTAGCAACCACCCAGAACACCATAGCAACCGCCTAGCAACCACCCAGAACACCATAGCAACTGCCTAGCAACACCCTAACAACCACCCAGAACACCATAGCAACTGCCTAGCAACGCCCTAGCAACCACCCAAAACACCATAGCAACAGCCTAGCAATGCCCTAGCAACCTCCCAGAACACCATAGCAACCGCCTAGCAAGGCCCTAGCAACCACCCAGAACACCATAGCAACCGCCCAGTAACCACCCAAAACACCATAGCAACTGCCTAGCAACGCCCTAGCAACCACCAAGAACACCTTAGCAACCGCCTAGCAACCACCCAAAACACCATAGCAACTGCCTAGCAACCACCCAGAACACTATAGCAACTGCCTAGCAACGCCCTAGCAACCACCCAGAACACCATAGCAACCACCTAGCAACCACCCAAAACACCATAGCAACTGCCTAGCAACCACCCAGAACACTATAGCAACTGCCAAGCAACGCCCTAGCAACCACCCAGAACACCATAGCAACCGCCTAGCAACCACCCAGAACACCATAGCAACTGCCTAGCAACGCCCTAGCAACCACCCAGAACACCATAACAACCGCCTAGCAATGCCCTAACAACCATTAAGAACACCATAGCAACTGCCTAGCAACCACTCAGCACACCAAAGCAACTGCCTAGCAATACCCTAGCAACCACCCAGAACACCATAGCAACCGCCTAGCAACTACCCGAAACACCATAGCAACTGCCTAGCATCGCCCTAGCAACCACCCAGAACACCATAGCAACCACCTAGCAACCACCCAGAACACCATAGCAACTGCCTAGCAACGCCCTAGCAACCACCCAGAACACCATAGCAACCGCCTAGAAACCACCCAAAACACCATAGCAACTGCCTAGCAACGCCCTAGCAACCACCCAGAACACCATAGCAACCGCCTAGCAACCACCCAGAACACCATAGCAACTGCCTAGCAACGCCCTAGCACCCACCCAGAACCCCATTGCAACTGCCTAGCAACCACCCAGAACACCATAGCAACCGCCTAGCAACCACCCAGAACACCAGAGCAACCGCCTAACTACCATCCAGAACACCATTGCAAATGCCTAGCAACGCCCTAGCAACCACCCAGAACACCATACCACCCCCCCAGCAACCACCCAGAACACCATAGCAACCGCCTAGCAACGCCCGAGCAACCACCCAGAACACCATACAAACCGCCTAGCAACGCCCTAGCAACCACCCAGAACACCATAGCTACCACTTAGCAACCACCCAGAACAGCATAGCAACTGCCTAGCAACACCCTAGCAACCACCCAGAACACCATAGCAACCGCCTAGCAACGCCGTAGCAACCGCCCAGAACACCATAGTAACTGCTCAGCAATGCCCTAGCAACCACCCAGAACACCATAGCAACTGCCTAGCAAAGCCCTAGCAACCACCCAGAACACCATAGCACCTGCCTAGCAACGCCCTAGCAACCACCCAGAACACCATAGCACCGGCCTAGCAACCACCCAGAACACCATAGCAACCGCCTAGCAACACCCTAGCAACCACCCAGAACACCATAGCAACCACCTAGCACCGCCCTAGCAACCACCCAGAACATCATAGCAACTCTTTAGCAAAGCCCTAGTAACCACCCAGAATGCCATAGCAACCGCCTAGCAACCACCCACAACCCCATAGCAACGCTCTAGCAACCACCCACAACGCCATAGCAACCGCCTAGCAACCACCCAGAACACCATAGCAACCGCCTAGCAATGCCCTATCAACCACCCAGAACACCATAGCAACTGCCAAGCAATGCCCTAGCAACCACCCAGAACATGATAGCAGCTGCCTAGCAACACCCTCACAAGTACACAGAACACCATAGCAACTGCCTAACAACTGTTACAGCCAGTCCTCATTATGTCAAATTACAATAAAAAAAATGTAATTTTTTAAGCTACTCAACTTATCAACATTTCAGCCATTCCATCTCCTGATTGTTTTCGATTATGACTTCCGGCAACTGTTTCTTCTGCCCAATCCTGTCTCAAAATATAAGTCCTTACTACAATTCTTCACTATTAAAAAATGTCACGATTAAAAATTTCCATATGACAGTTGTCATCAACTATGACTCCCGCAAACTGTTTCCTCAGTCCACATCTGTTTCAAAATAAAAGTCCTCACCACTACCATAATTATCCTACTAAAAACGTAGCTACCAATACAATAATGCAATGACATGTTACAAACTCCGCCTTATGCAACTACACTTTGCATTTTCAATGCACCCGTAATTCCCTGGAATTACATTATCTAGTTATTATTATTATTATTATTATTATTATTATTATTATTCTAACACACTTAATGTGGCCTCAACCGTTTATCGTAGAAACTTCATTCAAACTGCGTTGCGTAGGTCTTACTTAGGACACCTGTGCAATGTATTTTTCATCTTTGTAACTTTTATACTTTTTGAGTTATTAATAAAAAACTATAAATTTTTTCCTCCCACAGACTTAACATTGGCATTATGACATCACAATAGGGCCATTAAGCAAATGGAATCTTGTGCCAGGTGTTCTGACCACCTGCTGTAACTGTCAGTTTCTCAGGCTGTAAGACTACAATCTGGCTCTCTTGAGCCTACAGCTTCCTTACTGCTTTCCTTCCTTCTATTTTCTGTCATTCTTTCTTTCTTTTTCCCTCCTATTTCTTTCCTCCGTTCCTTCCTTCTTTTATTCGTTCCTGCTTTCCTACTTTACTTCCTTCTATCCTCCCTTTCATCCTTCCTCCCATTCTTCCTCCCTACCAATTTTCTTTCCTACCATCCTTAGTTTTTCTTTCCTTCCATCATGCCTTCTTTCATTCCTTCATATCCTTCTTATCTTTCTTCCTTTCTTCTTTCTGCTTTCCCTCTCTTTCCCTCCCTCTTCCTTTCTTTACTTTTTCTTTCCTTCCTTCTCTCTTTCCTTCTGTTTTTCATTTCTTCTTCCTCACTTCCTTCCTTACTTCCTTCTATCTTTACTTAAATCCTTCTTCTTCCCTTCTTCCTTTCCTTCCTTCCTTACTTCCTTCTTTCCTTCATTCCTCTGTTTCTTTCCATCCATCCTCTCCTTCTTTCCTTTGTTCTTTCCTGCCTTCCTTTGATTTCCTTCTTTTTTTCCTATATTCCTTCTTTCCTTACTTCCCTCATTAGTTCCTTCTTTCCCTCCTTCCTTCCTTGTTAATATTCCAAATAATTTCGTAATCGTACGGTTCACTACTTCTCCCAGTTTTCACTCGATCCCCAAACAAGACACATCAACGCCCTAGCAACAACAAGAACAACATAGCAACTGTCGAGCAATGCCCAAGCAAATATTCAGAACACCATAGCAACCGCCAAGCAACCACCCAAAACACCATAGCAACTGCCTAGCAACCACCCAGAACACTATAGCAACTGCCAAACAACGCCCTAGCAACCACCCAGAACACCATAGCAACCGCCTAGCAACCACCCAGAACACCAAAGCAACTGCCTAGCAACGCCCTAGCAACCACCCAGAACACCATAGCAACCGCCTAGCAACGCCCTCACAACCACCAAGAACACCATAGCAACTGCCTAGCAACCACCCAGAACACCATAGCAACTGCCTAGCAACGCCCTAGCAACCACCCAGAACACCATAGCAACCGCCTAGCAACCACCCAAAACACCATAGCAACTGCCTAGCAACGCCCTAGCAACCACCCAGAACACCATAGCAATCGCCTAGCAACCACCCAGAACACCATAGCAACTGCCTAGCAACGCCCTAGCAACCACCCAGAACACCATAGCAACCGCCCAGCAACCACGCAAAACACCAAAGCAACTGCCTAGCAACGCCCCAGCAACCACCCAGAACACCTTAGCAACCGCCTAGCAACCACCCAGAACACCATAGCAACTGCCTAGCAACGCCCTAGCAACCACACAGAACTCCATAGGAATCGCCTAGCTACCCCCTAGCACCCCCCCAGAACATCATAGCACCCGCCTAGCACCCACCCAGACCACCATAGCACCTGCCTAGCAACGCCCGAGCAACCACCCAGAACACCATGGCAACTGCCTAGCAACCACCCAGAACACCATAGCAACTGCCTAGCAACGCCCTAGCAACCACCCAGAACACCATAGCAACCACCTAGCAACCACTCAAAACACCATAGCAACTGCCTAGCAACGCCCTAGCAACCACCCACAACACCAAAACAACCGCCTAGCAACCACCCAGAACACCATAGCAACTGCCTAGCAACACCCCAACAACCACCCACAACACCATAACAACCGCCTAGCAACGCCCTTGCACCCTCCCAGAACACCATAGCAACAGCCTAGCAAAGCCCTAGCAATCATCCAGAACACCATAGCAACCGCCTAGCTACCACCCAGAACACCATAGCAACTGCCTAGCAACGCCCTAGCAACCACCCACAACACCATAGCAACCGCCTAGCAACCACCCACAACACCATTGCACCTGCCTAGCAACACCCTAACAACCACCCAGAACACCATAGCAACCGCCTAGCAACGCCCTAGCAACCACCTAGAACACCATAGCAACAGCCAAGCAACCATCAGAACACCATAGCAACTGCCTAGCAACGCCCTAGCAACCACCCAGAACACCATAGCAACCGCCTAGCAACCACCCAGAACACCATAGCAACCGCCTAGCTACCACCCAAAACACCATAGCAACGCCCTAGCAACCACCCAGAACACCAGAGCAACTGCCTAACAACCACCCAGAACACCAAAGCAACACCCCAACAACCACCCAGAACACCATAGCAACCGCCTAGCAACCATCTAGAACACCATAGCAACTGCCTAGCAACGCCCTAGCAACCACCCAGAACACCATAGCAACCGCCCAGCAACCACCCAGAACAGCATAGCAACCGCCTAGCTACCAAACAGAACACCATTGCAACTGCCTAGCAACCAACCAGAACACCAGAGCAACTGCCTAACAACCACCCAGAACACCATAGCAACCGCCTAGCAACCATCTAGAACACCATAGCAACTGCCTAGCAACGCCCTAGCAACCACCCAGAACACCATAGCAACGCCCTAGCAACCACCCAGAACACCATAGCAACCGCCTAGCAACGCCCGAGCACCCACCCAGCACACCATAGCAACCGCCTAGCAACGCCCTAGCAACCACCCAGAACACCATAGCAACCACCTAGCAACCACCCAAAACACCATAGCAACTGCCTAGTAACACCCTAGCAACCACCCAGAACACCATAGCAACCGCCTAGCAACGCCGTAGCAACCACCCAGAACACCATAGCAACTGCTTAGCAATGCCCTAGCAACCACCCAGAACGCCATAGCAACCACCCTAACAACCACCCAGAACACCATAGCAACTGCCTAGGAACGCCCTAGCAACCACCCAGAACACCATAGCAACTGCCTAGCAACGCCCTAGCAACCACCCAGAACACCATAGCAACTGCCTTGCAACACCCTAGCAACCACCCAGAACACCATAGCAACCACCTAGCAACCACCCAGAACATCATAGCAACTGCTTAGCAAAGCCCTAGCAACCACCCAGAATGCCATAGCAACCGCCTAGCAACCACCCAGAACCCCATAGCAACACTCTAGCAACCACCCAGAACGCCAAAGCAATCGCCTAGCAACGCCCTATCAACCACTCAGAACACCATAGCAACCGCTTAGCAAGGCCCTAGCAACCACCCAGAACACGAAAGCAGCTGCCTAGCAACACCCTCACAAGTACATAGAACACCATAGCAACTGCCTAACAACTGTTACAGCCAGTCCTCATTATGTCAAATTACAATAAAAAAATGTAACTTTTTAAGCTACTCAACTTATCAACCTTTCAGCCATTCCAACTCCTGATTGTTTATGACTATGACTTCCGTCAACTGTTTCTTCTGCCCAATCCTGTCTCAAAATATAAGTCCTTACTACAATTCTTCACTATTAAAAAATGTCACTATTAAAAATTTCCATATGACAGTTGTCATCAACTATGACTCCCGCAAACTATTTCCTCAGTCCACATCTGTTTCAAAATAAAAGTCCTCACCACTACCATAATTATCCTACTAAAAACGTAGCTACCAATATCATAATGCAATGATATGTTACAAACTCCACCTTATGCAACTACACTTTGCATTTTCAATGCACACGTAATTCCCTGGAATTACATTATCTAGTTATTATTATTATTAGTGTGCATTGAAAATGCTCACTATTGTTATCCTGGTCTTCTTATTATTATTATTATTATTATTATTCTTCTAACACACTTAATGCGGCCTCAACCGTTTATCGTAGAAACTTCATTCAAACTGCGTTGCGTAGGTCTTACTTAGGACACCTGTGCAATGTATTTTTCATCTTTGTAACTTTTATACTTTTTGAGTTATTAATAAAAAACTATAAATTTTTTCCTCCCACAGACTTAACATTGGCATTATGACATCACAATAGGGCCATTAAGCAAATGGAATCTTGTGCCAGGTGTTCTGACCACCTGCTGTAACTGTCAGTTTCTCAGGCTGTAAGACTACAATCTGGCTCTCTTGAGACTACAGCTTCCTTACTGCTTTCCTTCCTTCTATTTTCTGTCTTTCCTTCTTTCTTTTTCCCTCCTATTTCTTTCGTTCGTTCCTTCCTTCCTTTATTCGTTCCTGCTTTCCTCCTTTACTTCCTTCTGTCCTGCCTTTCATCCTTCCTCCCATTCTTCCTCCCTACCAATTTTCTTTCCTACCTTCCTTAGTTTTTCTTTCCTTCCATCATGCCTTCTTTCATTCCTTCATATCCTTCTTATCTTTCTTCCTTTCTTCTTTCTGCTTTCCCTCTCTTTCCCTCCCTCTTCCTTTCTTTACTTTTTCTTTCCTTCTTCTCTCTTTCCTTCCGTTTTTCATTTCTTCTTCCTCACTTCCTTCCTTCCTTCTATCTTTACTTAAATCCTTCTTCTTCCCTTCTTCCTTTCCTTCCTTCTTTACTTCCTTCTTTCCTTCATTCCTCTGTTTCTTTCCATCCATCCTCGCCTTCTTTCCTTTGTTCTTTCCTGCCTTCCATTGATTTCCTTCTTTTTTCCTATATTCCTTCTTTCCTTACTTCCGTCATTAGTTCCTTCTTTCCCTCCTTCCTTCCTTGTTAATATTCCAAATAATTTCGTAATCGTACGGTTCACTACTTCTCCCAGTTTTCACTCGATCCCCAAACAAGACACATCAACGCCCTAGCAACAACAAGAACAACATAGCAACTGTCGAGCAATGCCCAAGCAAATATTCAGAACACCATAGCAACCGCCAAGCAACCACCCAAAACACCATAGCAACTGCCTAGCAACCACCCAGAACACTATAGCAACTGCCTAGCAACGCCCTAGCAACCACCCAGAACACCAGAGCAACTGCCTAGCAACGCCCTAGCAACCACCCAGAACACCATAGCAACCGCCTAGTAACCACCCAGAACACCATAGCAACCGCCTAGCAACCACCCAGAACACCATAGCAACTGCCTAGCAACGCCCTAGCAACCACCCAGAACACCTAAGCAACTGCCTAGCAACGCCCTAGCAACCACCCAGAACGCTATAGCAACTGCCTAGCAACGCCCTAGCAACCACCCAGAACACCATAGCAACCACCTAGCAACCACCCAAAACACCATAGCAACTGCCTAGCAACGCCCTAGCAACCACCCAGAACACCATAGCAACCGCCTAGCAACCACCCAGAACACCATAGCAACTGCCTAGCAACACCCTAACAACCACCCAGAACACCATAGCAACCGCCTAGCAACGCCCTAGCAACCACCCAGAACACCATAGCAAGAGCCTAGCAATGCCCTAGCAACCACCAAGAACACCATAGCAACCGCCTAGCAACCACCCAGAACACCATAGCAACTGCCTAGCAACGCCCTAGCAACCACCCAGAACACCATAGCAACCGCCTAGCAACCACCCAAAACACCATAGCACCCGCCTAGCAACCACCCAGAACACCATAGCAACTGCCTAGCAACGCCCTAGCAACCACCCAGAACACAATAGCAACTGCCTAGCAACCACCCAGAACACCATAGCAACTGCCTAGCAACGCCCTAGCAACCACCCAGAACACCATAGCAACCACCTAGCAACCACCCAAAACACCATAGCAACTGCCTAGCAACGCCCTAGCAACCACCCAGAACACCATAGCAACCGCCTAGCAACCACCCAGAACACCATAGCAACTGCCTAGCAACGCCCTAGCAACCACCCAGAACACCATAGCAACCGCCTAGCAACCACCCAGAACACCATAGCAACCGCCTAGCAACCACCCAGAACACCATAGCAACTGCCTAGCAACGCCCTAGCAACCACCCAGAACACCACAGCAACTGCCTAGCAACGCCCTAGCAACCACCCAGAACGCTATAGCAACTGCCTAGCAACGCCCTAGCAACCACCCACAACACCATAGCAACCGCCTAGCAACCACCCAGAACACCATAGCAACTGCCTAGCAACGCCCTAGCACCCACCCAGAACACCATAGCAACCGCCTAGCAACGCCCTAGCAACCACCCAGAACACCATAGCAACAGCCTAGCAATGCCCTAGCAACCACCCAGAACACCATAGCAACCGCCTAGCAACCACCCAGAACACCATAGCAACTGCCTAGCAACGCCCTAGCAACCACCCAGAACACCATAGCAACCGCCTAGCAACCACCCAGAACACCATAGCAACCGCCTAGCAACCACCAAGAACACCATAGCAACTGCCTAGCAACGCCCGAGCAACCACCCAGAACACCATAGCAACCGCCTAGCAACCACCCAGAACACCATAGCAACTGCCTAGCAATGCCCAAGCAACCACCCAGAACACCACAGCAACCACCTAGCAACCACCCAAAACACCATAGCAACTGCCTAGCAACGCCCTATCAACCACCCAGAACACCATAGCAACCGCCTAGCAACCACCCACAACACCATAGCAACTGCCTAGCAACCCCCTAACAACCGCCAAGAACACCATAGCAACCGCCTAGCAACCCCCTAGCACCCACCCAGAACAACATAGCAACAGCCTAGCAATGCCCTAGCAACCTCCCAGAACACCATAGCAACCGCCTAGCAAGGCCCTAGCAACCACCCAGAACACCATAGCAACCGCCTAGCAATGCCCTAGCAACCTCCTAGAACACCATAACAACCGCCTAGCAACCACCCAGCACACCATAGCAACTGCCTAGCAACGCCCTAGCAACCACCCAGAACACCATAGCAACCGCCTAGCAACCACCCAGAACACAATAGCAACCGCCTAGCTACCACCCAGAACACCATAGCAACGCCCTAGCAACCACCCAGAACACCATAGCAACTGCCTAGCAAGGCCCTAGCAACCACCCAGAACACCATAGCGCCCGCCTAGCAACTATCAGAACACCATAGCAACTGCCTAGCAACGCCCTAGCAACCACCCAGAACACCATAGCAACCGCCTAGCAACCACCCAGAACACCATAGCAACCGCCTAGCAACAACACAGAACACCATAGCAACTGCATAGCAATGATCTAGCAACCACCCAGAACACCATTGCAACCGCCTTGCTCCCACCCAGAACACCATAGCAACCGCCTAGCAACCTCCCAGAACACCAGAGCAACCGCCTAACAACCACCCAGAACACCATAGCAACACCCTACCAACCACCCAGAACACCATAGCAACCGCCTAGCAACCATCCACAACACCATAGCAACTGCCTAGCAACGCCCTAGCAACCAGCCAGAATACCATAGCAACGCCCTAGCAACCACCCAGAACACTATAGCAACCGCCTAGCAACGCCCGAGCAACCACCCAGAACACCATAGCAACCGCCTAGCAACGCCCTAGCAACCAGCCAGAACATCATAGCAACCACCTAGCAACCACCCAGAACACCATAGCAACTGCCTAGCAACACCCTAGCAACCACCCAGAACACCATAGCAACCGCCTGGCAATGCCGTGGCAACCACCCAGAACACCATACCAACTGCTTAGCAATGCCCTAGCAACCACCCAGAACGCCATAGCAACCACCCTAACAACCACCCAGAACACAATAGCAACTGCCTAGCAACGCCAAAGCAACCACCCAGAACACCATAGCAACGGCCTAGCAACCACCCAGAACAGCATAGCAACTGCCTAGCAACACCCTAGCAACCACCCAGAACACCATAGCAACCACCTAGCAACGCCCTAGCAACGACCCAGAACATCATAGCAACTGCTTAGCAAAGCCCTAGCAACCACCCAGAATGCCATAGCAACCGCCTAGCAACCACCCAGAACCCCATAGCAACGCCCGAACAACCACCCAGTACGCCATGGCAACCGCCTTGCAACTACCCAGAACACCATAGCAACCGCCTAGCAATGCCCTATCAACCACCCAGTACACCATAGCAACTGCCTTGCAATGCCCTAGCAACCACCCAGAACACGATAGCAGCTGCCTAGCAACACCCTCACAAGTACACAGAACACCATAGCAACTGCCTAACAACTGTTACAGCCAGTCCTCATTATGTCAAATTACAATAAAAAATGTAACTTTTTAAGCTACTCAACTTATCAACCTTTCAGCCATTCCAACTCCTGATTGTTTTCGACTATGACTTCCGGCAACTGTTTCTTCTGCCCAATCCTGTCTCAAAATATAAGTCCTAACTACAATTTTTCACTATAAAAAAATGTCACTATTAAAAATTTCCATATGACAGTTGTCATCAACTATGACTCCCGCAAACTGTTTCCTCAGTCCACATCTGTTTCAAAATAAAAGTCCTCACCACTACCAAAATTATCCTACTAAAAACGTAGCTACCAATATCTTAATGCAATGATATGTTACAAACTCCACCTTATGCAACTACACTTTGCATTTTCAATGCACACGTAATTCCCTGGAATTACATTATCTAGTTAGTGTGCATTGAAAATGCTCACTATTGTTATCCTGGTCTTCTTATTATTATTATTATTATTATTATTATTATTATTATTATTCTTCTAACACACTTAATGCGGCCTCAACCGTTTATCGTAGAAACTTCATTCAAACTGCGTTGCGTAGGTCTTACTTAGGACACCTGTGCAATGTATTTTTCATCTTTGTAACTTTTATACTTTTGGAGTTATTAATAAAAAACTATAAATTTTTTCCCCCCATAGACTTAACATTGGCATTATGACATCACAATAGGGCCATTAAGCAAATGGAATCTTGTGCCAGGTGTTCTGACCACCTGCTGTAACTGTCAGTTTCTCAGGCTGTAAGACTACAATCTGGCTCTCTTGAGACTACAGCTTCCTTACTGCTTTCCTTCCTTCTATTTTCTGTCATTCCTTCTTTCTTTTTCCCTCCTATTTCTTTCCTTCATTCCTTCCTTCCTTTATTCGTTCCTTCTTTCCTACTTTACTTCCTTCTATCCTGCCTTTCATCCTTCCTCCCTACCAATTTTCTTTCCTACCTTCCTTAGTTTTTCTTTCCTTCCATCATGCCTTCTTTCATTCCTTCATATCCTTCTTATCTTTCTTCCTTTCTTCTTTCTGCTTTCCCTCTCTTTCCTTCCCTCTTCCTTTCTTTACTTTTTCTTTCCTTCCTTCTCTCTTTCCTTCTGTTTTTCATTTCTTCTTCCTCACTTCCTTCCTTCCTTCCTTCTATCTTTACTTAAATCCTTCTTCTTCCCTTCTTCCTTTCCTTCCTTCTTTACTTCCTTCTTTCCTTCATTCCTCTGTTTCTTTCCATCCATCCTCGCCTTCTTTCCTTTGTTCTTTCCTTCCTTCCTTTGATTTCCTTCTTTTTTTCCTATATTCCTTCTTTCCTTACTTCCCTCATTAGTTCCTTCTCTCCCTCCTTCCTTCCTTGTTAATATTCCAAATAATTTCGTAATAGTACGGTTCACTACTTCTCCCAGTTTTCACTCGATCCCCAAACAAGACACATCAACGCCCTAGCAACAAAAGGAACAACATAGCAACTGTCGAGCAATGCCCAAGCAAATATTCAGAACACCATAGCAACCGCCTAGCAACCACCCAGAACACCATAGCAACCGCCTAGCAACGCCCTAGCAACCACCCAGAACACCATAGCAACAGCCTAGCAACTACCCAGAACACCAAAGCAACCGCCTAGCAACCACCCAGAACACCATAGCAACTGCCTAGCCACGCCCTAGCAACCACCCAGAACACCATAGCAACCACCTAGCAACCACCCAAAACACCATAGCAACTGCCTAACAACGCCCTAGCAACCACCCAGAACACCATAGCAACCGCCTGGCAACCACCCAGAACACCATAGCAACTGCCTAGCAACACCCTAACAACCACCCAGAACACCATACCAACCGCCTAGCAACGCCCTAGCAACCACCCAGAACACCATAGCAACAGCCTCGCAACCACCCAGAACACCATAGCAACCACCGAGCAACCACCCAAAACACCATAGCAACTGCCTAGCAACGCCCTAGCAACCACCCAGAACACCATAGCAACCACCTAGCAACCACCCAAAACACCAAAGCAAGTGCCTAACAACGCCCTAGCAACCACCCAGAACACCATAGCAACCGCCTAGCAACCACCCAGAACACCATAGCAACTGCCTAGCAACACCCTTACAACCACCCAGAACACCATAGCAACCGCCTAGCAACGCCCAAGCAACCACCCAGAACACCATAGCAACACCCTAGCAACCAACCAGAACACCATAGCAACCGCCTAGCAACCATCCAGAACACCATAGCAACCGCCTAGCAACGCCCTAGCAACCATCCAGAACACCATCGCAACTGGCTAGCAACCTCCCAGAACACCAGAGCAACTGCCTAGCAACCCCCTACCCACCACCCAGACCACCATAGCAACTGCCTAGCAACGCCCTAGCCACCACCCAGAACACCATAGCAACTGCCTAGCAACCACCCAGAACACCATAGCAACTGCCTAACAATGCCCTAGCAACCACCCAGAACACCATAGCAACCACCTAGCAACCACCCAAAACACCATAGCAACTGCCTAACAACGCCCTAGCAACCACCGTGAACACCATAGCAACCGCCTAGCAACCACCCAGAACACCATAGCAACTGCCTAGCAACACCCTAAAAACCACCCAGAACACCATAGCAACTGCCTAGCAACGCCCTAGCAACCACCCAGAACACCATAGCAACCACCTAGCAACCACCCAAAACACCATAGCAACTGCCTAACAACGCCCTAGCAACCACCCAGAACACCATAGCAACCGCCTAGCAACCACCCAGAACACCATAGCAACTGCCTAGCAACACCCTAACAAACACCCAGAACACCATAGCAACCGCCTAGCAACGCCCTAGCAACCACCAAGAACACCATAGCAACAGCCTAGCAATGCCCTAGCAACCTCCCAGAACACCATAGCAACTGCCTAGCAACACCCTAACAACCACCCAGAACACCATAGCAACCGCCTAGCAACGCCCTAGCAACCACCCAGAACACCATAGCAACAGCCTTGCAATGCCCTAGCAACCTCCCAGAACACCATAGCAACCGCCTAGCAAGGCCCTAGCAACCACCCAGAACACCATAGCAACCGCCTAGCAATGCCCTAGCAACCTCCCAGAACACCATAGCAACCGCCTAGCATCCACCCAGCACACCATTGCAACTGCCTAGCAACGCCCTAGCAACCACCCAGAACACCATAGCAACCGCCTAGCAACCACCCAGAACACAATAGCAACCGCCTAGCAACCACCCAGAACACCATAGCAACCGCCTAGCTACCACCCAGAACAACATAGCAATGCCCTGGCAACCACCCAGAACACCATAGCAACCGCCTAGCAACGCCCTAGCAACCACCCAGAACACCATAGCAACGCCCTTGCAACCACCCAGAACACCATAGCAATTGCCTAGCAACGCCCTAGCAACCACCCAGAACACCATAGCAAGTGCCTAGCAACCATCAGAACACCATAGCAACTGCCTAGCAACGCACTAGTAACCACCCAAAACACCTAAGCAACCGCCTAGCAACCACCCAGAACACACTAGCAACTGCCTAGCAGCGACCTAGCAACCACCCAGAACACCATAGCAACACCCTAGCAACCACCCAGAACACCATAGCAACCGCCTAGCAACCATCCAGAACACCATAGCAACTGCCTAGCAACACCCTAACAACCACCCAGAACACCATAGCAACCGCTTAGCAACGCCCCAGCAACCACCCAGAACACCATAGCAACAGCCTAGCAATGCCCTAGAAACCTCCCAGAACACCATAGCAACCGCCTAGCAAGGCCCTAGCAACCACCCAGAACCCATAGCCACCGCCTAGCAATGCCCAAGCAACCTCCCAGAACACCATAGCAACCGCCTAGCAACCACCCAGCACACCATTGCAACTGCCTAGCAACGCCCTAGCAACCACCCAGAACACCATAGCAACCGCCTAGCAACCACCCAGAACACAATAGCAACCGCCTAGCAACCACCCAGAACACCATAGCAACCGCCTAGCTACCACCCAGAACACCATAGCAACGCCCTAGCAACCACCCAGAACACCATAGCAACTGCCTAGCAACGCCCTAGCAACCACCCAGAACACCATAGCAACTGCCTAGCAACCATCAGAACACCATAGCAACTGCCTAGCAACGCCCTAGCAACCACCCAGAACACCTAAGCAACCGCCTAGCAACCACCCAGAACACCATAGCAACTGCCTAGCAACGACCTAGCAACCACCCAGAACACCAGAGCAACCGCCTTGCCACCACCCAGAACACCATAGCAACACCCTAGTAACCACCCAGAACACCATAGCAACCGCCTAGCAACCATCCAGAACAACATAGCAACTACCTAGCAACGCCCTAGCAACCACCCAGAACACCATATCAACGCCTTAGCAACCACGCAGAACACCATAGCAACCGCCTAGCAACGCCCGAGCAACCACCCAAAACACCATAGCAACGCCTCAGCAACCACGCAGAACACCATAGCAACCGCCTAGCAACGCCCGAGCAACCACCCAGAACCCCATAGCAACCACCTAGCAACCACCCAGAACATCATAGCAACCACTTAGCAACCACCCAAAACACCATAGCAACTGCCTAGCAACACCCTAGCAACCACCCAGAACACCATAGCAACGCCTTAGCAACCACGCAGAACACCATAGCAACCGCCTAGCAACGCCTGAGCAACCACCCAGAACACCATAGCAACCACCTAGCAACCACCCAGAACATCATAGCAACCACCTAGCAACCACCCAGAACACCAAAGCAACCGCCTAGCAACGCT
The DNA here is from genome assembly GCA_029721435.1 of Gymnothorax reevesii. Taxonomy (NCBI): domain Eukaryota; kingdom Metazoa; phylum Chordata; class Actinopteri; order Anguilliformes; family Muraenidae; genus Gymnothorax; species Gymnothorax reevesii. Next base: position 63,645,579 of record CM056575.1, read on the forward strand.
GTAGCAACCCCCCAGACCACCATAGCAACTGCTTAGCAATGCCCTAGCAACCACCCAGAACGCCATAGCAACCACCCTAACAACTACCCAGAACACCATAGCAACTGCCTAGCAACGCCCTAGCAACCACCCAGAACACCATAGCAACTGCCTAGCAACGCCCTAGCAACCACCCAGAACACCATAGCAACGGCCTAGCAACCACCCAGAACAGCATAGCACCTGCCTAGCAACACCCTAGCAACCACCCAGAACACCATAGCAACCACCTAGCAACCACACAGAATGCCATAGCAACCGCCTAGCAACCACCCAGAACCCCATAGCAACGCTCTAGCAACCACCCAGAACGCCATAGCAACCGCCTTGCAACCACCCAGAACACCATAGCAACCGCCTAGCTACCACCCAGAACACCATAGCAACGCCCTAGCAACCACCCAGAACACCATAGCAACTGCCTAGCAACCCCCTACCAACCACCCACAACACCATAGCAACGCCCTTGCAACCACCCAGAACACCATAGCAATTGCCTAGCAACGCCCTAGCAACACCCCAGAACACCTAAGCAAGTGCTTACCACCCAACAGAACACCATAGCAACTGCCTAGCAACCCCCTAGCAACCACCCAAAACACCTAAGCAACCGCCTAGCAACCACCCAGAACACACTAGCAACTGCCTAGCAGCGACCTAGCAACCACCCAGAACACCATAGCAACCGCCTAGCAACCACCCAGAACGCCAGAGCAACCGCCTAACAACCACCCAGAACACCATAGCAACACCCTAGCAACCACCCAGAACACCATAGCAACCGCCTAGCAACCATCCAGAACACCATAGCAACTGCCTAGCAACACCCTAACAACCACCCAGAACACCATAGCAACCGGTTAGCAACGCCCCAGCAACCACCCAGAACACCATAGCAACAGCCTAGCAATGCCCTAGAAACCTCCCAGAACACCATAGCAACCGCCTAGCAAGGCCCTAGCAACCACCCAGAACCCATAGCCACCGCCTAGCAATGCCCAAGCAACCTCCCAGAACACCATAGCAACCGCCTAGCAACCACCCAGCACACCATTGCAACTGCCTAGCAACGCCCTAGCAACCAACCAGAACACCATAGCAACCGCCTAGCAACCACCCAGAACACAATAGCAACCGCCTAGCAACCACCCAGAACACCATAGCAACTGCCTAGCTACCACCCAGAACACCATAGCAACGCCCTAGCAACCACCCAGAACACCATAGCAACTGCCTAGCAATGCCCTAGCAACCACCCAGAACACCATAGCAACTGCTTAGCAACCATCAGAACACCATAGCAACTGCCTAGCAACGCCCTAGCAACCACCCAGAACACCTAAGCAACCGCCTAGCAACCACACAGAACACCATAGCAACTGCCTAGCAACGATCTAGCAACCACCCAGAACACCATAGCAACCGCCTAGCAACCACCCAGAACACCAGAGCAACCGCCTAACAACCACCCAGAACACCATAGCAACACCCTAGTAACCACCCAGAACACCATAGCAACCGCCTAGCAACCATCCAGAACACCATAGCAACTACCTAGCAACGCCCTAGCAACCACCCAGAACACCATAGCAACGCCTTAGCAACCACGCAGAACACGATAGCAACCGCCTAGCCACGCCCGAGCAACCACCCAGAACACCATAGCAACGCCCTAGCAACCACCCAGAACACCATAGCAACCGCCTAGCAACGCCCGAGCAACCACACAGAACACCATTGCAACCACCTAGCAACCACCCAGAACATCATAGCAACCACCTAGCAACCACCCAAAACACCATAGCAACTGCCTAGCAACACCCTAGCAACCACCCACAACACCACAGCAACGCCTTAGCAACCACCCAGAACACCATAGCAACCGCCTAGCATCGCCTGAGCAACCACCCAGAACACCATAGCAACCACCTAGCAACCACCCAGAACATCATAGCAACCACCTAGCAACCACCCAGAACACCATAGCAACCGCCTAGCAACGCTGTAGCAACCACCCAGAACACCATAGCAACTGCTTAGCAATGCCCTAGCAACCACCCAGAACGCCATAGCAACCACCCTAACAACTACCCAGAACACCATAGCAACTGCCTAGCAACGCCCTAGCAACCACCCAGAACACCATAGCAACTGCCTAGCAACGCCCTAGCAACCACCCAGAACACCATAGCAACGGCTTAGCAACCACCCAGAACAGCATAGCAACTGCCTAGCACCACCCTACCACCCACACAAAACACCATAGCAACCACCTAGCAACCACACAGAATGCCATAGCAACCGCCTAGCAACCACCCAGAACCCCATAGCAACGCTCTAGCAACCACCCAGAACGCCATAGCAACCGCCTTGCAACCACCCAGAACACCATAGCAATCGCCTAGCAATGCCCTATCAACCACTCAGAACACCATAGCAACTGCTTAGCAAGGCCCTAGCAACCACCCAGAACACCATTGCAACTGCCTAGCAATGCCCTAGCAACCACCCAGAACACGATAGCAGCTGCCTAGCAACACCCTCACAAGTACACAGAACACCATAGCAACTGCCTAACAACTGTTACAGCCAGTCCTCATTATGTCAAATTACAATAAAAAAATGTAACTTTTTAAGCTGCTCAACTTATCAACCTTTCAGCCATTCCAACTCCTGATTGTTTTCGACTATGACTTCTGGTAACTGTTTCTTCTGCCCAATCCTGTCTCAAAATATAAGTCCTCATTTCAATTCTTCACTATTAAAAAATGTCACTATTAAAAATTTCCATATGACAGTTGTCATCAACTATGACTCCTGCAAACTGTTTCCTCAGTCCACATCTGTTTCAAAATAAAAGTCCTCACCACTACCATAATTATCCTACTAAAAATGTAGCTACCAATATCATAAAGCAATAATATGTTACAAACTCCACCTTATGCAACTACACTTTGCATTTTCAATGCACACGTAATTCCCTGGAATTACATTATCTAGTTATTATTATTATTCTTCTAACACACTTAATGCGGCCTCAACCGTTTATCGTAGAAACTTCATTCAAACTGCGTTGCGTAGGTCTTACTTAGGACACCTGTGCAATGTATTTTTCATCTTTGTAACTTTTATACTTTTTGAGTTATTAATAAAAAACTATAAATTTTTTCCTCCCACAGACTTAACATTGGCATTATGACATCACAATAGGGCCATTAAGCAAATGGAATCTTGTGCCAGGTGTTCTGACCACCTGCTGTAACTGTCAGTTTCTCAGGCTGTAAGACTACAATCTGGCTCTCTTGAGACTACAGCTTCCTTACTGCTTTCCTTCCTTCTATTTTCTGTCATTCCTTCTTTCTTTTTCCCTCCTATTTCTTTCCTTCGTTCCTTCCTTCCTTTATTCGTTCCTTCTTTCCTACTTTACTTTCTTCTATCCTGTCTTGCATCCATCCTCCCATTCTTGCTTCGTACACATTTTCTTTCCTACCCTCCTTAGTTTTTCTTCCCTTCCATCATGCCTTCTTTCATTCCTTCATATCCTTCTTATATTTCTTCCTTTCTTCTTTCTGCTTTCCCTCTCTTTCCTTCCCTCTTCCTTTCTTTACTTTTTCTTTCCTTCCTTCTCTCTTTCCTTCTGTTTTTCATTTCTTCTTCCTCACTTCCTTCCTTCCTTCCTTCCTTCCCTCTATCTTTACTTAAATCCTTCTTCTTCCCTTCTTCCTTTCCTTCCTTCTTTACTTCCTTCTTTCCTTCATTCCTCTGTTTCTTTCCATCCATCCTCGCCTTCTTTCCTTTGTTCTTTCCTGCCTTCCTTTGATTTCCTTCTTTTTTTCCTATATTCCTTCTTTCCTTACTTCCCTCATTAGTTCCTTCTTTCCCTCCTTCCTTCCTTGTTAATATTCCAAATAATTTCGTAATCGTACGGTTCACTACTTCTCCCAGTTTTCACTCGATCCCCAAACAAGACACATCAACGCCCTAGCAACAACAAGAACAACATAGCAACTGTCGAGCAATGCCCAAGCAAATATTCAGAACACCATAGCAACTGCCTAGCAACCACCCAAAACACCATAGCAACTGCCTAGCAACCACCCAGAACACTATAGCAACTGCCAAGCAACGCCCTAGCAACCACCAAAAACACCATAGCAACCGCCAAGCAACCACTCAGAACACCAAAGCAACTGCCTAGCAACGCCCTAGCAACCACCCAGAACACCATAGCAACCGCCTAGCAACGCCCTAACCACCACCAAGAACACCATAGCAACTGCCTAGTAACCACCCAGAACACCATAGCAACTGCCTAGCAACGCCCTAACAACCACCCAGAACACCATAGCAACCGCCCAGCAACCACCCAAAACACCATAGCAACTGCCTAGCAACGCCCTAGCAACCACCAAGAACACCTTAGCAACCGCCTAGCAACCACCCAGAACACCATAGCAACTGCCTAGCAACGCCCTAGCAACCACCCAGAACACCATAGCAACCGCCTAGCAACCACCCAGAACACCATAGCAACTGCCTAGCAACACCCGAGCAACCACCCAGAACACCATAGCAACCGCCAAGCCACCACCCAGAACACCATAGCAACCGCCTAGCAACCACCCAGAACACCATAGCAACTCCCTAGCCACACCCGAGCAACCACCCAGAACACCATAGCAACCGCCTAGCAACCACCCAGAACACCATAGCAACTGCCTAGCAACGCGCTAGCAACCACCCAGAACACCATAGCAACCGCCTAGCAACCACCCAGAACACCAAAGCAACTGCCTAGCAACGCCCTAGCAACCACCCAGAACACCATAGCAACTGCCTACCAACGCCCTAGCAACCACCAGAACACCATAGCAACCGCCTAGCAACCACCCAGAACACCCTAGCAACCGCCTAGCAACCACCCAGAACACCACAGCAACTGCCTAGCAACACCCGAGCAAGCACCCAGAACACCATAGCAACCGCCCAGCAACCACCCAGAACACCAACGCAACTGCCTAGCAACCCCCTAGCAACCACCCAGAACACCATAGCACCCACCTCCCAACCACCCAAAATACCATAGCACCCGCCTAGCAACCACACAGAACACCATAGCAACTGCCTAGCAACGACCTAGCTACCACCCAGAACACCATAGCAACTGCCTAACAACCACCCAGAACACCATAGCAACTGCCTAGCAACACCTTAACAACCACCCAGAACACCATAGCAACCGCCTAGCAACGCCCTAGCAACCACCCAGAACACAATAGCAACCGCCAAGCAACCACCCAGAACACAATAACAACCGCCTAGCTACCACCCAGAACACCATAGCAACTGCCTAGCAACGCCCTAGCAACCACCCAGAACACCATAGCAACCGCCTAGCAACCATCAGAACACCATAGCAACTGCCTAGCAACGCCCTAGCAACCACCCAGAACACCATAGCAACCGCCTAGCAACCACCCAGAACACCATAGCAACCGCCTAGCAACCACCCAGAACACCATAGCAACTGCCTAGCAACGACCTAGCTACCACCCAGAACACCATAGCAACCGCCTAGCTACCACCCAGAACACCAAAGCAACCGCCTAGCAACCACCCAGAACACCATAGCAACACCGTATTAACCACCCAGAACACCATAGCAACCGCCTAGCAACCATCCAGAACACCATAGCAACTGCCTAGCAACGCCCTAGCAACCACCCAGAACACCATAGCAACGCCCTAGCAACCACCCAGAACACCATAGCAACCGCCTAGCAACGCCCGAGCAACCACCCAGAACACCATAGCAACCGCCTAGCAACGCCCTAGCAACCACCCAAAACACCATAGCAACCACCTAGCAACCACCCAGAACACCATAGCAACTGCCTAGCAACGCCCTAGCAACCACCCAGAACACCATAGCAACCGCCTAGCAACGCCGTAGCAACCACCCAGAACACCATATCAACTGCTTAGCAATGCCCTAGCAACCACCCAGAACGCCATAGCAACCACCCTAACAACCACCCAGAACACCATAGCAACTGCCTAGCAACGCCCTAGCAAACACCCAGAACACCAAAGCAACTGCCTAGCAACGCCCTAGCAACCACCCAGAACACCATAGCAACTGCCTAGCAACGCCCTAGCAACCACCCAGAACACCAAAGCAACTGCCGAGCAACGCCCTAGCAACCACCCAGAACACCATAGCAACGGCCTAGCAACCACCCAGAACAGCATAGCAACTGCCTAGCAACACCCTAGCAACCACCCAGAACACCATAGCAACCACCTAGCAACGCCATATCAACCACCCAGAACATCATAGCAACTGCTTAGCAAAGCCCTAGCAACCACCCAGAATGCCATTGCAACCCTCTAGCAACCAGCCAGAACCCCATAGCAACGCTCTAGCAACCACCCAGAACGCCATAGCAACCGCCTAGCAACCACCCAGAACACCATAGCGATCGCCTAGCAACGCCCTATCAACCACTCAGAACACCATAGCAACCGCTTAGCAAGGCCCTAGCAACCACCCAGAACACCATTGCAACTGCCTAGCAATGCCCTAGCAACCACCCAGAACACGATAGCAGCTGCCTAGCAACACCCTCACAAGTACACAGAACACCATAGCAACTGCCTAACAACTGTTACAGCCAGTCCTCATTATGTGAAATTACAATAAAAAAATGTAACTTTTTAAGCTACTCAACTTATCAACCTTTCAGCCATTCCAATTCCTGATTGTTTTCGACTATGACTTCCGGCAACTGTTTCTTCTGCCCAATCCTGTCTCAAAATATAAGTCCTTACTACAATTCTTCACTATTAAAAAATGTCACTATTAAAAATTTCCATATGACAGTTGTCATCAACTCTGTCTCCCGCAAACTGTTTCCTCAGTCCACATCTGTTTCAAAATAAAAGTCCTCACCACTACCAAAATTATCCTACTAAAAACGTAGCTACCAATATCATAATGCAATGATATGTTACAAACTCCACCTTATGCAACTACACTTTGCATTTTCAATGCACACGTAATTCCCTGGAATTACATTATCTAGTTATTATTATTATTATTATTATTATTATTATTAGTGTGCATTGAAAATGTTCACTATTGTTATCCTGGTCTTCTTCTTATTATTATTATTATTATTATTATTATTCTTCTAACACACTTAATGCGGCCTCAACCGTTTATCGTAGAAACTTCATTCAAACTGCGTTGCGTAGGTCTTACTTAGGACACCTGTGCAATGTATTTTTCATCTTTGTAACTTTTATACTTTTTGAGTTATTAATAAAAAACTATAAATTTTTTCCCCCCATAGACTTAACATTGGCATTATGACATCACAATAGGGCCATTAAGCAAATGGAATCTTGTGCCAGGTGTTCTGACCACCTGCTGTAACTGTCAGTTTCTCGGGCTGTAAGACTACAATCTAGCTCTGTTGAGACTACAGCTTCCTTACTGCTTTCCTCCCTTCTATTTTCTGTCATTCCTTCTTTCTTTTTCCCTCCTATTTCTTTCTTTCGTTCCTTCCTTCCTTTATTCGTTCCTTCTTTCCTACTTTACTTCCTTCTATCCTGTCTTTCATCCTTCCTCCCATTCTTCCTCCCTACCAATTTTCTTTCCTACCTTCCTTAGTTTTTCTTCCCTTTCACCCTGCCTTCTTTCATTCCTTCATATAGTTCTTATCTTTCTTCCTTTCTTCTTTCTGCTTTCCCTCTCTTTCCCTCCCTCTTCCTTTCTTTACTTTTTCTTTCCTTCCTTCTCTCTTTCCTTCTGTTTTTCATTTCTTCTTCCTCACTTCCTTCCTTCCTTCCTTCCTTCCCTCTATCTTTACTTAAATCCTTCTTCTTCCCTTCTTCCTTTCCTTCCTTCTTTACTTCCTTCTTTCCTTCATTCCTCTGTTTCTTTCCATCCATCCTCGCCTTCTTTCCTTTGTTCTTTCCTGCCTTCCTTTGATTTCCTTCTTTTTTTCCTATATTCCTTCTTTCCTTACTTCCCTCATTAGTTCCTTCTTTCCCTCCTTCCTTCCTTGTTAATATTCCAAATAATTTCGTAATCGTACGGTTCACTACTTCTCCCAGTTTTCACTCGATCCCCAAACAAGACACATCAACGCCCTAGCAACAACAAGAACAACATAGCAACTGTCGAGCAATGCCCAAGCAAATATTCAGAACACCATAGCAACTGCCTAGCAACCACCCAAAACACCATAGCAACTGCCTAGCAACCACCCAGAACACTATAGCAACTGCCAAGCAACGCCCTAGCAACCACCAAAAACACCATAGCAACCGCCAAGCAACCACTCAGAACACCAAAGCAACTGCCTAGCAACGCCCTAGCAACCACCCAGTACACCATAGCAACCGCCTAGCAACGCCCTAACCACCACCAAGAACACCATAGCAACTGCCTAGTAACCACCCAGAACATCATAGCAACTGCCTAGCAACGCCCTAACAACCACCCAGAACACCAAAGCAACCGCCCAGCAACCACCCAAAACACCATAGCAACTGCCTAGCAACGCCCTAGCAACCACCAAGAACACCTTAGCAACCGCCTAGCAACCACCCAGAACACCATAGCAACTGCCTAGCAACGCCCTAGCAACCACCCAGAACACCATAGCAACCGCCTAGCAACCACCCAGAACACCATAGCAACTGCCTAGCAACATCCGAGCAACCACCCAGAACACCATAGCAACCGCCAAGCCACCACCCAGAACACCATAGCACCCGCCTAGCAACCACCCAGAACACCATAGCAACTGCCTAGCAACACCCGAGCAACCACCCAGAACACCATAGCAACCGCCCAGCAACCACCCACAACACCATAGCAACTGCCTAGCAACCCGCTAGCAACCACCCAGAACACCATAGCAACCGCCTAGCAACCACCCAGAACACCATAGCAACTGCCTAGCCACGCCCTAGCAACCACCCAGAACACCATAGCAACTGCCTAGCAACGCCCTAGCAACCACCCAGAACACCATAGCAACCGCCTAGCAACCACCCAGAACACCATAGCAACCGCCTAGCAACCACCCAGAACACTATAGCAACTGCCTAGCAACACCCGAGCAAGCACCCAGAACACCATAGCAACCGCCTAGCAACCACCCAGAACACCATCGCAACTGCCTAGCAACGCCCTAGCAACCACCCAGAACACCATAGCAACCCCCTAGCAACCACCCAAAATACCATAGCAACCGCCTAGCAACCCCCCAGAACACCATAGCCACTGCCTAGCAACGACCTAGCTACCACCCAGAACACCATAGCAACTGCCTAACAACCACCCAGAACACCATAGCAACTGCCTAGCGACACCCTAACAACCACCCAGAACACCATAGCAACCGCCTAGCAACGCCCTAGCAACCACCCAGAACACAATAGCAACCGCCAAGCGACCACCCAGAACACAATAGCAACCGCCTAGCTACCACCCAGAACACCATAGCAACTGCCTAGCAACGCCCTAGCAACCACCCAGAACACCATAGCAACCGCCTAGCAACCATCAGAACACCATAGCAACTGCCTAGCAACGCCCCAGCAACCACCCAGAACACCATAGCAACCGCCTAGCAACCACCCACAACACCATAGCAACCGCCTAGCAACCACCCAGAACACCATAGCAACTGCCTAGCAACGACCTAGCTACCACCCAGAACACCATAGCAACCGCCTAGCTACCACCCAGAACACCAAAGCAACCGCCTACCAACCACCCAGAACACCATAGCAACACCCTATTACCCACCCAGAACACCATAGCAACCGCCTAGCAACCATCCAGAACACCATAGCAACTGCCTAGCAACGCCCTAGCAACCACCCAGAACACCATAGCAACGCCCTAGCAACCACCCAGAACACCATAGCAACCGCCTAGCAACGCCCGAGCAACCACCCAGAACACCATAGCAACTGCCTAGCAACGCCCTAGCAACCACCCAGAACACCATAGCAACCACCTAGCAACCACCCAGAACACCATAGCAACTGCCTAGCAACACCCTAACAACCACGCAGAACAACATAGCAACCGCCTAGCAACGCCGTAGCACCCACACAGAACACCATATCAACTGCTTAGCAATGCCCTAGCAACCACCCAGAACGCCATAGCAACCACCCTAACAACCACCCAGAACACCATAGCAACTGCCTAGCAACGCCCTAGCAAACACCCAGAACACCAAAGCAACTGCCTAGCAACGCCCTAGCGACCACCCAGAACACCATAGCAACTGCCTAGCAACGCCCTAGCAACCACCCAGAACACCAAAGCAACTGCGGAGCAACGCCCTAGCAACCACCCAGAACACCATAGCAACGGCCTAGCAACCACCCAGAACAGCATAGCAACTGCCTAGCAACACCCTAGCAACCACCCAGAACACCATAGCAACCACCTAGCAACGCCATATCAACCACCCAGAACATCATAGCAACTGCTTAGCAAAGCCCTAGCAACCACCCAGAATGCCATTGCAACCCTCTAGCAACCAGCCAGAACCCCATAGCAATGCTCTAGCAACCACCCAGAACGCCATAGCAACCGCCTAGCAACCACCCAGAACACCATAGCGATCGCCTAGCAACGCCCTATCAACCACTCAGAACACCATAGCAACCGCTTAGCAAGGCCCTAGCAACCACCCAGAACACCATTGCAACTGCCTAGCAATGCCCTAGCAACCACCCAGAACACGATAGCAGCTGCCTAGCAACACCCTCACAAGTACACAGAACACCATAGCAACTGCCTAACAACTGTTACAGCCAGTCCTCATTATGTGAAATTACAATAAAAAAATGTAACTTTTTAAGCTACTCAACTTATCAACCTTTCAGCCATTCCAATTCCTGATTGTTTTCGACTATGACTTCCGGCAACTGTTTCTTCTGCCCAATCCTGTCTCAAAATATAAGTCCTTACTACAATTCTTCACTATTAAAAAATGTCACTATTAAAAATTTCCATATGACAGTTGTCATCAACTCTGTCTCCCGCAAACTGTTTCCTCAGTCCACATCTGTTTCAAAATAAAAGTCCTCACCACTACCAAAATTATCCTACTAAAAACGTAGCTACCAATATCATAATGCAATGATATGTTACAAACTCCACCTTATGCAACTACACTTTGCATTTTCAATGCACACGTAATTCCCTGGAATTACATTATCTAGTTAGTGTGCATTGAAAATGCTCACTATTGTTATCCTGGTCTTCTTATTATTATTATTAGTGTGCATTGAAAATGCTCACTATTGTTATCCTGGTCTTCTTATTATTATTATTATTATTATTATTATTATTATTATTATTCTTCTAACACACTTAATGCGGCCTCAACCGTTTATCGTAGAAACTTCATTCAAACTGCGTTGCGTAGGTCTTACTTAGGACACCTGTGCAATGTATTTTTCATCTTTGTAACTTTTATACTTTTTGAGTTATTAATAAAAAACTATAAATTTTTTCCTCCCACAGACTTAACATTGGCATTATGACATCACAAAAGGGCCATTAAGCAAATGGAATCTTGTGCCAGGTGTTCTGACCACCTGCTGTAACTGTCAGTTTCTCAGGCTGTAAGACTACAATCTGGCTCTCTTGAGACTACAGCTTCCTTACTGCTTTCCTTCCTTCTATTTTCTGTCATTCCTTCTTTCTTTTTCCCTCCTATTTCTTTCCTTCGTTCGTTCCTTCCTTTATTCGTTCCTGCTTTCCTACTTTACTTCCTTCTATCCTGCCTTTCATCCTTCCTCCCATTCTTCCTCCCTACCAATTTTCTTTCCTACCTTCCTTAGTTTTTCTTTCCTTCCATCATGCCTTCTTTCATTCCTTCATATCCTTCTTATCTTTCTTCCTTTCTTCTTTCTGCTTTCCCTCTCTTTCCCTCCCTCTTCCTTTCTTTACTTTTTCTTTCCTTCCTTCTCTCTTTCCTTCCGTTTTTCATTTCTTCTTCCTCACTTCCTTCCTTCCTTCTATCTTTACTTAAATCCTTCTTCTTCCCTTCTTCCTTTCCTTCCTTCTTTACTTCCTTCTTTCCTTCATTCCTCTGTTTCTTTCCATCCATCCTCGCCTTCTTTCCTTTGTTCTTTCCTGCCTTCCTTTGATTTCCTTCTTTTTTCCTATATTCCTTCTTTCCTTACTTCCCTCATTAGTTCCTTCTTTCCCTCCTTCCTTCCTTGTTAATATTCCAAATAATTTCGTAATCGTACGGTTCACTACTTCTCCCAGTTTTCACTCGATCCCCAAACAAGACACATCAACGCCCTAGCAACAACAAGAACAACATAGCAACTGTCGAGCAATGCCCAAGCAAATATTCAGAACACCATAGCAACCGCCAAGCAACCACCCAAAACACCATAGCAACTGCCTAGCAACCACCCAGAACACTATAGCAACTGCCTAGCAACGCCCTAGCAACCACCCAGAACACCATAGCAACCGCCTAGCAACCACCCAGAACACCATAGCAACTGCCTAGCAACGCCCTAGCAACCACCCACAACACCATAGCAACCCCCTAGCAACCACCCAGAACACCATAGCCACCGCCTCGCAACCACCCAGCACACCATCGCAACTGCCTAGCAACGCCCTAGCAACCACCCAGACCCCCTTACCAACTGCCTAGCAACGCCCTAGCAACCACCCAGAACGCTATAGCAACTGCCTAGCAACGCCCTAGCAACCACCCAGAACACCATAGCAAGCACCTAGCAACCACCCAGAACACCATAGCAACCGCCTAGCAACCACCCAGAACACCATAGCAACTGCCTAGCAACACCCTAACAACCACCCAGAACACCATAGCAACCGCCTGGCAACGCCCTAGCAACCACCCAGAACACCATAGCAACAGCCTAGCAATGCCCTAGCAACCACCCAGAACACCATAGCAACCGCCTAGCAACCACCCAGAACACCATAGCAACTGCCTAGCAACGCCCTAGCAACCACCCAGAACACCATAGCACCCGCCTAGCAACCACCCAGAACACCATAGCAACTGCCTAGCAACGCCCTAGCAACCACCCAGAACACAATAGCAACTGCCGAGCAACCACCCAGAACACCATAGCAACCACCTAGCAACCACCCAGAACACCATAGCAACTGCCTAGCAACGCCCTAGCAACCACCCAGAACACGATAGCAACCACCTAGCAACCACCCAAAACACCATAGCAACTGCCTAGCAACGCCCTAGCAACCACCCAGACCACCATAGCAACCGCCTACCAACCACCCAGAACACCATAGCAACTGCCTAGCAACGCCCTAGCAACCACCCAGAACACCATAGCAACCGCCTAGCAACCACCCAGAACACCATACCAACCGCCTAGCAACCACCCAGAACACCATAGCAACTGCCTAGCAACGCCCTAGCAACCACCCAGAACACCACAGCAACTGCCTAGCCACGCCCTAGCAACCACCCAGAACGCTATAGCAACTGCCTAGCAACGCCCTAGCAACCACCCAGAACACCATAGCAACCGCCTAGCAACCACCCAGAACACCATAGCAACTGCCTAGCAACGCCCTAGCAACCACCCAGAACACCATAGCAACCGCCTAGCAACGCCCTAGCAACCACCCAGAACACCATAGCAACAGCCTAGCAATGCCCTAGCAACCACCCAGAACACCATAGCAACCGCCTAGCAACCACCCAGAACACCATAGCAACTGCCTACCAACGCCCTAGCAACCACCCAGAACACCATAGCAACCGCCTAGCAACCACCCAGAACACCTTAGCAACCGCCTAGCAACCACCAAGAACACCATAGCAACTGCCTATCAACGCCCGAGCAACCACCCAGAACACCATAGCAACCGCCTAGCAACCACCCAGAACACCATAGCAACTGCCTAGCAACGCCCAAGCAACCACACAGAACACCATAGCAACCACCTAGCAACCACCCAAAACACCATAGCAACCGCCTAGCAACGCCCTAGCAACCACCCAGAACAACATAGCAACCGCCTAGCAACCACCCAGCACACCATAGCAACTGCCTAGCAACGCCCAAGCAACCACCCAGAACACCATAGCAACCACCTAGCAACCACCCAAAACACCATAGCAACTGCCTAGCAACGCCCTAGCAACCACCCAGAACACCATAGCAACCGCCTAGCAACCACCCAGAACACCATAGCAACTGCCTAGCAACACCCTAACAACCACCCAGAACACCATAGCAACCGCCTAGCAACGCCCTAGCAACCACCCAGAACACCATAGCACCAGCCTAGCAATGCCCTAGCAACCTCCCAGAACACCATAGCAACCGCCTAGCAAGGCCCTAGCAACCACCCAGAACACCATAGCAACCGCCTAGCAATGCCCTAGCAACCTCCCAGAACACCATAGCAACCGCCTAGCAACCACCCAGCACACCATAGCAACTGCCTAGCAACGCCCTAGCAACCACCCAGAACACCATAGCAACCGCCTAGCAACCACCCAGAACACAATAGCAACCGCCTAGCTACCACCCAGAACACCATAGCAACGCCCTAGCAACCACCCAGAACACCATAGCAACTGCCTAGCAACACCCTAGCAACCACCCAGAACACCATAGCAACAGCCTAGCAAACATCAGAACACCATAGCAACTGCCTAGCAACGCCCTAGCAACCACCCAGAACACCATAGCAACCGCCTAGCAACCACCCAGAACACCATAGCAACCGCCTAGCAACCACCCAGAACACCAGAGCAACCGCCTAACAACCACCCAGAACACCATAGCAACACCCTAGCAACCACCCAGAACACCACACCAACCGCCCAGCAACCCCCTAGCAACCACCCAGAACACCATAGCAAACGCCTAGCACCGCCCTACCAACCACCCAGAACACCATAGCAACAGCCTAGCAATGCCCTAGCAACCACCCAGAACACCATTGCAACCGCTTTGCTACCACCCAGAACACCATAGCAACCGCCTAGCAACCACCCAGAACACCAGAGCAACCGCCTAACAACCACCCAGAACACCATAGCAACACCCTAGCAACCACCCAGAACACCATAGCAACCGCCTAGCAACCATCCAGAACACCATAGCAACTGCCTAGCAACGCCCTAGCAACCACCCAGAATACCATAGCAACGCCCTAGCAACCACCCAGAACACCATAGCAACCGCCTAGCAACGCCCGAGCAACCACCCAGAACACCATAGCAACCGCCTAGCAACGCCCTAGCAACCAGCCAGAACATCATAGCAACCACCTAGCAACCAGCCAGAACACCATAGCAACCGCCTAGCAACCACCCAGAACACCAGAGCAACCGCCTAACAACCACCCAGAACACCATAGCAACTGCCTAGCAACACCCTAACAACCACCCAGAACACCATAGCAACCGCCTAGCAACGCCCTAGCAACCACCCAGAACACCATAGCAACCGCCTAGCAACCACCCAGAACACCATAGCAACTGCCTAGCAACGCCCTAGCAACCACCCAGAACACCATAGCAACCGCCTAGCAACCACCCAGAACACCATAGCAACCGCCTAGCAACCACCCAGAACACCATAGCAACTGCCTAGCAACGCCCTAGCAACCACCCAGAACACCACAGCAACTGCCTAGCAACGCCCTAGCAACCACCCAGAACGCTATAGCAACTGCCTAGCAACGCCCTAGCAACCACCCAGAACACCATAGCAACCGCCTAGCAACCACCCAGAACACCATAGCAACTGCCTAGCAACGCCCTAGCAACCACCCAGAACACCATAGCAACCGCCTAGCAACGCCCTAGCAACCACCCAGAACACCATAGCAACAGCCTAGCAATGCCCTAGCAACCACCCAGAACACCATAGCAACCGCCTAGCAACCACCCAGAACACCATAGCAACTGCCTAGCAACGCCCTAGCAACCACCCAGAACACCATAGCAACCGCCTAGCATCCACCCAGAACACCATAGCAACCGCCTGGCAACCACCAGGAACACCATAGCAACTGCCTAGCAACGCCCGAGCAACCACCCAGAACACCATAGCAACCGCCTAGCAACCACCCAGAACACCATGGCAACTGCCTAGCAACGCCCAAGCAACCACCCAGAACACCATAGCAACCACCTAGCAACCACCCAAAACACCATAGCAACCGCCTAGCAACGCCCTAGCAACCACCCAGAACACCATAGCAACCGCCTAGCAACCACCCAGAACACCATAGCAAATGCCTAGCAACGCCCAAGCAACCACCCAGAACACCATAGCAACCACTTAGCAACCACCCAAAACACCATAGCAACTGCCTAGCATCGCCCTAGCAACCACCCAGAACACCATAGCAACCGCCTAGCAACCACCCAGAACACCATAGCAACTGCCTAGCAACACCCTAACAACCACCCAGAACACCATAGCAACCGCCTAGCAACGCCCTAGCAACCACCCAGAACACCATAGCAACAGCCTAGCAATGCCCTAGCAACCTCCCAGAACACCATAGCAACCGCCTAGCAAGGCCCTAGCAACCACCCAGAACACCATAGCAACCGCCTAGCAATGCCCTAGCAACCTCCCAGAACACCATAGCAACCGCCTAGCAACCACCCAACACACCATAGCAACTGCCTAGCAACGCCCTAGCAACCACCCTGAACACCATAGCAACCGCCTAGCAACCACCCAGAACACAATAGCAACCGCCTAGCTACCACCCAGAACACCATAGCAACGCCCTAGCAACCACCCGGAACACCATAGCAACTGCCTAGCAACGCCCTAGAAACCACCCAGAACACCAGAGCAACCGCCTAGCACCCAAAAGAACACCATAGCAAATGCCTAGCAACGCCCTAGCAACCCCCCAGAACACCATAGCAACCGCCTAGCAACCACCCAGAACACCATAGCAACCGCCTAGCAACAAAACAGAACACCATAGCAACTGCCTAGCAATGATCTAGCAACCACCCAGAACACCATTGCAACCGCCTTGCTACCACCCAGAACACCATAGCAACCGCCTAGCAACCACCCAGAACACTAGAGCAACCGCCTAACAACCACCCAGAACACCATAGCAACACCCTAGCAACCACCCAGAACACCATAGCAACCGCCTAGCAACCATCCAGAACACCATAGCAACTGCCTAGCAACGCCCTAGCAACCACCCAGAATACCATAGCAACGCCCGAGCAACCACCCAGAACACCATAGCAACCGCCTAGCAACGCCCGAGCAACCACCCAGAACACCATAGCAACCGCCTAGCAACGCCCTTGCAACCAGCCAGAACATCATAGCAACCACCTAGCAACCAGCCAGAACACCATAGCAACTGCCTAGCAACACCCTAGCAACCACCCAGAACACCATAGCAACCGCCTGGCAATGCCGTGGCAACCACCCAGAACACCATACCAACTGCTTAGCAATGCCCTAGCAACCACCCAGAACGCCATAGCAACCACCCTAACAACCACCCAGAACACCATAGCAACTGCCGAGCAACGGCCTATCAACCACCCAGAACACAATAGCAACTGCCTAGCAACGCCATAGCAACCACCCAGAACACCATAGCAACGGCCTAGCAACCACCCAGAACAGCATAGCAACTGCCCAGCAACACCCTAGCAACCACCCAGAACACCATAGCAACCACCTAGCAACGCCCTAGCAAGCACCCAGAACATCATAGCAACTGCTTAGCAAAGCCCTAGCAACCACCCAGAATGCCATAGCAACCGCCTAGCAACCACCCAGAACCCCATAGCAACGCCCGAACAACCACCCAGTACGCCATAGCAACCGCCTAGCAACTACCCAGAACACCATAGCAACCGCCTAGCAATGCCCTATCAACCACCCAGAACACCATAGCAACTGCCTAGCAATGCCCTAGCAACCACCCAGAACACGATAGCAGCTGCCTAGCAACACCCTCACAAGTACACAGAACACCATAGCAACTGCCTAACAACTGTTACAGCCAGTCCTCATTATGTCAAATTACAATAAAAAATGTAACTTTTTAAGCTACTCAACTTATCAACCTTTCAGCCATTCCAACTCCTGATTGTTTTCGACTATGACTTCCGGCAACTGTTTCTTCTGCCCAATCCTGTCTCAAAATATAAGTCCTTACTACAATTTTTCACTATTAAAAAATGTCACTATTAAAAATTTCCATAGGACAGTTGTCATCAACTATGACTCCCGCAAACTGTTTCCTCAGTCCACATCTGTTTCAAAATAAAAGTCCTCACCACTACCATAATTATCCTCCTAAAAACGTAGCTACCAATATCATAATGCAATGATATGTTACAAACTCCACCTTATGCAACTACACTTTGCATTTTCAATGCACACGTAATTCCCTGGAATTACATTATCTAGTTATTATTATTATTATTATTATTATTATTATTCTAACACACTTAATGCGGCCTCAACCGTTTATCGTAGAAACTTCATTCAAACTGCGTTGCGTAGGTCTTACTTAGGACACCTGTGCAATGTATTTTTCATCTTTGTAAATTTTATACTTTTTGAGTTATTAATAAAAAACTATTAATTTTTTCCCCCCATAGACTTAACATTGGCATTATGACATCACAATAGGGCTATTAAGCAAATGGAATCTTGTGCCAGGTGTTCTGACCACCTGCTGTAACTGTCAGTTTCTCAGGCTGTAAGACTACAATCTGGCTCTCTTGAGACTACAGCTTCCTTACTGCTTTCCTTCCTTCTATTTTCTGTCATTCCTTCTTTCTTTTGCCCTCGCATTTCTTTCCTTCGTTCCTTCCTTCCTTTATTCGTTCCTTATTTCCTATTTTACTTCCTTCTATCCTGCCTTTCATCCTTCCTCCCATTCTTCCTCCCTACCAATTTTCTTACCTACCTTCCTTAGTTTTTCTTTTCTTCCATCATGCCTTCTTTCATTCCTTCATATCCTTCTTATCATTCTTCCTTTCTTCTTTCTGCTTTCCCTCTATTTCCATCCCTCTTCCTTTCTTTACTTTTTCTTTCCTTCCTTCTCTCTTTCCTTCTGTTTTTCATTTCTTCTTCCTCACTTCCTTCCTTCTATCTTTACTTAAATCCTTCTTCTTCCCTTCTTCCTTTCCTTCCTTCCTTACTTCCTTATTTCCGTCATTCCTCTGTTTCTTTCCATCCATCCTCGCCTAGTTTCCTTTGTTCTTTCCTGCCTTCCTTTGATTTCCTTCTTTTTTTTCCTATATTCCTTCTTTCCTTACTTCCCTCATTAGTTCCTTCTTTCCCTCCTTCCTTCCTTGTTAATATTCCAAATAATTTCGTAATCCTACGGTTCACTACTTCTCCCAGTTTTCACTCGATCCCCAAACAATACACATCAACGCCCAAGCAACATCAAGAACAATATAGCAACTGTCGAGCAATGCCCAAGCAAATATTCAGAACACCATAGCAACCGCCTAGCAACCACCCAAAACACCATAGCAACTGCCTAGCAACCACCCAGAACACTATAGCAACTGCCAAGCAACGCCCTAGCAACCACCCAGAACACCATAGCAACCGCCAAGCAACCACTCAGAACACCAAAGCAACTGCCTAGCAACGCCCTAGCAACCACCCAGAACACCATAGCAACCGCCTAGCAACGCCCTCACAACCACCAAGAACACCATAGCAACTGCCTTGCAACCACCCAGAAGACCATAGCAACTGCCTAGCAACGCCCTAGCAACCACCCAGAACACTATAGCAACCGCCTAGCAACCACCCAAAACACCATAGCAACTGCCTAGCAACGCCCTAGCAACCAACCAGAACACCATAGCAATCGCCTAGCAACCACCCAGAACACCATAGCAACCGCCCAGCAACCACCCAAAACACCATAGCAACTGCCTAGCAACGCCCTAGCAACCACCAAGAACACCTAAGCAACCGCCTAGCAACCACCCAGAACACCATAGCAACTGCCTAGCAACGCCCTAGCAACCACACAGAACACCATAGGAATCGCCTAGCAACGCCCTAGCAACCACCCACAACACCATAACAACCGCCTAGCAACCACCCAGAACACCACAGCAACTGCCTACCAACGCCCTAGCAACCACCCCGAACACCAAAGCAACCGCCTACCAACCACCCACAACACCATAGCAACCACCTAGCAACCACCCAGAACACCATAGCAACTGCCTAGCAACGCCCGAGCAACCACCCAGAACACCATAGCAACCGCCTAGCAACCACCCAGAACACCATAGCAACTGCCTAGCAACGCCCAAGCAACCACCCAGAACACCATAGCACCCACCTAGCAACCACCCAAAACACCCTAGCAACTGCCTAGCAACGCCCTAGCAACCACCCAGAACACCATAGCAACCGCCTAGCAACCACCCAGAACACCATAGCAACTGCCTAGCAACACCCTAACAACCACCCAGAACACCATAGCAACCACCTAGCAACGCCCTAGCAACCACCCAGAACACCATAGCAACCGCCTAGCAATGCCCTAGCAACCTCCCAGAACACCATAGCAACCGCCTAGCAAGGCCCTAGCAACCACCCAGAACACCATAGCAACCGCCCAGCAACCACCCAAAACACCATAGCAACTGCCTAGCAACGCCCTAGCAACCACCAAGAACACCTTAGCAACCCCCTAGCAACCACCCACAACACCAAAGCAACTGCCTAGCAACGCCCTAGCATCCACTCAGAACACCATAGGAATCGCCTAGCAACGCCCTCCCAACCACCCAGAACACCATAGCAACGCCCCAGCAACCTCCCAGAACACCATAGCAACCGCCTAGCAACGCCCGAGCAACCACCCAGAACACCATAGCAACCGCCTAGCAACCACCCAGAACACCATAGCAACTGCCTAGCAATGCCCTAGCAACCACCCAGAACACCTTAGCAACCGCCTAGCAACAACCCAGAACACCATAGCAACTGCCTAGCAACGCCCTAGCAACCACACAGAACACCATAGGAATCGCCTAGCAACGCCCTAGCAACCACCCACAACACCATAGCAAGCGCCTAGCAACCACCCAGAACACCAGAACAACAGCCTAGCAACGCCCGAGCAACCACCCAGAACACCATAGCAACCGCCTAGCAACCACCCAGAACACCATAGCAACTGCCTAGCAACGCCCAAGCAACCACCCACAACACCACAGCAACCACCTAGCAACCACCCAAAACACCATAGCAACAGCCTAGCAACGCCCTAGCGACCACCCAGAACACCATAGCCACCGCCTAGCAATCACCCAAAACACCATAGCAACTGCCTAGCAACACCCTAGCAACCATCCAGACCACCATAGCAACCGCCTAGCAACGCCCTAGCAACCACCCAGAACACCATAGCAACTGCCTAGCAACGCCCTAGCAACCACACAGAACACCAGAGGAATCGCCTAGCAACGCCCTAGCAACCACCCAGAACACCATAGCAACCGCCTAGCAACCACCCAGAACACCATAGCAACTGCCTAGCAACGCCCTAGCAAACACCCAGAACACCACAGCAACCGCCTAGCAACCCCCCAGAACACCATAGCAACCGCCTAGCAACCACCCAGAACACCATAGCACCTGCCTAGCAACGCCCGAACAACCACCCAGAACACCATAGCAACCGCCTAGCAACCACCCAGAACACCATAGCAACTGCGTAGCAACGCCCAAGCCACCGCCCAGAACACCATAGCAACCACCTAGCAACCACCCAAAACACCATAGCAACTGCCTAGCAACGCCCTAGCAACCACCCAGAACACCATAGCAACCGCCTAGCAACCACCCAGAACACCATAGCAACTGCCTAGCAACACCCTAACAACCACCCAGAACACCATAGCAACTGCCTAGCAACGCCCTAGCAACCACCCAAAACACCATAGCAACAGCCTAGCAATGCCCTAGCAACCTCCCAGAACACCATAGCAACCGCCTAGCAAGGCCCTAGCAACCACCCAGAACACCATAGCAACCGCCCAGTAACCACCCAAAACACCATAGCAACTGCCTAGCAACGCCCTAGCAACCACCAAGAACACCTTAGCAACCCCCTAGCAACCACCCAAAACACCATAGCAACTGCCTAGCAACCACCCAGAACACTATAGCAACCGCCTAGCAACGCCCTACCAACCACCCAGAACACCATAGCAACCACCTACCAACCACCCAAAACACCATAGCAACTGCCTAGCAACCACCCAGAACACTATAGCAACTGCCAAGCAACGCCCTAGCAACCACCCAGAACACCATAGCAACCGCCTAGCAACCACCCAGAACACCATAGCAACTGCCTAGCAACGCCCTAGCAACCACCCAGAACACCATAACAACCGCCTAGCAATGCCCTAACAACCATTAAGAACACCATAGCAACTGCCTAGCAACCACTCAGCACACCAAAGCAACTGCCTAGCAATACCCTAGCAACCACCCAGAACACCATAGCAACCGCCTAGCAACTACCCGAAACACCATAGCAACTGCCTAGCATCGCCCTAGCAACCACCCAGAACACCATAGCAACCACCTAGCAACCACCCAGAACACCATAGCAACTGCCTAGCAACGCCCTAGCAACCACCCAGAACACCATAGCAACCGCCTAGCAACCACCCAAAACACCATAGCAACTGCCTAGCAACGCCCTAGCAACCACCCAGAACACCATAGCAACCGCCTAGCAACCACCCAGAACACCATAGCAACTGCCTAGCAACGCCCTACCAACCACCCAGAACACCATTGCAACTGCCTAGCAACCACCCACAACACCATAGCAACCGCCTAGCAACCACCCAGAACACCAGAGCAACCGCCTAACTACCATCCAGAACACCATTGCAAATGCCTAGCAACGCCCTAGCAACCACCCAGAACACCATAGCAACGCCCCAGCAACCACCCAGAACACCATAGCAACCGCCTAGCAACGCCCGAGCAACCACCCAGAACACCATACAAACCCCCTAGCAACGCCCTAGCAACCACCCAGGACACCATAGCTACCACTTAGCAACCACCCAGAACAGCATAGCAACTGCCTAGCAACACCCTAGCAACCACCCAGAACACCATAGCAACCGCCTAGCAACGCCGTAGCAACCGCCCAGAACACCATAGTAACTGCTCAGCAATGCCCTAGCAACCACCCAGAACACCATAGCAACTGCCTAGCAACGCCCTAGCAACCACCCAGAACACCATAGCAACTGCCTAGCAACGCCCTAGCAACCACCCAGAACACCATAGCACCGGCCTAGCAACCACCCAGAACACCATAGCAACCGCCTAGCAACACCCTAGCAACCACCCAGAACACCATAGCAACCACCTAGCACCGCCCTAGCAACCACCCAGAACATCATAGCAACTCTTTAGCAAAGCCCTAGTAACCACCCAGAATGCCATAGCAACCGCCTAGCAACCACCCAGAACCCCATAGCAACGCTCTAGCAACCACCCAGAACGCCATAGCAACCGCCTAGCAACCACCCAGAACACCATAGCAACCGCCTAGCAATGCCCTATCAACCACCCAGAACACCATAGCAACTGCCAAGCAATGCCCTAGCAACCACCCAGAACATGATAGCAGCTGCCTAGCAACACCCTCACAAGTACACAGAACACCATAGCAACTGCCTAACAACTGTTACAGCCAGTCCTCATTATGTCAAATTACAATAAAAAAAATGTAATTTTTTAAGCTACTCAACTTATCAACATTTCAGCCATTCCATCTCCTGATTGTTTTCGATTATGACTTCCGGCAACTGTTTCTTCTGCCCAATCCTGTCTCAAAATATAAGTCCTTACTACAATTCTTCACTATTAAAAAATGTCACGATTAAAAATTTCCATATGACAGTTGTCATCAACTATGACTCCCGCAAACTGTTTCCTCAGTCCACATCTGTTTCAAAATAAAAGTCCTCACCACTACCATAATTATCCTACTAAAAACGTAGCTACCAATACCATAATGCAATGACATGTTACAAACTCCGCCTTATGCAACTACACTTTGCATTTTCAATGCACACGTAATTCCCTGGAATTACATTATCTAGTTATTATTATTATTATTATTATTATTATTATTATTATTCTAACACACTTAATGTGGCCTCAACCGTTTATCGTAGAAACTTCATTCAAACTGCGTTGCGTAGGTCTTACTTAGGACACCTGTGCAATGTATTTTTCATCTTTGTAACTTTTATACTTTTTGAGTTATTAATAAAAAACTATAAATTTTTTCCTCCCACAGACTTAACATTGGCATTATGACATCACAATAGGGCCATTAAGCAAATGGAATCTTGTGCCAGGTGTTCTGACCACCTGCTGTAACTGTCAGTTTCTCAGGCTGTAAGACTACAATCTGGCTCTCTTGAGACTACAGCTTCCTTACTGCTTTCCTTCCTTCTATTTTCTGTCATTCCTTCTTTCTTTTTCCCTCCTCTTTCTTTCCTTCGTTCCTTCCTTCCTTTATTCCTTCCTGCTTTCCTCCTTTACTTCCTTCTATCCTGCCTTTCATCCTTCCTCCCATTCTTCCTCCCTACCAATTTTCTTTCCTACCATCCTTAGTTTTTCTTTCCTTCCATCATGCCTTCTTTCATTCCTTCATATCCTTCTTATCTTTCTTCCTTTCTTCTTTCTGCTTTCCCTCTCTTTCCCTCCCTCTTCCTTTCTTTACTTTTTCTTTCCTTCCTTCTCTCTTTCCTTCTGTTTTTCATTTCTTCTTCCTCACTTCCTTCCTTACTTCCTTCTATCTTTACTTAAATCCTTCTTCTTCCCTTCTTCCTTTCCTTCCTTCCTTACTTCCTTCTTTCCTTCATTCCTCTGTTTCTTTCCATCCATCCTCGCCTTCTTTCCTTTGTTCTTTCCTGCCTTCCTTTGATTTCCTTCTTTTTTTCCTATATTCCTTCTTTCCTTACTTCCCTCATTAGTTCCTTCTTTCCCTCCTTCCTTCCTTGTTAATATTCCAAATAATTTCGTAATCGTACGGTTCACTACTTCTCCCAGTTTTCACTCGATCCCCAAACAAGACACATCAACGCCCTAGCAACAACAAGAACAACATAGCAACTGTCGAGCAATGCCCAAGCAAATATTCAGAACACCATAGCAACCGCCAAGCAACCACCCAAAACACCATAGCAACTGCCTAGCAACCACCCAGAACACTATAGCAACTGCCAAACAACGCCCTAGCAACCACCCAGAACACCATAGCAACCGCCTAGCAACCACCCAGAACACCAAAGCAACTGCCTAGCAACGCCCTAGCAACCACCCAGAACACCATAGCAACCGCCTAGCAACGCCCTCACAACCACCAAGAACACCATAGCAACTGCCTAGCAACCACCCAGAACACCATAGCAACTGCCTAGCAACGCCCTAGCAACCACCCAGCACACTATAGCGACCGCCTAGCACCCACCCAAAACACCATAGCAACTGCCTATCAACGCCCTAGCAACCACCCAGAACACCATAGCAATCGCCTAGCAACCACCCAGAACACCATAGCAACCGCCTAGCAACGCCCTAGCAACCACCCAGAACACCATAGCAACCGCCCAGCAACCACGCAAAACACCATAGCAACTGCCTAGCAACGCCCTAGCAACCA
This sequence comes from Gymnothorax reevesii, assembly GCA_029721435.1. Lineage (NCBI taxonomy): Eukaryota > Metazoa > Chordata > Actinopteri > Anguilliformes > Muraenidae > Gymnothorax > Gymnothorax reevesii. Next base: position 63,671,407 of record CM056575.1, read on the forward strand.
CCCAGAACACCTTAGCAACCGCCTAGCAACCACCCAGAACACCATAGCAACTGCCTAGCAACGCCCTAGCAACCACACAGAACACCATAGGAATCGCCTAGCAACGCCCTAGCAACCACCCAGAACACCATAGCAACCGCCTAGCAACCACCCAGAACACCATAGCAACTGCCTAGCAACGCCCGAGCAACCACCCAGAACACCATAGCAACTGCCTAGCAACCACCCAGAACACCATAGCAACTGCCTAGCAACGCCCTAGCAACCACCCAGAACACCATAGCAACCACCTAGCAACCACTCAAAACACCACAGCAACTGCCAAGCAACGCCCTAGCAACCACCCAGAACACCATAGCAACCGCCTAGCAACCACCCACAACACCATAGCAACTGCCTAGCAACACCCTAACAACCACCCAGAACACCATAGCAACCGCCTAGCAACGCCCTTGCAACCTCCCAGAACACCATAGCAACAGCCTAGCAAAGCCCTAGCAACCATCCAGAACACCATAGCAACCGCCTAGCTACCACCCAGAACACCATAGCAACTGCCTAGCAACCCCCTAGCAACCACCCAGAACACCATAGCAACCGCCTAGCAACCACCCAGAACACCATTGCAACTGCCTAGCAACACCCTAACAACCACCCAGAACACCATAGCAACCGCCTAGCAACGCCCTAGCAACCACCTAGAACACCATAGCAACAGCCAAGCAACCATCAGAACACCATAGCAACTGCCTAGCAACGCCCTAGCAACCACCCAGAACACCATAGCAACCGCCTAGCAACCACCCAGAACACCATAGCAACCGCCTAGCTACCACCCAAAACACCATAGCAACCGCCTAGCAACCACCCAGAACACCAGAGCAACTGCCTAACAACCACCCAGAACACCATAGCAACACCCTAGCAACCACCCAGAACACCATAGCAACCGCCTAGCAACCATCTAGAACACCATAGCAACTGCCTAGCAACGCTCTAGCAACCACCCAGAACGCCATAGCAACCGCCAAGCAACCACCCAGAACACCATAGCAACCGCCTAGCTACCACCCAGAACACCATTGCAACTGCCTAGCAACCACCCAGAACACCAGAGCAACTGCCTAACAACCACCCAGAACACCATAGCAACCGCCTAGCACCCCCCTAGACCACCATAGCCACTGCCTAGCAACGCCCTAGCCACCACCCAGAACACCATAGCAACGCCCTAGCAACCACCCAGAACACCATAGCAACCGCCTTGCAACGCCCGAGCAACCACCCAGAACACCATAGCAACCGCCTAGCAACGCCCGAGCAACCACCCAGAACACCATAGCAACCACCTAGCAACCACCCAGAACACCATAGCAACTGCCTAGTAACACCCTAGCAACCACCCAGAACACCATAGCAACCGCCTAGCAACGCCGTAGCAACCACCCAGAACACCATAGCAACTGCTTAGCAATGCCCTAGCAACCACCCAGAACGCCATAGCAACCACCCTAACAACCACCCAGAACACCATAGCAACTGCCTAGCAACGCCCTAGCAACCACCCAGAACACCATAGCAACTGCCTAGCAACGCCCTAGCAACCACCCAGAACACCATAGCAACTGCCTTGCAACACCCTAGCAACCACCCAGAACACCATAGCAACCACCTAGCAACCACCCAGAACATCATAGCAACTGCTTAGCAAAGCCCTAGCAACCACCCAGAATGCCATAGCAACCGCCTAGCAACCACCCAGAACCCCATAGCAACACTCTAGCAACCACCCAGAACGCCAAAGCAATCGCCTAGCAACGCCCTATCAACCACTCAGAACACCATAGCAACCGCTTAGCAAGGCCCTAGCAACCACCCAGAACACGAAAGCAGCTGCCTAGCAACACCCTCACAAGTACATAGAACACCATAGCAACTGCCTAACAACTGTTACAGCCAGTCCTCATTATGTCAAATTACAATAAAAAAATGTAACTTTTTAAGCTACTCAACTTATCAACCTTTCAGCCATTCCAACTCCTGATTGTTTATGACTATGACTTCCGTCAACTGTTTCTTCTGCCCAATCCTGTCTCAAAATATAAGTCCTTACTACAATTCTTCACTATTAAAAAATGTCACTATTAAAAATTTCCATATGACAGTTGTCATCAACTATGACTCCCGCAAACTATTTCCTCAGTCCACATCTGTTTCAAAATAAAAGTCCTCACCACTACCATAATTATCCTACTAAAAACGTAGCTACCAATATCATAATGCAATGATATGTGACAAACTCCACCTTATGCAACTACACTTTGCATTTTCAATGCACACGTAATTCCCTGGAATTACATTATCTAGTTATTATTATTATTCTTCTAACACACTTAATGCGGCCTCAACCGTTTATCGTAGAAACTTCATTCAAACTGCGTTGCGTAGGTCTTACTTAGGACACCTGTGCAATGTATTTTTCATCTTTGTAACTTTTATACTTTTTGAGTTATTAATAAAAAACTATAAATTTTTTCCCCCCATAGACTTAACATTGGCATTATGACATCACAATAGGGCCATTAAGCAAATGGAATCTTGTGCCAGGTGTTCTGACCACCTGCTGTAACTGTCAGTTTCTCGGGCTGTAAGACTACAATCTAGCTCTGTTGAGACTACAGCTTCCTTACTGCTTTCCTCCCTTCTATTTTCTGTCATTCCTTCTTTCTTTTTCCCTCCTATTTCTTTCTTTCGTTCCTTCCTTCCTTTATTCGTTCCTTCTTTCCTACTTTACTTCCTTCTATCCTGTCTTTCATCCTTCCTCCCATTCTTCCTCCCTACCAATTTTCTTTCCTACCTTCCTTAGTTTTTCTTCCCTTCCATCATGCCTTCTTTCATTCCTTCATATCCTTCTTATCTTTCTTCCTTTCTTCTTTCTGCTTTCCCTCTCTTTCCTTCCCTCTTCTTTTCTTTACTTTTTCTTACCTTCCTTCCCTCTTTCCTTCTGTTTTTCATTTCTTCTTCCTCACTTCCTTCCTTCCTCCCTTCCTTCTATCTTTCCTTAAATCCTTCTTCTTCCCTTCTTCCTTTCCTTCCTTCTTTACTTCCTTCTTTCCTTCATTCCTCTGTTTCTTTCCATCCATCCTCGCCTTCTTTCCTTTGTTCTTTCCTGCCTTCCTTTGATTTCCTTCTTTTTTTCCTATATTCCTTCTTTCCTTACTTCCCTCATTAGTTCCTTCTTTCCCTCCTTCCTTCCTTGTTAATATTCCAAATAATTTCGTAATCGTACGGTTCACTACTTCTCCCAGTTTTCACTCGATCCCCAAACAAGACACATCAACGCCCTAGCAACAACAAGAACAACATAGCAACTGTCGAGCAATGCCCAAGCAAATATTCAGAACACCATAGCAACTGCCTAGCAACCACCCAAAACACCATAGCAACTGCCTAGCAACCACCCAGAACACTATAGCAACTGCCAAACAACGCCCTAGCAACCACCCAAAACACCATAGCAACCGCCAAGCAACCACTCAGAACACCAAAGCAACTGCCTAGCAACGCCCTAGCAACCACCCAGAACACCATAGCAACCGCCTAGCAACGCCCTAACAACCACCAAGAACACCATAGCAGCTGCCTAGTAACCACCCAGAACACCATAGCAACTGCCTAGCAACGCCCTAACAACCACCCAGGACACCATAGCAACCGCCCAGCAACCACCCAAAACACCATAGCAACTGCCTAGCAACGCCCTAGCAACCACCAAGAACACCTTAGCAACCGCCTAGCAACCACCCAGAACACCATAGCAACTGCCTAGCAGCGCCCTAGCAACCACCCAAAACACCATAGCAACCGCCGAGCAAGCACCCAGAACACCATAGCAACTCCCTAGCAACGCCCTAGCAACCACCCAGAACACCATAGCAACCGCCTAGCAACCACCCAGAACACCATAGCAACCGCCTAGCAACCACCCAGAACACCATAGCAACTGCCTAGCAACACCCGAGCAACCACCCAGAACACCATACCAACTGCCTAGCAACCACCCAGAACCCCAAAGCCACTGACTAGCAACGCCCTAGCAACCACCCAGAACACCATAGCAAACACCTAGCAACCACCCAAAATACCATAGCAACTGCCTAGCAACGCGCTAGCCACCACCAGAACACCATAGCAACCGCCTAGCAACCACCCAGAACACCATAGCAACTGCCTAGCAACGCCCTAGCAACCACCCAGAACACCATAGCAACCGCCTAGCAACCACCCAGAACACCATAGCAACTGCCTAGCAACGCCCTAGCAACCACCCAGAACACCATAGCAACCGCCTAGCAACCACCCAGAACACCATAGCAACCGCCTAGCAACCACCCAGAACACCATAGCAACTGCCTAGCAACACCCGAGCCACCACCCAGAACACCATAGCAACCGCCTAGCAACCACCCAGAACACCATAGCAACTGCCTAGCAACGCCCTAGCAACCACCCAGAACACCATAGCAACCACCTAGCAACCGCCCAAAATACCATAGCAAGTGCCTAGCAAAGCGCTAGCAACCACCAAGAACACCATAGCAACCGCCTAGCAACCACCCAGAACACCAAAGCAACTGCCTAGCAACACCCTTACAACCACCCAGAACACCATAGCAACCGCCTAGCAACGCCCTAGCAACCACCCAGAACACAATAGCAACTGCCTAGCTACCACCCAGAACACCATAGCAACGCCCTAGCAACCACCCAGAACACCATAGCAACTGCCTAGCCACGCCCTAGCAACCACCAAGAACACCATAGCAACCGCCTAGCTACCAACCAGAACACCATAGCAACGCCCCAGCAACCACCCCGAACACCACAACAACTGCCTAGCAACGCCCTAGCAACCACCCAGAACACCATAGCAACCCCCTAGCAACCATCAGAACACCATAGCAACTGCCTAGCAATGCCCTAGCAACAACTCAGACCACCATTGCAACCGCCTAGCAACCACCAAAAACAACATAGCAACTGCCTAACAACCACCCAGCACACCATAGCAACTGCCTAGCAACGCCCAAGCAACCACCCAGAACACCACTGCACCCGCCTAGCAACCATCAAAACACCATAGCCACTGCCTAGTCACGCCCTAGCAACCACCCAGAACACCGTAGCCACCTCCTAGCAACCACCCAGAACACCATAGCAACCGCTTTGCAACCACCCAGAAGACCATAGCAACGGCCTAGCAACCACCCAGAACAGCATAGCAACTGCCTAGCAACACCCTAGCAACCACCCAGAATGCCATAGCAACCGCCTAGCAACCACCAAGAAGACCATAGCAACCGCCTAGCAACCACCCAGAACACCATAGCAACTGCCTAGCAACACCCGAGCAAC